>VSDK01011001.1:102489-123543 GCA_009767595.1 Symbiodinium kawagutii | reverse complement strand
TTCTATGGACCTCGGGTGATGCGATTGTTGTCATGTGGGTGTAGAAACCCCATCTCTGGAGAGACCCACTACTTGAGGTGTTACTGCTGTGGTTCATGGACACTGGCTGCTAGGGCATAAGAACGGATCGTCACTTGCGGAGTGGTGGGAAACTTTGATTTCATGAATGATACATGTTCATATATATATATATACGCATATTAAAAAAGTTAATACATGTATATATATATGTATGTATATGTGGTGGTACTAATAGTACAAAACAGCAAATATAAATACATATACACAAATAAACGAATGTATGTAAACATATTCATATATATATATATACGTAACTATATATATATTTTTGTTGATGATTTCTTCCAGTGGGTAAGGGGCTATAGCTCTGGGGAATCATTCCGAAGCGGTCTTATTCACATTTATCAACTGTTGCTATTCACAATAGGCAACTAGCTGCAGCCCTGAGGCATTTCCCTACTTGCCATCGGTAGTTTGCTGTCAACCATCAGAACTCCTGTTTTTCAACAACTCTTTACCATTTATTTCCAGCATTACCAATCATTACGGCCATTATTACACATCATCTTCTGTATTCTGCTTGGCAATTTCAGCGTTGTTATGTAGCTACCCTTGCTAGCATTATCTAGCAATCCATCAACCCCATCACTGGCCCTGTAGCGTGGTGTCCCAATGTCGACATCTGAGCTCTGCACAGTTCCCAGCTTGGATGAGCGAACCACTTTTCTGCGCCTTGGAGGAATTGATCCGAAAGATACCCTCTTGGAAACTCACCAACATGCTGGGCTTTTGAAATGGAAGCTCAACATGTTGTAAACTAAGATGCTTCTGCTAAAAATCACCAGATTCTGAAAGTCAAACACTGTTTGAATGCTGGGCCAGCAGTTTTCAGTTGCCAACTTGTACCTGGGCCCACCTTGCAGAGTTCATGAAAAAAAAGCAGTTGGTGATGACCAGTCAATCATGAACCAGCCACATCTCCTAAGGTGGTTGGTTCCGCACCAACTCTTCTTCTACTAACCATCAACTAGCCATTGAGCAATCATCATACTGATGATTGGAGGCTACTAATCATCATGATGGTTCAAGGATACTGAAGCTGATCTGCTAATGGCTAGTTGATGGCTAGTTGCTGGCAAACGCTCTGGTTATTAGTCGTAAGGGCTCCTGGCTGGAATGCCACATCCACCTGGACCGTAACCCAGTCGGACCACTAGAAGCGGAACGAACCTCTATTCATTTGTGAAAACGCTGAAGACCGTCGACAATTCCTCATCCATTTGAAGCTAGGATGTGTAAACATGTATATACAAAAAATGTATAGTTATATATAATATATATAAATATATATAATAATATCTATTGCGACCATAAATATAAATATATGTATATGTACAACTGTACTGGTATGTATCTTCTGCAATGCGGTGTTGAGTGCTGTCCTCTTATCTTTTAATGTGCGGATGACTCCCATCCTCACCGGGCGACAGGCAAGGCACCAATGCGCAGGAGCATTGCCACCAACCAGGGAAGGAAGTGCCTCGCTTGGATGGTGACGCCGCCAGGAAGCTCCACCAGCCACCACTCTCACAGCTTTGATGGCCCCGAGTTTGGGAGACTTAGAAGCTAGATGATGGTTTGATGATGACGATGATGATGATGATGATGATGATAATTGCACCAATGATGATGCTGATGATCGTGGTGATGATGGTGGTGGTGGGGGTGAAACGGTGGGATGGTTCCGTGCCGTTCGCGGTTCATCAAACCGTTTTTTGTTTTAAAGCTCCGTTCTGGTGGTCGACGTCGAATCCCAAGATGTGGGCTACACTCTTGTAGCGGTCAAGACCCTCTACCCTGGTGAACATCCCATAAATGCATATGAAACGCCGAGTTCTTAATAGTGATCCTGATCGCAATTATCAACACAATATGGCTATGAGTCCAAATGGTGGTTTCTGAAGATGAGGGTACCCCCAAATCATCCAGTTTATCAACCATTTATAGTCACACATCAACCATTTTGGGGTCCCTTATCTTGGAAAAACCCAAAATAACCCATCCACAAGCCATAGCTATCCCAACAGAGACTGGTGATCGGTCACCCTTTGGATGTACCAGGGAAGCCAGGCCGGCACTTCCTCTCTTCTGAACCAAACCATTTCATCCATCAAGACTTGAGGCCATATGGTGGTTTCTTAAAATAGGGAGCCCCATAAATGGCTGGTTTATTGCTGAAAGTGGTTAATAAAATGTGGTTTGGGGGTACCCCTATTTCAAAAACACGCATATGGCTGTGGGTCAATGCCCTGGTTTGTCTTCAAACCAAGCTAATTTACTGCCCAAAGCTCTCAAGTTGTGTCTGCGATGTGGTTCAGATTTTCCAGATTGCTTCCCTGAATTTCCGCTTTCACGTAGTGTGGAGGGATCCCGTTGGAGAGGGTGGACCACAAATCCAGATTCAGTGCCAGACTTTCGGAGCTTCATCAAATCGAGCTCCTTGCACTTCGAACTCAACAAAGACTATTTCAGAAAGGACTCTCACAACGTGGACCATCTCAGGCCGGCAGAACTGTACCCACATACTCCATGGTGCCAGCAGTTACGTAGACTGTAAAATTGCCCACATTGTGTCACATGTAAGCAAATATACCATGCATGGAGTGTTTGGGATAGTGAATCGAGGTCTTTCCAATCCCTTTCGAATAGACAGTCGGCTCAGTTTCAGCAAGTCCCAGCTAGTACCGACGTGCCATCGGATCTACAGCAGAACAAAAATCCACAAACATGCCATGACGCGTGGAGAATGGTTCACCACTGCTTCATGGTAACTACCAAAAAGGTTATTGTTGCCTAATTCTTACATCAAAGCTTTGCGTGGTTTCTGCAACCAGCATTCGGGCGTGTGCAATTTTTAGCATTCATAGCCTCAATCCAAGTGGTGGTTTGGGATACTCTTTGTGAGTGTACGGAGGTCACCATGAAACATGTTCGCCCGAGCCTTAGGGTTTGCCCCGCATGGGTCTGAGAACATTTCCCAACGCTCAAATTCCTGCACAGGGCCATTGTTTCTTGACTTCTGAGTTATCAAACCCTAAACCTCAAACCCTAAAACCCTAAAACCAAAACCCTAAAACCCTAAACCATAAATCACTGCGTATAGCCAATGTTTTCGCAACTTGTCCAAGCCATCTCGACCTTGTACAACATGCTCCATTGCAGTGGCACTTTATGTGGTGGGGCGAACGTTAAGGCTGGAGGGAACATGTTTCAATGATTTAGCTGTTCTCATATCCACATGTTCTAGGTCTTTTTCATAATATATATACATATATATGTACATTTAATGACATGTAAATATTTGCCATGTGAGTATATATGAATATCTATATATGGGGAGGTGTACACTTGTACATAAGCACTTGCATGCATATGGATGTGTGCATCTGTAAATACACATTGTAGACAACATTGTGAGTATGTACATAGGAAAATGTGTTTAAATGCATTTGCACAGAGTCTAGATGGATCTTTCATACAAACCGCAGTACATGCAAATCCAATGAGTTTGCCGTGCTACCATTGCAGGAACACCCGCCTTACCCACATCTCCCTGATTCACCGTGTTGCTTCTTTCAAATTTCGTGTCAAAGTGGCGACCCGTTGCAAACCATATTCTTTGCACTTGTATGTGAACGCACCTGCACATAAAGCAAAAGATAGTGCATATCTATTTTTGATAAACCGTGGGCTATGTGGCACGTTGTACCACGTACTCTCGATGATGTCTAAATTAGGTCATGGATTGTTACATGGCCATGGGTCAAACCCCACCTTGGAATGGGTGGTAATGACCCACAACCATATGTGCTTTTTACCATGTATCTGCGCAGGCACAACTGGAGAAAACCCGACATCACAAAATAAGACCCATGAAGCTCAGGGATGACGGTGCTTCCATTGATATCATACCCAGACGGGTAGACACGCACACCCGCAACCAACCAAACCAACGAGCCGACCAGTCAACCAGTCTCCCAATCAACACCAGTCCAAGCAGTAAGCACCCAACCAACCAACATAAACCAACTAACCAACCGACCGACCGACCGACCAGCTGTAGAGATTTATATCCGTGTCATTGTTATCTATTAAGGCTTATGAACCCACATCAACCAACCACCCAACCAACACGAACCAACCAACCTACCAAAAAACCATCCACTCCCCAGCTTTTTGAGCAGATTTTTTACTACCGCTCCACAACTCAAAACCACTGGACTCGCAGGCTTTGCTGTGAAAAGCTCCAATGGTTTGCCGGGAACCACCACGACCACGGCAATGTTCATGTTCACAACCGAAAAAGTTCTTGGCTCACTGATTGTTGTTGATGGAGTGTCGGTGAAGGCAGGTGGTTGTTGATATTGATTGCATCAGTGCAATGGATCGTCCCGGGGGTTGCAAGCACTCTCGTTCATGTGAGCACTAAAAACATGATCATGCGCATGTGCTATTTCTAGTGATGTGCTTGGAATGGTAAGGTCCGTGCTTGGAATGTCTTGCAAAGAACAAAACATGTTGAAGAATTGACCATTAACCATCATGATTGTTGTAAACCGAATCCGTGATTGTTGATAAACCATATTCTGATCTTTCATAAACCATACTATGTGAATTTAAAAACACAAATACGTTCTTTTTTAATAAACCGTACTATGATTGTTGAAGTGACAACATACCATTGTAAGCCAACAAAATGATTGCAAGAATCAACCACCAACCATTGTTCACTGATCATGCATATAATTGTCCTTGCTGATTTTTGAATCTCGTTCTGACCAATGATCAATCATGACTAATGATCAATCGTTTGGCACCGGTCACCATTGCAAATCTTACTTGAGCATTGATCCAAAACCTTTTCCTGTCATACACAAAAACAAACACTCATAAAACATCATATGACCATACAAAAACACACACACAATTAAACAAAAGTCATAATGTTTAGCACTTGGCTATCACAAACAAAGAACATCTTGACAATCTGGCTGGTCAATCTCAGCAAAGGTATAACAACGCAATGTTGGCTGCTCTTTGTCTGCACTGGCAAATTGTCATGGTCAATCATGGCACTAATGATGGTGGTACGCCCTAACCAACCAAAAATGATAATTACTAAGAGTGAAATACCAAATAAGGTCACCATTGGTCCATCGTTGGCTTCTGGTCAATGGCTAATCCCCAATAAAAGGTTATGAATAACCATTATCAAACATAGTTCTCCGATGCTTCCAATGGTCATTGGTGGCTTATCGCATGGGAATAGCAAAGATTATCGCCAATTTTTCGAGAGATGCATAGTTAAGACATTCAATGCGTGGTTGATGCTTGATTGGTTGATGGCTACTGAATATTTGGCTCAGGATCTTGCAGGTATTGATGGTTTTATGTGAAGAAATGAATGACTAGACTCCCCCAGCACTAGTGCAACTTCAGGAATCTCTGTCTCTGCTTCTCGCATAATTAGCTATGACTGCACATACCTTGGAAATGCTTCATTGATATTTTACCTTGATTAAGAAATGGATTTTAACCCTGCAGAAATCAGTGGGAACTTCACTCGACGGGGTGACAAGGTCTCCCACGGATGAACAATCTTACCAGCCGTCACGGCAATCGCCAGGTAAAGCGCCATCTCATGACTTTGTTTAGCTGAAATGGGGGATTCTCAAGTCATAGGGAACCCAAAAAATGTTAATTTCTGTCAACTTGTTAATATAAAATATAAATAACTATTAATGGATGATTTGCGGGTGCCCCTTTTTTCAAGAAACCACTAAATGGCCAGTTTCATCTAGGGGGTTGCAGAGGTGGAAACAATTCCTGCGCTCCGACTTGTGCTGTAGGCCTAGGACTATTGAGATAGATCCCGAGCATCAATGGTTGCAATGGTCAAATGCAAATAGTTGTATCTACTGAAGAAACATTAATTACAATATATTGTATCACTTCGCTTAAGCATTTGATCTAAGTATGTGGGAGTTTTTCAGAATGATCAACCCCGGCTCTGCGTGTTTGTTGGAAATAATTGTTCAAAATGTTTGATAGCAACCGTTTTCATACATCCATATAGTTAATCTATCATAGTTCATACCCGTGTAAATAAATAAGTATGTACATATATATATATATATATTTAAAAAAATACATCTGTATATACATATCATATATGTAAACAATATCCCCTTGCCTTACTGGGGGGGTACCTTGGACATCGCGATTCTTTAGTCAAAATGGTGGGACCCTAGCCTCCAAGTAGAAAAACATCTCTAAAAAATCAAAGCCCGCAACCACAAAAGTGATTTTTTCCACTGAAAATTCACAACCCCAGGGTTTCTAAAATAAGCTCATGCACACACAAACAAACACTAAAGAATCTAGGCACCCAACGTTTTTTTTTGGGGTATTTTCCCCAATTAACATCCCTCAAGAATCAAGACCCCTGACCAGGGTACCCCTGACTACAACCAAATTACCTGACTATTTGAAGGGTTGAGGGCTTTTCTTTTTTATCAAGCAATTCCACACTCAAGAATCACAACACCTCACATATCAGAAACAACCACCATCACAATTCCACACTCAAGAATCACAACACCTTACATATCAAACACAACCACCATCACCATCCCATACTAAAGAATCACAACACCTTACATATCAAACATACCACCTGTTTTGGATGTCCTACCCATCTATTCACTAAATAATGGAAACTCCCTGCCTACATCTCAACCAGCATCTGAGCACTAAAAAATCAAGACTCTGGACCTTCAGAAATGAATGCAAATAGAGCTAACACGTCCAATAAAAAATCATGACATGCCCCATGGGATATGGAAAGTGCCCCAGGCAATTCTATCACAAAAAGTGGCTTTTCATGGCCCCCAACGTACACCTGATTTTTTTCGTGGAGTGAGGCAGGGGGATTAAACAATCCTATCATCCTTCATCATGTTTCATTGCCCTGTTGCAACAGGTCCTATCCACATGGACAGTTGTCTGGCCTAAGCAGCACACGTGGTGACGTGGTGGGTGTCAACGGGTGGAGCTGAGAAATACGACCGCAGCTGAGTCTGTTGAAGGAGCCCGGGACTGAATTTAAACAGTTCAAGGGAGACTATGAGCAAACATTTGAATAGAGGAGACTAGCATTGCCCACTTAGAGCAGCCACTTAAATAGACAGTTTAAAGGAGACTATGAGCAGCCATTTAGATAGAGGAGACTATCATAATTATACTGAATTTACTCAATCAACCACGGAGACTAGGAGCAATAATCAGAAGTAATACAGTAGAGATAACTGCTGGCAAAAGTAGAAATTCAATGATAATGAACCTGTTGTAAAGGATGAAATCAATATATATATATATACATACATCAATAGTCAATGACTATCAAACCACCCAGGGCCCAGAACTCATGATTTTTTGCTACAGAACCAAAACAATGGGATGGGACGGCGATTGAAATACGTTCATGATGCTTTTCATGATGAGATACATGGAAGTGGGTCAAAACCCTTAGCCCCCCTGGTTCCCCTATCATTAACCATGGCTTTCCTTATAGTCTGCTGGTTACTATCCACCATTATCGGTTGGTTAATATTGACCCATAGCCATATAGTTGCTATATCCCCTATTATTGTTGCTGATTATCCTTTATTATTAACCATTCACCACTGGTTGGTTGGTTAATATTGACCCATAGCCACATTGAGAAACACAAAAGTTGCTGTAGATGGTATTACGGGCCCAGTGTCCAAGCAAATGACGATCACCTCAGCCGCAACGGCAAGCCACGCAGGTCGGCAGGTCGCAAGCTGCTTGTGACCGGAAGAACCATTAGCCGCTCTGCATTGTCTCTGGCAGAATTTGCACTTTTGATGACCTCAAGGATTTGTTTTTCCCCAATAGAGATCACTATTAACAACCATACCATGCTAAAGGATTATCAAGCATTATTTCCGATTTGTAATTCACGATTATTGTTCATCATCCATCCGTGGCCTTACCATCACTACCAACCATTTAAGCCCCAGCTTCCCACAACAGCACTTCGCGGATGCTGCACTCAGTACCCTCGACAGCACGGCTGGGACATCCAAGTCAGACTCTCGGTCCATGGACGGTGGCTTTGAAGTGAAGCCCAGCTACATCCTGCAATCCAGCTACCATCCATCAGCCAGTTGAAGGTTCATTGAGCCCAGTGTCTCTGTTTACTACTGAAGCCCAGCTACTTCATTCCAGCGAGTTTCTCCGTTTGTTCGAAGTTTCGGTTTCAGTACGACAGTTAGGATCCCAAATATATAGGTCGGCTGGGCTCGCAGTGCACGGATTCCGAGTCGCACGACCAGTTAAGTTACTCAGCTTCTGACCAGCGAAGTCTGGGAGTTTAGTGATATGGGTGTTGCTCAAAATAGGGGTAACCCCAAATCACCTTTTGTTAACCATTTATAGCAATAAACCATTCATATTCTGAGGTTTGTAATATATGATTTGCTTTTTCATTATTGGATGATTTGGGGTCTCCTATTCTGGGGAACACGCAAATAGGAAGCGAAGATTACTCACGAAACAACTAGTTTACCTATTGCTTAGCCAATGGTGAAATTTAGCCAATGGTTATTGGTTGGTTCTCAATTTGTTTTAATGTAGCACACATATGGTTTACCCATAACATATGGTTACCTATATCAAAATTGAGCCAATAGTAAATTTGGGTCACCTATTACTGGGCCAACGATTAAATTCAGCCACTGGTTTTTGGTTGGTTCTAAACCTTAATCATATCGTTTACCTATTTCTCATATTGATTGCCATCGATTGGTTGGTTATTGGTTACCATGACTCATCTGGTTTACCCATAACAAATGGTTACCCATTTAGTTTACCTATTACTTCGCCAATGGTAAATTTAGCCAATATTTTAATGGTTGGTTACCATGACTCATATGATTTATCTCTGGCACAGCACTAACACGCTGCTGGAGCTCCCAGTGCGTCGAAGGACCCGCAGCGACGTTGTGCTACCGGTTATCTCTCTAAGGCCTCGAGCAATTGTGCCTGGCTGCGGTGAACGGCTGGAACTCCCCAAACATCAGCATTCGTTTTGGCAATGGCAATAAGGATATTGGGTAGTATGTTTGTGGTCAATAAGGATATTGACAGGTAAATTGACAACAAGGAAAAAGGCAATAAGGAAATTGACAGGTAAATTATTGTCAAAGAGGCAATATGTCAGGTCGTCTGAATCTGCTGCCAGGATCTGGTGGGTAATATAGCTGGCTAGACTGACAATCAGTTCCAAGCTACCAGTGTGATGTCCATAGTCATGAGGAAATGCGAAAGCGGACTGCTGGGCAAAACTGCCACCAAATCGGAAAAAAAATCATACACACAACATGTCATGTTCCATTGCTATGCTGGATTTTCATTGGGTATTCCTCCCGCAAAGGGTGTTCCTCATTATGATAGTATTTTGGGGGGGTGGGGCAAGGACTCATGCACAGGAATGTTCCTCATCTGGAGCTGGAGAATTGACAAGCCATACTGTGTATTCGGTACTCCAAGCAACGGTCTATTGTTGGGACCTGCAGCAAACTCTTTGGTAGTTTCAACTGATCAAAAGAAAAACAAACACTCTCAAATGAAGTACATCTTCAAAATGCAGATGTTCTAGATCCTCAGGTTAGTTTGCCTAAGGCAATTAGCTGATTTGACCATGTTTTCTCCGGATATCAGAGATGTTGATGGCGATGATGATGGCCATGATGACAATGATCATGGTGAAAATAATGATCATAAAAAAAGCAATCATGACAAAAACCACAGTCAGGAAACAGAACCAATGGCCATGGATGATAGTGATGACGTCCCCATTCCAATGAGCTACAGTAGTTCCAACCCCGTGCCCCTGGTATGTCCAAATTAGACCATCCCGATGAGTGGTTATTCAAAGCAATGCCATCCTCACTAACATCACCAGCATCGAGTAGTACCATTACTAATCCTGACACAAATACCATCCTAATCACCATCGTCACTAACCTCACAATCCGCTATCATAGTCATAGACGTGATCAGTGTCAAATATCCCATACACAAAATAGGCTAAGACTTGCACTGCTGAATAACGCCGCAATATTAAGTAGTAGAAATATGGAATAAGACTAATTACAGTAACTATTCCATACCATAGGTACATAGACTAACATCTGATTGATAACCATTGTCAATCAAATGATGATTAATTGAAAACATTTCACTACTGCTAAATACCATTATCAACTACTAGGAACATGGCATACAAATACAAAGTAATATTCAAATACCATTGCTGGATGGTGTTTCAACCCCTGTGAAAAAAAAAACATTAGTCAACCAACCATTTGTCAATAATCACTAGGGAAAAGGATGTTTCCAATCACCAGCCAGTTGGCTGTTTAACCACTACAGTATTGTTGCTTATGATCCCCCATTAACTATTATCATATCAATATCCACTTTTACAACTCTAAATCAACGTATATGATCCAAATGCTGGTTCCAAAAAGCTTTGGTATAGTTGATCGGTCAATATCCCCATTGTTGCTTGTAATCCCCTGCTACAAACTATCATCATATCAATATCCCCATTGTGAATTACTATGATCAATAGCTATGATGTGTGGAAATATGATTACTTATTGTTAATCACTATCCCTTATCATCATTGTAATGTTAACCACAATCATCCCTCATAGATAATAACCATTATCCCTATATAGCAATTTAACCACTACTGTTGCTTAGCATAAAAGATATATCCCACGATTATATCACTTATGATAAGCGCATATCCCAATTATATCACAATCATTATCCCTCTATTATTACTATCCCTCATAGATATTAACCATTATCCCTCATAGATATTCACCATTGTTCCTCATAGATATTCACCATTGTTCCTCATAGATATTAACCATTTTCCCTATATAGCAATTTAACCACTACTGTTGCTTATGATCCCCACTGCCATTGTCACTACAATGGCAAAGCTGCTCCGCTGAAACTCGGAAGCCACCTGCGGGGGATTGGCCACGCCTCGGAAGCCACAGAGAGGGCATGTTCACCCAAGGACCGCCAGCCGCGTTGCAGAGCTAAAACCTGCGGCGCTGGCCACGCGCGACGCGTTGCCACTGCGGATGGATGTGGGGACGGTTACATCCATCCGCAACGAATGGTTGACAAGGGTCAATCATGGCTAATGAATGGTTCATAATTAGTAGGTAATAACCAACTAACAACCAACTAATGATTAATAAGGTGGTGAGTGGTTGATGACAGGGCAAATAACCAGCAAACACAAGTGATATACCGATTATATGGACGTTTCTCAAGCCAGTTTGGGGACCCCAAAAAAGGTGGGTATCCATTCAAATTGGATGATTTTGGGGGTCGCCTATTTTGAGAAACACAAATTGATGGATTGAAGCTTGTGATTACTGTAATGGTGATGATTGGTGATCTTGAGAACTGATTTACGTTGACCAACATTTCTGTAACTATTGATCAATAATTGCCGTGATGATTCATGAAGGGTTAATCAATGGTTCATGATCCATTCATGATGGTGATGGTGAATGATGATTCACATGATCACCATAAATGATCAAGTATTGGTGGCAATCCATCAATAATCATTCATCAATGTTGACCGTTGATGATTGATAATTCATGGTGCTTAATAATGGATGATCAATGTGGGCAATAAAAATGATCAGGCATTGCATGATCACCATCAATGATGACCATTCATGGGTGAATTCATGGTCAATTGATGCGATGAATGATTAGTTTGCTTGATGTTTCTTGAATGGCTGTTGCGTCGACAGGTAAAGGTTGATTCAGTTTGATGAAAGACTATCTATCTGGTAGACAATGTTTGATGAATTATTGCTGCGAGGTTAGCTAGTGGCTGATCAATGGTTGTTCAATGTTTAATTGATGGTTGATGATTCGATCACTGTGAATGACTTTGATGCATGGCCAACAACGGACTGTCTTGGTTGATCGAGGGACGATCAATGGTTCATTCATGGTTGGTAATGGCAATCCATTATTGATCGCAATGCATCATCGCATCCATTCTCGATTCATGGTTGATTAATAGTTGGTAGTAAGTATTCATCAAAAGTGGTTCATGCATGATGAGAAAAATAATGGACACAATAAATCATCGATGCTTCAATCATAGTGAGAAGCTTCTTGTAGGCATCACTATTGTGGTGCCTAGGCATTGCCATGTTGCTGAAGGAATCCCCTCGCTGCAAATGCGCTTGTTATCAGCAAACACCACGGAGTAGCCGAAGGGAACTGTCCAGGTCAGCGGCAATTTTCAATGCCGAATCCATGGTGGTTTCGAACACAGATGGGGGTCCCCCCAAAGCATCCTTACATGAACCATTTATAGTAAACCATCCATTTTGCGGGTCCACCCTATGCTAAGAAACCACCATCTTCAAACTTTTGTAGCTTGGTCAATCCATGCTACTCCCCCGCAAGGAAACCATCACGCTAAAGACACTGTGAGGACAATCCAAACAATTATCCAATGGTCCACGATAAAACGTCTTAACAATGAATAATGGAGCTCAACTGATGGTGGTTTATGATGCTTCCGTATGCTTGGTAGTGGTTCAGAAATGCTGATACAGAGTACTTGGGTGACAGAGGTTCATAAAGGGAGTTGTTGTCTAAATTGATCAAAATTGAAAATTGTCAGATTTTGTCCTTTGTGCTGCCCGATTCATTCTGACTAATCATAGCAAAACATTTTATGAAAGAACAAACACAATAAACAAAAATAAGGTGACAGTGGGTCCCCCATGTCATGGATGATGACCACATATGTATCTATCTACATGGATTTTTTTGGTGTGTGTATATGTATCTACGTATTTATATATATATATATACAAATAAATTTTAAAAAAATAAACAAATACATATATATATATATATGTATTAGTATACATGTTCTTACTTCCATACATGTCAATAATCACACATATATAATATAAACATCGAGAGCTTTACATTAGTATGTAAACGTACAATGTGTGCGTATTTGAATGCAACTATGTATCTATAAATCAACACAATTGAATGTCAGCATGTCATAATATAACGTCCCAGCTTTTGACCTCCATACTTGTTGATTTTTGTTTCCGCACTTGGCATGCCAAAATCATAACTAAGGGGTCATCTCAAGGCTCATCACTCGGTCAGCATCCTGATTACCAGTTGGATAGCTCTATGCTAGGCCGACTGAATACCCAGGTAATGACTTCTAAGTGGGATGATGATCCAAGCATATCCAAGTCAATGCTGCTGGCCGTGGTGAATGGTTGGCCAATCATGGCTATTTTTGCTTCAGCGCTTAATGATGGGTTGGGATGATGATGATGATGATGATGATGATGATGATGATGATGATGATGATGATGATTATGATGATGAGACGACGACGACGAAGATGATGGTGATGATGATAATGATGATAATCATGATAATGATGATGGACCAGTCCAACCTCATTATTCATCCTCCACTGTCCTACCTATATTGTCAACGGTGCTCATTCCTATTCATACCATTTCATCATTGATACAGTAGCCATTATCTTACCCATATGGTGGTTTCTCAAAATAGGGGTACCTCCAAATCAGCTAGTTCTTAACCATATATGTATGTGTATATATATATATATAGTAATAATAATAAACCAACCATTTTTGGGGCTCCCTATGGCTTGAGAAACCACCATATCAGTAGAAGATCACCGCCTGCTGCGCCACAACGCCATCGCCTGGTCCCTGCGGCACACGCAATGGAAAGCCAAATATTCACCTGTCGACGGGTCACGAGGACCAGCAGTTGAGCAACGAAACAAAACCGCCAGGTTCATTTGGTGGTTTCTCAAGCCATGGGGTACCCCAAAAATGATAGGTTTATTACTCAAAATTGCTATTAGAGGATGATTTGGGGGTCCCCTATTTTGAGAAACACCCATTTCATTTCTGGTCCCAGCTGCATTTCCAGTTCGTGCTTCAACGAGGTCTTTTTTGATGCCTAATTGGTGGCTATCTTTTGAAATCAATTCATGAAGGCTTGAGTTGTGGTCACTGTATGCTTGTCTTATGGTCAGTGATTTGATTGGCGATCAATGGTGGAGTTGATAAAACAATGCTATGTTCAATCAAAGTAATCAATAAATGTCTACTAAACATTAGTACCTGTTGGCCAATAATCCTTTTGTAGCTATTAGTCAACCATCAGGTATCAATCAAAATCTAGCACCAGCAATCACAAGATGCGAATCAACAAAACGCAATCAAACCAAAGAACAATCAGGGCTTAGTCTACTACTTAGAAACCCCATGGGTTAATCAATAGTTGGCTGTGGGTCAATCCCCTTTAGTTGTTAGTCATCATCCCCTATTATTAACCATTAACCAGCTATTATTGGTTGGTTAACTGCTTGACCCAGCTCGCCAACCAGTCAATCATTGCAACCCCCTCGGATTCCCGTGGAGACTCGTCGACTGCCAAGTGGCGTTCGGAGCAGCGAGCGAGTACATGGCGCGGCCTGGGGTTTCCGCTGCGGCTACCGCGGCTGCCATGGGTCCCTTGTGGGGCCCCGGAAAAACATGTCTTTTTTTCCAATCGAACATATGGCTTCATATGGCTTAAGATAGCTTAATATAGATGAAAATAACTTACAACCCTTCAAACAATCATGGTTTTGGGATGCTTTGGGGGCAGATGGTAGTGGTTCACGTCATGGTAAATGGCTAAATGCAATCGGTAACCACCAACCTGCTTTCCACTGGCCGACAATAAGCAGCCATGTCAATGCTTGACAGTTGAACATTTGAAATAAGCACTGTCAAGAATATTGACAGTGGTTGATTTGTAGAAGGAGGGAAACTACAATGAATCGAAGCATGGTTAGTTCTGAAAAGAAACAACAACTCTCTACTAGTGGTTTATGTTGATTGCCGTAACAGTTTTTAAACATGAGGTAATAGTGATTGATACTGGTCCATGGTCACACAATTTCCACTTTGATTATGTTGATTTATCATGGTTTCTCAAAATAAATAGTAAAGGATAAAACTATGAAAGTGATAGCTGTTCATATTCATTGATGGTTGACGAAGAAGTGGTTCTTGATAGCAGTAGTTGTTAATAAACGCTATGTTGCTTGTGGTAGTGATACATCAACGTCACAACTATTATTGTAAACAAATATGTTTACAACTACAACTAGTATGGCACATCATGATCAATAATGGCCAGTAGTATTACACAACTATTACTGCAAGAGTACATATGTTGATAGTTGGTACTATTGCTGGTTGGTGGTTTCAACCTCTATGAAAATTATTGGTCAACCAACCATTTGTGAATTACGAGGGAATCAAAAAAGATTTCAACCACAGACCAGAAGTTGTTGAACCGTTCTTCTTTGTCGGTGACTATCCCCTATTAATCACTATTCATGAGCATCCCGCCATCCCATGGTATCCCTATAAACCACCAACCTGTTACTATTGTGGTACTATCATCATTCATCATGGCCAGTCGTTGTCAGCACTCGCGTATCATCTCCGCCGAGGAGATCCCTGGATCTGCGACGGGACGTCAGCTTGGTCCGTTGGCTTCAGATTCCGAGGTGCGCGAGCCGCTCCGCGTGGACCAAGGAACCACTTGCGGATCACCCAACCAGCTGTAAACTCGTTGGTGGTTGAAGCACCCCTTCATGAAAAATAGGAGTCAACCCATCAACTGCAGGTTCAACCCTATGCAAGATATGCTTGTCAAACCAATCCACCATTTCTTCATTTAACAGAAAGCACATAACTATTCAAAGCCACCAAGCGCCAAACAAATGAAATCAGTCCACAGATCAGCCATCACTGATCATAAACAAATCCACCAACGTCTGCTTTTCTGATTGTGTGGCCTCGCCAGGGCAAGGCCAGAGTGGTAGCTGAATCGGTGAACAGCCTCAGTTGGTTGATGTGAAGCTACAATTTTCTATAAAACATCAACACGCTCAACGTAATAATTTCAAGGGGATCACGATCATTCATGATTCATCATGATCCATCATGCTCTCCGAGAAAATGCACGTGTCAACTTCGATCAATCCCATAAACAAACAAAAACAGCCACCCTGGTCTTCCAGCATCGCCGAGTGGCGACCGTTGCAGCAGGTCATGCAACTCGAAGGAAAAGCTGCTGCAGTTGGTACCGAAGCGAGGCACCACTTCCGGAGCCTCGAAACGGCGGTGAAGGCTCAGCGTTGGCCCAACAAGGGGAGCTTGGTGAAGTCAGCCCTTGTTGAGCCATGAAGTGCCTAGAAGGACGCCCTGGTTGGAACTTGGCACCTACAGAAAAGGTGCACCTACAATGATGGACCCTGCGCCACCGGTGATTTTGGATGGGGAGGTCAATGGAGATATCAAGAAACCCAAGCTGAGGCAGCAAAGTACCCCCCCCCTGAATGGCTGTGCACCGATACCAGCCATGACCAAAGACTTCGTACAAGTGCTAGGATTGGTTCACGCCCCCTGGCTTTGGATGGTTGGAGAATCCCCCATGACCCTCTGATCTTACAACTGACCGGAGGTAGCAACGAAATTGATGCCTAGGCCGAAGCAGTTCTTCCTTGGATCTGTCAAGTCAACGATGGCCAATGATGATTAATGATCTGGTTGATGCCAATCAACCAACCTTTTATTTTTCCTCCAAAGACAGCTGGGAAAATGAACAGTGTTAAAAATCACCAATATATGTTTATTACTATTACTATTACTGGTACTACTATTGTTGTTACAATTATTGCTATTACCATATTATTGTTATGATGTATTACTATCATTATTCTCTACCAAAACTGGCGGTTCCCCTAGTTATAACCCAACCAACTTATAGCTGGTCAAGGGCCCACCTTGTATGATTGGTTGTGGACCCCCCCAAAGTTAACCACCAAAAATCGCACTTCCATCTGCCTCAGAGAAGTCCAGGACAGGCCAACGTCGGCAGCGAGCAGACCTCGGGTGGTCAAGACCCCAAGCCTTGACCGCCAACACAAACACGAGCTGTTGCCAACTGGGGGGTTCTCAACCCATAGGGGACCCCCAAAAGGGTTGGTTTATTACCGATGAATGGTTTAACAAAGGGTGGTTTGGGGGTACCCCTATTTTGAGAAACCACCAACTAAGTATGGTCAGTTGTTGGGATTTATAAGCACATAAGTTGTTGCAAAGTTATGGTTAGTTGCTGGGTTTATATAGTTTAGTAGTACAGTTGTTCAAGTTGATTCTATGTTTTGAGGATAGATCAACTATGGTATGGTTAGATGTTGGGATGTCCATTCAAAAAGGGTAGCTAGACATAGCTAGACTAGTCTCTTCTGATCGTTTCGGGGAATTGAATGGCCAGGGTGCAGAGTATGGATCTATAGCCGTGTATCACCAAACAGAACTTGCTACCTCACTGGGGTTATGGGTTATCTAAGAAGCACCACAATTGGGTTGGTTGTTAAAGGTTAGTTGTTAGCTAACAAGTACGAGTAAAGTTTACCTAACCAGCCAACCACTGGCCATACATTAGCTTGTTCATGAGTGAAAAACATGAGAACTTAAGATAGCCGTATTAAATGTCATTAACTTATGGTCATGGTTTTAGCAGTTTCTGAAATAACTTGCCAGCGTCTTTCGGTTTCTATTGGCCATGGGAACAAGCACTGCCGAAGCTACCGACGGTGTCACGGGGTTTGCAAGCAATTTCAAGCACTGACGCAGGCGACTGCATTCGCATGTTTCACATGTAAGGCTGGGCTGAAACTTTGGGCTCTACTACTGCAGATTTCTTTGATTCTCCACTAGCATTGAGTAGTTCCACTCTCACCACTTAATGATCGTTCTTGTAATCAACAATCCCACCCTTAAGCTTCGCGGATGATTAATTGTCATTCACGCTGGTTACCATAATGCCACTATCAACCAATTGGGGAGTTCTCAAAATAGGGGGCCTCAAATCATCCAATATTGGCCATTTATAGTAATACTGCAAACAAACCATTTTTAAGGGTCCCCGATTCGGAGAAACTACCAATTGGACAACCATCTCTTATCCTATGAAGCGTCCAGTCAGCTGTAAAACCTGAAGCTTCCAAACAGAATTCTGATCCATGCGACGGCTTCTATTTCCGATCAAACAATCCACCCTTTTCACTGGGATCCTGGTTGAATGGAGAATTGTTTGGTTAAACAATTCTCCAGCTATCCATTCACCCAGTGTTTAACATGAAGAATCTTCCATTTGACTATCCACCCAATGTAGAAGGAAAGTTTCCAACGGAGAAACACCATTGCTACCTGAGCTGAGTTCCGCGGCTCTTCGTCTCGGCCGAAGCCAGAGCCTGTCCAGTAGACGTGGGATGGGTATCAAGCTCCTTTGTTAGCTCCTTGCTGAGAGTACCATGCAGGCGTGACTCAAAGGATATAGTTCAAAAGGGACCCCAAACGAAATGAACTCAGGTAAACCAGTCAAATGAACTCAGGTAAACCAGTCAGCTTTGGGGGCTGGCCATTTTGAGCAATGTACTTTGTCTGGGTGCACCATGAGGCACCGAGCCAACCCGTGACCTGAGAAGTCCTATTAGCAAAACTAACAGAAGCAAATACCGAGGCTTCCTCAAGCCACTTGGCTAACGGGGGGCACACCACCTTGGGACAAGGAAAAATCATTATATACTGAATTCCTATTTAAAATAACCTGGCTGCCAGTTTTCAGGAGGAAAGTCCCAAGCCCGTCTGGTCCAGATTGCACGTTGTTGGCACCTATGCTGAGACCGACCAACCTTGTGCCTGGTGTTAACATGGCTTGCCCCGGTCGCTCTGCCCTGGTGATGACTCACATGAAAATCGGCTCCTGGTTCTGCAATCAACAGGAAGCAGCAACAGGGAACATCATAGCTAGACTGTAGCACTGCAAATGCTGAAAAAGAACATTGTTTCCAATAGCCAGTTCTATATCCAGCCAGTCAACGATATCAAGGATTTCCAATCATTGTTGGTTGGTTCTTCTGGGGCCCAGTGGAAGGAAAAATGATCCGACCAGAAAAAACAGCTGGAAAATTGCGAAGCTGGTAGAACCACTGCCACCAACCGCTTGGCTTATCTCGGGCGTAGCCATCGAGCGCCAGGGGAGAGCTTGGAAGCTCTCGAAGTGGAACAGCAGCTACTTGCGCAGTTCTCAACAGTTTGAATCTACAAACGGCGAACAAGGGTGTCAGAATCCAAGGGGATTGTCCACACACTCTGACCCACAAATCTTTGTTGCAGCAGCTTTCTTATGCTTTCTTGGGTCAGGGGCAGGGGTGCATCCATTTGTGACAACGCCCATATAGCCATTCCTTAGGTTTTTCTCCTGCAAGCAGTTCAGCTATCCAACAGATTGTATTCGATCAAAGGTTTCGGAAATGAAGGTTGACAATAATGGGGGTTAAAATCATGGTTCAAAATATGGTGGTCATTAAAGATGGCTTATATGAGTTTCTGATGCTTAATACAGGTTGACAACGGTACAACAATGGCAGGTGTCACCTTGAAACAGCTAAGCACTGGCAATAACATGTACCGGAAGCAATTAGCACCGCACAAACAAGCGTGGCATGGTACGTTTGAATCATAAGTTTGCATGTTTCTGCATCCACAGCATTCAGCAATGTGTTTTCACTTTCA
Organism: Symbiodinium kawagutii; assembly: GCA_009767595.1. Classification (NCBI taxonomy): domain Eukaryota; class Dinophyceae; order Suessiales; family Symbiodiniaceae; genus Symbiodinium; species Symbiodinium kawagutii. The sequence continues at coordinate 103,654 of VSDK01011001.1, read as the reverse complement.
TTGATCACAGCAACTATATGGGCATGTGCGTATACACACAAATGTGTATCGATGTATATCTATATATATGCATATCCTGATTTCCAAATATTACCTAATTATAGGTACACGTCTGCATTGCACATGAATGAATACTGCTAGACCTCAACCATCACCGAACAGTTATTTGTTTACAACCACCCGATTTCGAGGACAACTCCACATCCATCTTGATCAGCTGTGCAGCACCCTGCCTGAAAAGGTCTCTTTGGAAACATTGATCGCCCTGGTCAAAACAGAAAGGGCACCACAAAAAATCCACGACGTTTCCATGTTGAAAGCATTACTTTCTTGGCCAGTGGGGGGTTACCTCCATCAGGAAAACAAATTTGCACAAGGGAAAAGATGCTGACTAGGGATGAAACAACATTAGTTGTTGGAATCCTGTGCATAGGCCATCTACCTACCAAAATCTGCCATAGTAGGCACAAAATTGTGGTTGCTGGATCGAATATTTATATATATATATATAAATATATATATAAATATAAATATATATATATATACACATATTAAAAATAAATAAATATATATATATATGTTCATTTACATATAGATATAAATATAAATATATAGATATATTTACATAAATATAGAAATATATATGTATATATGTATATATACATATATATATATATAAATATAAATGTATATATATATATATATGTATATATATATATAAATATATATATATATATATACATATATCGATAGATCACCAAGGAGGTTACGGTTGACTACTGGAACAGGGAGAGTGCGTCATGGATCGTTTTTTTGTGCAAAGTGTACCATCCACCAACCATTTGCCAACTTCAAAGAAGCTGCCATTGCTGAGATTTTTGTTACTGGGCCGGCAGTCTACAACATGTGGGATCGAAGCCTACGCCTTTCTGAGGATGGGTTGCACGTGCAAATAAAACGAATAGAGGAACCAGGATGAAATTTTGCTCATTGAATCCCAAAAGGGTCTCGATGGAGTCCCATACCCTGTGCTTCATACTCGCAAATGCCACACATAGATCATACATCCATATGAATCATGATGACAACACTCAGAAAACTATCTGAAATCATCATGTTTGGGTGTTATTGAATGGACGTGCCCGAAATAGAGATGATACTAACC
>VSDK01011001.1:79593-102479 GCA_009767595.1 Symbiodinium kawagutii | reverse complement strand
GCTCTTATAGGACCTCAGGAGTACCTTTCCAGCACAATTATCCTGCTGCATTACCCGTGGAGTCACCTGGGTCAGGGTTTCACGTGCATCGGTCCCGAACGGGCACTAGCTACATAGTTCTGTCATCTCTCACACTGGCAGAGTCATCAACAAGGCCAAGATCACTGGCACACGCACGTGGGATTGGATATACCTGGTGCACCAAAGCACATGGTATATTCACAAAAAACAACAACATGGCAAGTTGCCAACTATCGGCGATCACAACTTGGCGTCTGGGGTTTGTCCTCTGTCGGTTTTGTAGTCGTGGTTGTTCCCGATGTGTTTTTAGCTGGTTGAAATTGAGGTCTTTTTTCAGGATCTTTGTGATGATGATGATGATGATGATGATGATGATGATGATGATGATGATGATGATGATGATGATCAACATCAACATCAACAGCCATGGTTAATAAGTTGGTTAAGACTAATTATGGGATAATAACCAGCAATTGGGTATATAAACATGGTTGATGATGATGAGGATCATCACGATGATGGCTAGTGATGATGATCTTTATTCATGAAGGCGCAGTGCGGGGTGCCGCAAATCCCAACATCTCATTTAAAAAAGGTCGACTGCAAATCCCAAATCATCCAACATTCAACAAAACACAGCCCTGACTGTATGATTTTCAAGCGTTCTCAACCACCAGCCATTACAATCAATTGCACAGATTATTCATGAAACACATAAATGGCGTAACCCATCTGTATACATAAACCATGTAGCGCGCATATGAAAACACATTGGTTGCTATGATGTAGATGCAACAAATCTGTTCGTGACATGTATGATTACTGGATACTATATACTTTAAGATGTGTCCGTTATAACATATCCTTCCAAAACATAGATCCTTGAACACATCCCAAATACTCTATGTTGCTGGTATACGGTATATTTACCAACAGCTACCTCTAAACTCTAAATCGACCCAGACTTGTAGGTACATACACCAGCACCACAACACCAGGGAGTTTGTGAATCAATCGTGATACAATTCTCCATCAGCTGCTTATAGAATGTTTAACCAACAAACATGATTGATATGTTACTGACCTACCCAAACACTCCATATATAGCATTTTACCTACGGACCTGGGTCATGTCATAGCTTAAAATTCGTCAGCATACCACAGATATTGCTGTGGGTCAGTTCACCCTGTACCCCTGGTTCCCCCATCATTAACCATTGTTCCCCTGGTTCCCCAACATTGACCCCCCATGAAATTGGTTGTTAAACTGCTTGACCCAGCTCGCCATATACCGTCTGTGCGCAGTGGAGCACTTGGGATCAACCGCCGGAGCATCGATCCCTGGGGCCTCCGAATTTCTAAGGCATGACAGCGGCCAGGGCCGCCTGAGACCGCGGGGGTCCAACAACAAGGGCAGACCCTGCGGTGAAGCTACCATTTGTTGGGGATGAAGTTGCATCACCCAACGCTATCCATCAGTTAACCCATCATTGAAGTGTTGTTTCACAAACATTTAAGCATCATTTACCATCTTACCATCATTTCACCATCATTAAGCATCATCTTACCATTTTATCATGGTTATATAGTCCTTAATGATTAGTTCTCACTATATTATTTTCAAGCCATCAATTCACTCACCTCGCGGCAAGGGTTTCCGCAATGATTTGTGAAGAACCTCGTTCGAATAATTGCATGGTGAGTCATCAATGGTCAATATTTGACTGGGAATCATGATCAATGATCAATTCAGTGATCAATGATCGACATTGGATTGGTTGATGGGAAAATCGACCGAGGAAACCCGTGTTTTGACCCCAAGCATGGAGGCTTCCCATTTGCCCAAAAAAACATTGCTGGGAATATCGCAGTGATTCACCATAGTGATTGATCAGCATTGATCATGTTGCTGGTGATCAACCAATGATATTAAATTATCCAACCTATATAGATCTATTTTCAGCTATATGTGTTTGTTTCAACACCGCATAGTTCAGACCGTAGAAAACAAGGTTCAAACAAAGTAACATGTAACATATCTAAGATAGCTGGCTGTATAATCCCATCCAATACTAGATGGTTTCCCTGTTGCGAACGGCGCAAAAAACGTACCCAAGGATATCTTCAAAAACACTAAAACTAGACAAGATTGGCAACAGCTGCGCAATGGTTGGCAACCATCTTGAAGCAACCGGGACTGTCCAAAGCCATGGTATACCCCCAAGTCGCTCGTGGTTTCCCTGTTAGCAGTGCCTAAGGGGTACCACCATACATGGATAACCCCAGCATTCTGAGGTGAAACAAATCCAGCGAAGATTCCCATCCAAGGCAGGGAAATGACTGCTGCCGTCACTAATTTCAGCCCTGCGGTGAACGAACATGGTGAACCCAGGTGATCTTCCAGCTGAGAGTAATTTATAAAGATCCCAGCTGTTGATGCCGGCAACCATGAGCTATGCTTACTGTCACCTTTCTCTTCCATGGGTATCCCAGCATGAACCGTTTGCTTGGAAGATCTATTGATGCTGATTCTACTAAGCTACATGGCCATGATGATCAGCGAAAATCTGGTGTTCCCAGTTTACTTTTCCACTTTTCAATAGCTTGCTTCATAGTGTTCTCGCTCATCATTGATTGATCATGGCAAACCCTTGCCACAATAAAACAATAAACCATCATGGTTCGACCATCATTTCACAATGATTGACCATGATTCAAGGGGATTCTTGGGTATGTTCCAATCTGCTTCACAAGGATTTTCTTTCATCTAGCACCTTTGAACATACTTGGCTATGGGCCAAAACCCTGTACCCCTGATTCACCCATCAACAAAACTGGCTTGTTTTCCCCCTATCAAAAATTATTGGTGAACTAATCCCCGTTTTTTTGCTTGGTTGATTGATCATGATTTATTCGAACAAAAAATCCGAAAAAAAAATCATAGCCTGGAACATTCCCCCATGATTTCACCAACCTTTCAACCACCAGCGCAGCCGTGGCACTGCTCGGCGCATAGCTTTGCAGCTGGTCCTTCAGACCGAGTCCCTGGGGCACCTCGTTGTCGGTTGATCGATCTTTGGTGCCGATAAGGTGGATGAATAGATGGCGAGCTGGGTCAATATTAACCACCCAACCCAGGGTTAACTAGCTGGTTAATGGTTAATGATGGGGGATGATGACTACTATAGGGGATATAGCAACTATATGGCGAGCTGGGTCAAGCAGTTAACCAACCAACCAATGGTTAATGGTTAATAATAGGGGATAATAAGCAACAATAATAGGGGATATAGCAACTATATGGCGAGCTGGGTCAATATTAGTCAACCAATTTTCTAGGGATAATAACCAACAACAATAAGGAAAACAATGGTTAGTGATAGTGGAACCAGGGGTACAGGGTTTTGACCCACTGCCAAATAGGTTCAATAGATAGCTTCAACCAATAAGTTTAAGGTATAATCATGATCTAGATAGTAGGTTGCTGTTGATGAATAGATAGGTTGAACTCCAACAAGTTCCATGCGTAATGATGATCTATAGATTTACTTTGTTGATTAGTTTTATGAGTAAGTAGGTTGATCAATGAGTTTTGTAGACCGAGGTTCAACTAGTGGGGTCGATGAATGGATAGCTTTGACATGGTCCAACCAATTAGTTTAAGGTATAATGATGATCTAGAATCTAGATAGTAGGTTGCTGTTGATCTATAGATTTACTTTTGGTCTGAGGTGGACCCTTGTTTTGGACGGTTTGACCCTTAAACTTGGGGGTTAACCTTCCGAAATAAATTTTCCTTTGGGTTCCAGGTAGTTGTAGTTGATCAATTTGATTAGCAAGTAGGTTGAACCAATAAGTTCAATGTATGACGTTGATCGATGTAATAGGTTGCTGTTTATCGACTTCATTCTCCGGTTGGTGGTTTCAACCCTGGTTTCTTAGTGGGAAATACTGGTGAATAATGGTCACAATTGTTACAATCTTTAATTTTGATCATTATCTGGTTGGTGGATGAACCCCCCCTGTGAAAAATGTGCTCGTCAATCAACCAACTATGCCAAATACAGCTGGGCAATATAGAACATGTTTAGGACAACAACTAGTTGTAGATAAAATGCTAACGGATGATCAGTTACTCTTAGATACTATACTTTCTTTATAGGTGAAACTATTGATTGCAGGTAGATTTAATTGTAGTAGTTGATAATGTATAGTTTTCATCCATATGCCTACCGTTGGTTACAGCTCCAACCTTTACAGGGTCTAGGCAATTCTAGAAACTATGCCAGGAAAATATGATGCTAGGGAGTATCCATCAGAATTTTGTGTAGATTCATCTGGCTCTCTGAAATCGGCTGATGAATTGGCCATCAAGCAATGGTGGCTTTCCCCCCTGTTGGTATACCAGCGTAGATGCCATTAACAAATATGAAGCTTATACCAGTTGGTAGACCAACAGTAGCAAAAGCCACTGAACATACCATATGAGTCGGCTTATCCCAGCTGGTAATATCGCCATGTCCATTAGCATCACCATGATACAGCATCATATGACCATCATTAGCAAGTTGAACAATCATTGTAGCAAACCAAATGACATCATTCATTCATGTGTGCTAATGAAACCATAGTAATAAATGTATTCAACCATCATTAGCAAATTCAACCATGATTTTAAGTGTATTAAACCATGTTTCGTATCAAAATCAACCATAATTAGCAAACATAAATCATCACTCTGTGACTGTGGGTCTGGCTGTTCCCATGACTCTCGGGATGCTATCCCTGTTCACTTGGGATGACACATCTCCGGTCGTTTCTCAAGTCATAGCGCTACCAAATGGTAGTGGGTTGCCTATGGTTGCCTATAAATCATCCGCTGTAGAAACCTTTAGGACTACCTCTATGAATTCTCCTTCATAGAAATCATTTTGAGTAACTTTGGGGTGATAACTGGTAAACAGGACCTGGTTTATTATAGTGATATCACAAGTCAATCTGCTATAAAAGGGGTTCTACCATTCACAATGTATACACTCCAGCAATGACTTTTGGGTTCCAAATGGCTTGAGAAACATATGGCAGTGGGTCAAAACCCTGTACCCCTGCTTCCCCTATCATTAACCATGGCTTTCCCTATAGTTTGTTGGTTATTATCCACCATTATTGGTTGGTTAACTGCTTGACCCAGCTCGCCATATGTGAAGCACTCATTCCCCGTTCTCGACCACCATTCTGGGTCTCCCAACCGCGTCTCTGGAGCGGTCAGCAATCAAAAACTGGCAGATTCAGCAGGTGCGGACAGGTTTTTTGGGAGAGGTTGGATCGTGGAACATGGATGAAAATGGTGGTTGATCAACTACAATCCATGGGTGGTGTTTTTTGTTGTGGTCAACAATGGTTTGATGATGGTGAACCACCTTTCCATAGCAGGAAAGGTCGATCTGCAGCTTGGTATGTCATGAAAAAAGGCGGCCTTTCGGTCAAGCTGATCAACCTAGTGATACCTCCCTTGGTCGAAACTGCAAGACTGGCAAACAATGGGTAACTGCCAAGGTAGAATACCAAGTGGCTCAGAAAAGCTACGAAGTTTGCTCATGGCTGCTGAATCCATGTGACTCTAGGCTCAGTTTGCTGGTTGAAGTCTTAACAAATATGGTGTGTTCAGCCCATTCACCGGCAATTGGTCAACCATGTTGGTGAACGATGTTGTCAGAACGGGTGGATGGGGAAATCAACCTTGGAACCTTTGTTTCAAGACCAATTATTCTCCCATGAGCCATTTCTACAATGTTGATCTTGGCTGGTTTTTGGGCGGCACAGCAACTGCGGCTACGCATGGTCGTGGTGTTGTGGCTGTGCTGGCTGCTGGTACTCCCATCCTCGAACCACTTTCACACAATTATAATAACACACAAATGCAAATTAATGGTTATAATATGTGTGTATATATACATATATATATACATATATGCGCAATGATCTATCTGTCCTTTCTATATTCCAAAACATGTCTGAGTCTATATTTATCTGCGTGTGCCTCCACAAAATCAAACATAAGCGCCATGGCATAGGCCATGGCTTGAAACTCAAAGAAATCATGAATTGGTCATTGTTTATCAACCAGTAATTGCTTCACACCGCGAGCTACCCTGAGTTTCATGGAAACGTCCCAATCAGCTTGGGGCTTGTAGGGGTACCCATGCACAAACCCATGGCTTGGGGGAAACCTATTGGGACCTGACAGCTTGGTTTGGAATCTCCACCATGGAGAAACACCTCCTGGTACCTGGGTCACTACCGAATGAGGGTTTCTCAATATAGGGGTCCTTACAAATGGGTGACTTATTACTATAAATGGCCTACATAAATCTACATAAAGGATGATTTGGGGGGTCTCCTATTTTGAGAAACACCCGAATCTATCACAGGGATGATCGTAGCTAGAAATTGCTGTTGAGAAACTTGAACCCGCTGAACCAACCCCCAACATGAGCAAGCAACTATAGGTTGAATGGACCCGTGTATTCAAGAACTATACGCTTGATTAGTTAATAACATATTTAGCATTGTTTTGCAAAGGAGTACCACCATCCAGACACGGTCATTTCATTAGAAATCGAGAAGTATTTATAAGGCCACAACATGGATGGACACGGCCTTATGTGGTCAAGGTGAAACCCGTGTGCTTGATTCGTCCCATCCCAGGTGGCAACACATCGATGTTTCTGTGGGTTTTGGGTGAGCTCAAGCCAGTAAGAAAATGAAAGGCAATTCAGCCGAACTTGTCACCAACTGAGTAGAGGGCATTAAAGGGTAAAATCATCTTAAGTAAATAGAATATCCCCCACGTTTTCCCAGGATGGTTACAACACTATACCAGCCATCTGCGGTCATCATTTGTTGATGTCAGCCTGTGGTCACTGGCTCGCTTCCAGTGACTGGGGCCATGCTGGATCGCAACCGACCTCAAGTGTCACCACCCTGATGCCTTGCTGGATCCTAAATCCGATCAACCCAAAACCAGGTTCGCCTGTGAGTCTGTCAAAACCCCAGGGCCCATGCGCACGCTTGGCCCCTCATCATTTTACCCGAGCGGCTCGAATCCCAAGTCTCTGTTCCAAACTCTCATCATTCTGTCGACCGAGAAGCGCAGGCCAAGTGGAAGCGCAAGCCAAGTGCTGGCATTTTGGGAAAACGCAAATGGTGGATATCCCAAGTCATTGTGGCTCATTGTGGTCAACAAAATCTGATTGTGAGAAAATTCACCATTGACCTCTGTGGGGCTGTGCACAATAGAAATGGGTCAGCCCTAGGCCCTAGGCCCTAGTTCTCCAAATCAAGCGCTATACGATGCTTCCAGTTAGCATTGTAGGAAGGTAACGAACACCAAACAACAGTGGTAGAAACCGGCTGGTTACCTACTATAATGGCAACTGGAAGCATAAGGAAGTTGAGGGGTTAGATACAAAAGGCTACAAGGCGAGAAGAATCCAAAACCTGGGCAGAAATGATGAAGGTAACGAACACCAAACAACAGTGGTAGAAACCGGCTGGTTACCTACTATAATGGCAACTGGAAGCATAAGGAAGTTGAGGGGTTAGATACAAAAGGCTACAAGGCGAGAAGAATCCAAAACCTGGGCAGAAATGATAAAGGCGTCATGAAGAGGCACTTTTTTCATCAATGGTTTTTGGCGAACCACAATAAACCACGATTAATCATAAAAGGCCGCTATATTGATTAAATTCATGGTTTACTATTAGCTCTAATCAATCCATACTAACGACCTTTATAAACCACTATTAACCACCGTGAACCATTGCTTCCCATTATGTTGACTATCACTAAGCATTACTCACCATGATTAACCACCATGATATAAGCATTACTCACCACTATTAAAGACCATGAATCAAGCACTACTTGCAATCATTAATTACCATGAACCATTACTCACCATCACTGATTAACTACAATACGCCATGACTCACCTCCGTTCACCCGCATAAACTCACTAGTCTCAACCTCAATCATCAACCACGGCCTTATTGTTGGTCTGAACCCTCATAAACCATCATTAGCTATCATCACAAACCATTGCTGACCATCACTGAAATCATTACTAACAATTACTAACCATTGGCTATCATCAATCATCATTAACTAACCATGACTAACCTACCACAATTTACCACGGCTTCCCCGTGACACGACACCTCCAAGTGGCCTCGCACAACGGGTCGCGCCCTGTAGGGTCGCCATCCGCCGCGTGAACGGTCGCCAGCAGGGCCCAGCTCTTGTGAGCTGCAAGTCGGTCGGATGGCATGGGAAAGTGATGAGTTTAAGAACCTTGTTGGTGGTTATAAGCCAATGATCTGGTTGGTTCACCATGGCCAATTGATGATTGGATAGTGATGAGTGGTTGATAATAGGTCAATAATGGTTGCAATAGTTAATAATGATCACTACTCGTTGGTGCTTATAACCCATCCCTTTTAGCTGGCATCAAAAGTCCAGCCTGAATGTGCTACAGCTGAACTCGACATTATAATCCATCCCATTTTTTTTCTCAAACAACCATGCCAGATATAGCGAAACAATGAGGAAAATATTCACAAGTGTTTAACACCTGAAACAAGCAATGATTGTTAACCTATGTTCAAACGACGATCAAGTGATGGTTCAAGGGCTGCAAACTAGTGGCTTAATGGTACTTACTAATGGTTGAAATGCCAATGAAAAGTTTCAGAATTATGGTAAGTAAAGGTTTATCAGTGGCTACTGATGGCAAATCAATGTGCCATGATGGTTAAACATGGTTCATCATCGCTTATAAGCTCCTGAATAAGCTGGCCAACGATAGTTGGCCAAGGGTTAATACTGGCCAATAGACTGATTAAAGATAGTTCATGGCTATGATTAGTGATGGCTACTGATGATGGCTGAAGATTTTCAATGACAACCCTTGATGATGGGGGCAACTGAGGTCGGCCGCAAATGGTTCATAAACAAGCGGCTTTAAGCTGGCTAGTGATTTTTGACAGTTAAGTAAATCGCTCTAGTAATGGACAATAGTGATGGTCGATAGTGCCAACAATACAACCAAGTGTAAGATACTTACCAATGGTTGTGTCCAAAAAGATATAATTGCCAAAAAGCACAATGATAGCAGTGTGACAATGATAGTGATGGTTGATAGTAACAAACAATCTGGCCAATAACTGGCAAACATTGCTCATAAAGGGTGATAATTGCAAATTATTCTCAATGTTGGTTCATTGCGAATGAGGACGCTTTAAGATGGTTAACTGTGGTTGATACTAGGAGGGAAGAACACCAACTCATCATTGCTGCTTGTTTGGTAAACCATCAGTCATGAGCAAACTGCTTCGCTGTCCGACATGATCGTCCCTTAGACATCAGGACTCAATCATGGCTAGAACTCTCTTCGCCAGCTTCCATTTATGAAACAATCGTTGAGGGAAGGTTCCTCTCGGTGCTGATGGGAGATCCATATTTATAACCTCCTTGCAATAGTTAATGGTGAATCACCAGCTATGAAAATGGTTTTAGTCATCAACAATCACCAGCAATTCGTACCAGGCTTGGTGATATGGTGAATTCCCGTGGCACTGATTGAATCATAGTGTTTACACCCTTTACACCTTGAGTTCTATAGTAATATTGGTTGTTGCCAGTAGAATGGTGTTGCCTCACAGTACTTGGAATAATCGCAAATCAGCGAATAACTAGTTGGTTTTGATTTGTGCTATTATGATTGCAATCTGGAATAGTAATTACCTAATTATCATAGGGATGTTACCTCTTATTGCTATTAGTTTTTCACAAGTAAGAGGCATCATCAAAACTGGTTAGCATCAAATATGTGTATAGAATATACATATATATATATATATATATGTATGTATACAATTGTGTTTGTATCATGATGCCCAACCAATCCCAACCAAACATTCCTAGAAACAGTACAGTCTGAAAATCGCAAGTGCAGCTGCTCAAGGAAACCTGTCGTGCGACATTGTATCGACCAGACCTGCCTGTGCAAATGGAACCGGGCCCCTATCAGACAGAAGAAGACAGTAAACTAAGCATGCACGGGTTCATTGGAAACTTCTAGGCTCAATCTTGTCATGAGCCGGTAAAATTTGTGGCACATCCTTTGGCCAGCCTTGCCAAACACAACAAACAATCTGGAGTGTTGCTGATGTTTGTTTACAGTTTGCAGTTGTAAACACACAAATATATAGTTACATGTGTATATATAAATAGAAAATAATATATATATATACTAATCACGAGTTAACTATCATGAATCTAATGACAGATCATTAACAACCGTTCACAATTTCTATGTTCATAAAATTTAGACTATGATGATCCCTCATATTTTGTGATTAAACATGATGAACCATCCACCAACCATAGATACCCACCTTGGTTCCGGCTGATGCATTCATACGGCGTCATGCGGTGAACCGTGGTACAGCACGTCGTTGTACATGCTGTCCTGCTGTGGGTCTCCTGGTACTCCGTGCCCTTCACATCTCAGAAATGGTGGTACCCCTTAACCAACCAATAATGATCATAATTCATAATCAATTCATAGGGAAACCCACCAGCTGAATGACCAGTCACTAGTATCATTTGTAGCAATCATTTTTTTGTCACTGGTCCATATATTTCTAGTGACTCATTTTTGGTAGGTTAAGGGGTACCACCATTTGTGGGATGAGTCACTAAACATACCAAAGGGCCAAGAAAATGTTTATTTCTGGGGACGTTCATCTAAACATTTTTTGGATACTATGGGTATGGGTCAAAGTAATTCACCCCCAATATGGCCTGTACATTGAAAACCTATTATTAACCAGATATTTTTTTGGGTACCGCTATTTTGGCAGAAACACATATGGCTGTGGGTCAAAACCCTTAGTTCTGCTGGTTCCCCTATCATCAACCATGGTTTTCCCTATCTGTTGTTGGTTATCATCCCCTATGTTTGGTTGCTTAATATTGACCAATGGCCATATCAACTAATTATTATTGGCCATCACTTTATCATCAATCATTCCATAATAATAGAATAGATCCAATAGAGGTGCTACCGAATAATTAATCGATTAATTCGTCCGTAATTATCAACATAATTGCTATTTAGGCACATACCAATATTGACCCATAGTTGGGTATGGTTACAACCACCAAAGCCGATCCCAAGCTACTGGATGTCGCATCCCGTCAGCCAAACTAACTCATCGCAGATGTGAACAACCATGGGTACGCACGTGGCCCTTGACCTACAGCCATATGTGTGGGGTTCTTAAACTAGGGGTTTATGATTGTAAATGCTTAATGGAGGATGATTTGGGGGTCTCCCTATTTTGAGAAACCCCGATATGTACATATGGCAGTGGGTCAAAATCATGTACCCTTGGTTCCCCTATCATTAACCATGGTTTTCCCTACTATTGTTGGTTTTTGTACCCCAGTGCTGCTTAGTTCATATTGACCCATAGCCATATATGAACTTGTAGGTTGATCACGTCACATGAACAACTAAGTTGCCAACAGGTTTTGTTCTGGCAGGGATTCTTGCAAGCCGAACTGGATGCGCCATGCAAACTGCCTCCTCTGATTGCCAACTCAGCTCCGAACAGACTGCCAAAGAATCAAATCTCTGTATGTGTAGGTATCGCTACGTACATACGCATATATGTATATATGTATCTATATATATATACTGTATGTAAATATTTACTGTACATACATTTACATATACAATATGTGTATATATAAATATATATTTAAATAAATATATATATATATATATATTATATACACATATGTGTGTTTAGATGTAAACATAGGCGTGAAAATAGTGGTTAAGTGTATAGTCTCATTGACTATGATTTGTGCCAACCGTTCTTGATTGCCCAACCAACCAATCCCGGACCACGAACCAGGCATCAGCAAAACTAGAGCGGAAATCGGCGCTCAGTAGAACCACCAGTTGGCTCATTCAGTTGCAAGTCCAAGGTAATTTGGGATCATGACTCTAGTCACCATAATCCGATTGCCAGCAAGGAAGATACATTGAATACTTGGTCTTAATCATCATAAGAAATGTCGAAGTTGGAAATGAACCACGAACAATGAGTACGGACGGTCATGAGGACTGAAAAGCCAGCACTGCAATGGGATGGACTTGGTCATCAGTCTCAGCTATCGGTCCCTCACCCTCCTGGTTAGTTGGGAGGCTCAACGAAACAGCCCCACCTCCCATCCGGCGGACCAATCAATCCCGTGTCAGGCGGACTCGCCTGATGAGTCGACAGGGGGGCGAAGAAAGTGCCCGTCGCATGTTACGAATCATCCTATTAGTAGAATCAATGCTGATCACAGGCAACAAGATGATTCGTTTAACCATTGGTGGTTAATGCGTATTAACAGGTAACAATCACAGGCAACAATGGTGGATCAAATGCTGATCGAACTCCCGTCTGTTTTGCCAGCTCACCGCAAATGAGTGATGAATACCAACCGTTATAGTGACCCTGATAGCAACCGTGAACATGGGGGTTTCTTAACACACGTGTACCCCAAGTGGTCATCCAGCTTATTCGCCATTTACAGTAATTTTCACCAACCATAGCTTGGGGTCCCCTATGACCTAAGAAACCCCTACTTGTTGACCATCACAGGTGATTCATCACTTTCCAGGTCCGGGTGCCGTTTTCAACCATGGCGACTGATCAGTTTCGCCAGGCACCCAAGCTGCCTTGGTCCCCGTTATCGATATCTCAGGGCGGAGCGCTTGCCATTGAGATGATACAGGCGTTGGTACCAGTTGACTGCGTATGATGTATGTATATCCAACCTCTGTATCTAGGTGATCATATGATACCTACCATGAAGGAGCTAGGTAACAAATGCGTTGTTTGGTACTATTGGTACCTATTTGTGTCAATGGATAGATACATATAGATCGATATACTGAGAGGGTCACCGCACCACCTGCGTTATCTTATCTATACAAGTGGAAAAACAACAAGAAGGTATTGTACCAGCATGCATAAGCAATATCAAGTTCATATCCATCAGCATCTATGCCAGGGTTGCAACTTGGCAGTCTTTCGAAGCGATGGTAGCTCGCCGCTCCGCAAAATTTTGTGCACTCTGTCCTAGGGGTCTTCCACCAGAAATCGCGCACTAAGGTGGACGGCAGCTGAAGATTCGGCACGGGCTGGCCCGAGACAAAGAGGCGGAAAGATTGGAGGGGGCAAAGCAAGTAGGAAATCAGGCTATGTCAAAAGCACCTCATAGCAAGAATCATTCCTGGTCTCAAGCAGGACTGTAATATTGACATAAACAAATCATCAATCGCAGACTAATATAATGAATTATGATTGTTGTTGCCCCAATACCAAGGTCGTCGACACTGTTCAAACTTCTGGCTTTGAGCCATGTACTTCGGTGCAACATGACTCCTTGAGTGTGGGATAATGATAGCAAATATGGCAAGCTCGCAGAAATGAGAGACACCACTCAACATCATGCAAATAGAACTGCACATCTATGATACCATGCATGCACCAATCCTGCATATGTAAATATGTTTTGTGCAGAATATGCATGGACATTTTATGCATGCTATATGTATCTAAATTGGTGCAACGACTTTCGCACTTACATGCCAATAATTCATGTAATTGTGAATGCATTATATACATATATAAGAAATGATGTAATACACTATTCAAAATGTAAATGCATTCTGAACAACCAAACGACCATCCCTGCCCCCCAGTAATAAAGATCCCATTTAAGCAGGTGCACCGCCGGATGTTGTTCCCTGCGGGCACATTGCAACGAAGACGTGCGCAGAGCCGCGGAGCCAGTGACGCCAGGTTAGGCATACAGCTGGGCCCGCTGAATTAGTAGTCAGGCCACGCTGTGACGAACGTGATCACCGATCCAAACATGTGGCGCCACCGTGTCTGTGGGGTATATATAACCTACAAAGATCATGAGATTGAAACAAATCACCTTTTTCAAGATCATGAGATTTTCTGGCAAAAATCCCAGCAGCTTTTCGTGTGGATCGCACAACGGATCGGGATCACTTTTGATGAAATGTGCCTGCTTCCTTTCATGTTTTTTTTGTTTTTTTTGTCGACCGATGAATCCGGCAACGAGACGACCCGACGCCGGGATTGGGTCGTTTTTTGTCAAATTAGAGCTGCAAGGAGCGATCGATTCTGGGACATACAATCCTGGTCTATCAACCAGGATTCGCTGCCAAGCATCACCGCCATGATTACACACTAATATGGTTGGTGGTTGAACCACCGGATCACAAAAATATACGGAAGTCAAGAAACCAACCATAGAAGTTAATACTGGACAAAATAGACAATGGTTGAAGCCACCGGCAATTAATAATCGATTATCATTGATCACCCTGAAGAAACAGCAATCATCATTTTCGGCCCAAACATATTTTCAGATTGCAATCAAGCGACTTGGCCCCAAGAATTATTGTACACCCAAAGTTGTACATGGTCCGATTATCAATAAAGATCAAACAAGTTCACGTGAAACACTTGATGTAAACATCATTCAATGAGCATATTGATAGACTTTAGATAACCACAATTCTAGTCTACCAATGAGCCAAAATACACGGTATAAACATGTAAAAGCCATATCAATCACATTGTATGATCAATTCATAAAAAAGGAACATATGTGGTCAAGACATATCAAAATTACGTGGAACACTTTCAACATCAGCTACCTTAACAGATCATACTTATATACATGGTTGATGGGCCCGGAAAGTGCACCTGTAAACAACACTTTCAAGTATAACCAAGTCATACTTTCAACATATGCCCGCCGATATGTGTCAACCAAAATAGATTATCAGGACCGACACACACAACTTGAATATCCAAGCTTGCAAATATCGATTTTGCAAATTAAGGTGCGTCTTGAATTTGGAATATTTAAGTATTGGGACCAGCACTTTATCTTGAGCACTCGAAAGCGGTGGCAGAAACCCGGTTCACCCCGTGGGAAACCCGGCGAACCATCAACTGTCTTCAACCATGGCAATAAAAGACGCTTAGCACCTCATGGTTCAGGGGTCTATTGAGCCCCATATTTGATGTTTCATAATCTATTAGCTCTTATCAAAGGATGATGCTTAGCTGAGCCCTTAAGAACGGCTGCTGATTCCCAATAGCAGCGGTACGGTTGGGGGTGATCAACCATGAGACACAAATTGCAATAATTTGGATCAAACGGTCCAGATTTATGTAGATATGATGTAAAGCAGTTTGCATCCAAACAGGCGAAAACTGACCTGTGATAATGGTTATCTTCTTCGCTTGCTGCTAGATTACTGGAGTGTAGAATCCTACTTGTCCCATGCCCTGCTCTAATGCAATGCAAACAGCTGTCCTGCGATCTTTTCTTGCAGCACATGCACCCTGACGGATGTTGACCGGTGGTTCAGCCAACCGTGAACAGGGTAAAGAGTTGATTAAACCTTTGTCTGAAATATCGTTCACTTCCATGTTTCTGCCAAGGCAACCAAGAGAACTATGATCAGTCGCAAACATGCTACTGGTTCTCATTCCGGACGTCGTAGACGCAGTACCACTAGTAGTAGCAAAAATGTCTAATAATCACAGTAATAGCAATAATGGTAGTAGTAGAAGTAGTAGTGGAAGCTGCAATTGGTTGGTTTGCAGTGAGTTTTTGAGTTGAGTGACCGTGATGACTCAGGAAACGTGGGGATGAAGTGCTCGACCTAGCACTATTTTGTTGCGGCACCAACCACGAAGCGCACTGAATTGCCCACTAGACTAAAAGGATTTATGGATCAGGGTGTCTTGCTTTCGCTACTCGTTCTATCCCCATAGTAGTTGTGTGGACATTCCTGCTACATAGTGCTGGTCACCCCCCTTTGTTGTTGCTTACACCCCTGCCACTGGCCTGATACAGTAGTAGCAGTAGTAGTAGTGGTGGTGGTGGTGGTGGTGGTGGTAATGGTGGTGGTTGTGGTGGTGGTGGCCGTGGTAGTGGTAGTGGTAGTGGTAGTGGTAGTGGTAGTGGTAGTGGTAGTGGTAGTGGTAGTGGTGATGGTAGTGGTAGTGGTGGTGGTAGTGGTAGTGGTGGTGGTAATGACAGTGGTAGTGGTAATGGTAGCAGTAGCGATAGTGATGATGATCTCCGAATGCTATTCTAAAAAATAGCAAATTATTGCATCTTCAAGTACTTTCTGGGCTGACATTGCAACTTTGCAACGGGGAAACTCTTCTGCCATACCAACAAGTTTCGGAACGGCTAACCATGACTCAACAGCATCAATCACAATGAATCATAGAAAAGGATACATGACAAATGATGGATATAGTAGTAATATGTAAATCAACTGTAGAACACGTGTGTGTATATATATATATATGAATATACAACAGCATATCATATGTCAGCATGTAAAATGCGAGGGGGACACTGTGAGCCCGTGCGTTTTCCGCGAGATGAACTACTTTTTTACAAGTCACCTTGTGACTGAACATCTGCATGCAGAACTTTCGGAGTGAGCTTATATTTGCAAAATACTGTAATACAATCCTAAAGCTATAATGTGTATGAAGCTAGGAAAGCACACACGCTGGAAGCCCTTTAGAATGATGACAGCCTTTCAAATTTGCTGTGGCCTTTTCATATTTGTGAATGGTCCAGACGATTCTGGGCTCTGAATAGCACTTGAATATACTGGCCCTATGACTGTGGCCTCTCAACAACATCATGGACCTGTGCGTCTTCATGTTATGGTTTCGCAGGAGAGAAGCAGCTTCAGGAGAGTATCTCCAAGACAAAGTGTTTTCTTGGTCTTTTGTGACAGCAAATTCTGGTCTCTTGACACTAGTGTGCAATAGTATGCATGTTTAAGACTATTACAGTCGTCGTTTTGAAAATGTGTAATTAATTACTGTATGTTAATATGCTATTGTTCCCCTTACAATATCTTTTTTGGCATCTCAACATTTGAATGCCTCCTGAATATTGGTTTGGTGTTTCTGGGCGGAATCATGGCTTGGCTTTGGGGCCCTAACATCTGACCCTTCATGATTTTGTCCCCTCGGTGCTCTTGATTTGTGGCCTCTAGAAAAACATCTAGAGGATTGTAGACAAATATTGGGAAAAGGGGAATTCTCCTGAAATCATGTTTTCCTTTGCTTCATTGCTTTTCAGCCATAAATACGAAATACTACAGGGCCGTAAAAATAAGGCTCTTCAATACATGTGCAAAATATGTTTACAAGTTAATCTTTGAACTACATACAATGGGCCTAACTAGCATATGGTTAGACCCCTCCTGGTAGCTCCACAGCTCCCCCTTTAAAGGCCCTTAATCTCCACATAATTGGTTTTATGGGCAATTGGAAATCTTTTGGGCCCGGCCGACACATGGACTCCGCATCTGGCGCACACAACACCACACCCAAACTCGCAGCTGGCGCGCGAAGCAACGTGGAATTGCGAACTTGCCGCTGGCAGCATAGGCTCATGCCGGAAGGAACCCGTCAGCATCCAAAGCGCAAGGGTCTCAAATGTTAATGGCAATGAATAACCAGCGATTTGTTGATGTTCATAAATGGTTGGTTAATAAAGATCGATAATAAGTAAAAGCTACTGTAGTAACTAGCCATTATTTGAATCACTAAGCAGCATAATATCATCAACTAAAGGACAATTGTATGACTGTAAAAGTCACCACTGTCGTTTCAAACGTGGTCAAACACCATCTGCTCATGGATATACAGCTGTGAGATACCAACAATTGTTCTCTGTTGTTCATCACTGTTCAGCCGTGCGACTGGTGGTTTGCTCGCCCTAACACAACTGACCATCACATTCATCGTTTTCGAAGCATTGAATAACCAAATTATATTATAAACCAGCCATCACGGTGAATCACTGGCTTTTGAATGATCTGCCATGTTTTCAACTTCAATGATCAACCATGTTTCATAACAAGTTTATGAACCATGGTTGATCATCGTTTCCAGCATCATTCATCATGATCTACAATCTGAACTGTGCAGCGATTCAGCTGTTAAGGTTGCAATGGTGGCCATTTTGTTTGAACATACTCCTGCTACTGCTACTGCGACTGCTGGTGCTGGTACTAGTACTAGCATTCAGTACTATAGCTACTACAACTACTTCTACTGGTACTACTTCACTAGTACTATTAGTGCTACGAGTACTACTAACACTAATAGTACTACTAACACCACTCGTACTACCAGTAATACTAATACTACTAGTAGTACTACTGCTGCTAGTACTACTAATGCTACTATATGCTAGTACTACAATTTATGCATTCACATTGAAGATCTAAGCAGTTGAAGGTCCTTGAAATGCCGACGCATTGGCGTTCCTTCGGTTTCGTGCAGCACAGCAGCTATTGATATGCTGGACCTTACGTCAAGCCAAGAGCTATCAACCAAATGTCTGATTTCTGGTGTGCCCCAAACCACGGTAAACTACACCGTGGGGCCCCCTGGTTATAAGTTGCTTAAGACACAATCGAATCATAACTGCTACTTACCCTGGTTCACCCTGGTTACAAACCAACTTAGCCAACTAGGGGACCCCTTCTTGCAAGGTCCCTGCCTGTAATAACTGCCCCATGGCGGCCAGGTCAATCATTGCACCGTCTGCTCCGAAACCATGCGTTTGACGACCCGAGTTGCAGAAACCCTGTCCATCCCGAAGTTCCTTCAACTGAGGACCACTTAACCACCCATGACCAGGTACAACTTCAGCAAGATCCAGCAGGAGCTGTGTACTCCCAAGAGAAGAACTGCAGCGCTGATCGTAGTTGACGATGGCTTGGTGGACGCAGTCACCGGTCTGCAGGAAAATGGCGAACAATGCTGGTCGAAATGATCGCGAAACAACAAGCTGGGGCCAAATCAGTCTCTAAAACAGGTCATTCACAAAGGCTGTCTGTGAAAATCTTTGAAGTGCACAAACACCGTGACATGTCAGAAACTCGGAGTATCTGAGAACAATGGTTGCTGAAGTCTGCAGAATCCCAGGGTATATCTCCCATAACTGGCAATTACCCTGGCCTTAGTCAGGTTCCGCACCGAATCCCATACCTTTGGGGGCATCCGGTCCCTTGGTATGCTCACGCACTACAGAGTCGTTAGGTAATGGTCTTCTTCGAGTATAGGGGGCTGGAGGGTAGGGGTACTCATGGGGCTTGGTATGCCTCACCTGTCATTCACATTCGTGCGGAGTCCAGATGCTTCAATCACCTTGGGGTCTGAATAATGAAATGGCGGTCTCAAATGGGAGTACATCATCATTGTTCTAGTGTTTCTTGCCGCACCCGCAACAACTTTTCTTTAACCAAGGGGTTAAATCTACCAAAAAGGATCAACCTTTGCTTTTAATGGTTGAATCCCAGGGTATGAATCACCACACTTAAACCATGAACCTGAATCGGCTTAGAACTTGGGGGTGCCATCTGTTGTTGGTATCTCAAGGCACCAAACATGTTGATGTCTTATGTGTTGTTTGTTGGGCACCATGTCATGATTGAAGGACACACCCACATCGTTGATATTCCTATCAACGACTAGTATTATCCTGACCATGGCATGATGATCAAGTAGATCCTATCAGTCATTCCTTCGTCAATAATATGAGAGTTGCAATTCTTGTGGAAAACATGGTGATCAAAATGAACACCGCTTAGCCATTTGCTTTGCATGAATGATGCATAACATCTATGTATATATATATATGTTTGATCCACGCACTAATTTATCACTAGCCAATCAGAATCAAAGACCCGTCAATTATGATTGGATGGTTCGTAGCTACCACCATTGATGTACAAACCCTTGTGACCGATCTTGAATTCGATTAGTTGCCACATGGCTGGTTGATGATGATCCCAGTTCTTGGCAAACGTAGCCACTGCCACGATACCCAGATACTCCAAGAGTATGCAATATTTACCTACAACGCTGGGTCACTTTATAACTATAAGCATCCTGGAGTAGATGCTGAATATCCCCCATGTTCAATATGTATATATCTAAAGCGCTTGCCTATTGGGAATAGTTCAATTTGATATTCTCTCTACTCCAGGATGATGATACATGTCGGTGAATATACCAGCACGAGCACCAGCAAGCGGAAGATGATCATCCTCGAAACTGGCCATGAAAGTCATCCACCCTTGTAGCAATGAGCTACTCGGGCTCAGTGACCGTGGTCAATCTCACGAATGGTTGAGTGAACAAATGGAAGATTGCGGTGAACCAATCCATGAGTAGGTGCCTTTCTCGGAAGACTTGCAGCGACCGGACTTCAATAACATGCAATAGGGCACCAAAGCCACCAGCACATTCCAGAATGAGATAATTACGCAAAAAAAAAATCGACTCATGAGAAATACGATTTACCTTCCCTGGAGATTCATTCTCCTTGAAATTCTAAGGGGTTCTCCAGGATTTGCAGGCTCCAGGTCCATAGAAATTGCTGTGTCGTGTTTCGCAGGCGGCAACGGAGTCATCCACCAGCGGCATCTCCGGCCATCGCAGCACAGAGGTTCAGCGCAGGGCGTTCAGATCTAGGATACTTCTGGCGGATACCATGGCTTCACTGGTGCCCTCTGGTAGTCCCTAACGTGGCATGATTCGCCATATCCATTGGCAAGCGACACGCCCACTGGTTAACAAGAGATTTACAACCATGATGATTTGGTATGACTTGGTGATGCTGCCCCTTTGGTAAACTTGCCCCTTTGGTAAACTAACATGGCAACAAAAAACCCGCCATATTGAAGAAGGAAACCCGAGGAAACCAGCCATTTCCATGGTTGATTTTCCATTGCCAGCTTAGTTTACCAAAGGGTACTACCCACAAAAAGGGCGCATGGCCAGCAAAGAACCAGGTGCAGAACCACTTTTGCTCAACAAAGCTTGGGAATAACCACAACTTAGAGCAATCAATTAGAGTTTAAGCGGATCACTGACAAAAAAATTAACAAACAAATGCAAATACTGTTGAATTAGAAGTGTTCCAGTGGAAGATGTGGACAACAGGATTGATATGTGTAAGGAAACGGCTGCCATCTTTGGAGCTGAAGTATCCAAGTTCTGGACTCGCATGGGTCCATGTCTCTGAAATTGGCCATACCCACTGCGGTCTTCCATGTTTGTTCAAGGCATCTCACACTGAACTACCACAGCGGGACACGTGGAAGTTGATTGGATAGGAAACATCCCATGTCTTGCAGGTAACATCATAGAAACTCAAGAAGTAGAAAGTGGCCAACAATTCTATATGGGGATACATGTTGGAGGAAACACATGCTAAAAGGAAATATATATTGTCCACACACATATATATATATATATTTATTTATATGTTTATATTGATATATACATACATAATTCTGTACTCACCTGCCAAAACAAAAACTTACAATGTTTAGGGTTATTGAAAATAGCCAGGTTTTCCTGGGCAAAACATCCAGGTATTGTCGTTCGTACCAAGAACAGAAGGCATTTGACGCAGTAAGTACACTTGGTGGTTTCTCAAAATAGGAGTACCCCCAAATCATCCATTATCAACCATTTATAGTCTATAAACCATTTTGGGAGTTCCATATTTTGAGAAGCACCCATATATTTCAAGAAGTAAAGAACAATATGTGTAAGCATCGTTCACATAATCATTGCAAACCATTTCAGAGTTACAAATTTGATGTTTCTCTGAGGCAACCTAGAACTGTTTTGTATCAAGTACCCTTCTATCATAGCTGAAAAAAAACGGACACTGAGTTCTAAAATGGGTGTTTCTTGAAATACGGGTACCCCCGAATCATCCCAAATTATCCGTTTACATTGATAAACCAACCATTTTTGGGGGTTCCCTATTTTGAGACAACACCAAATCATGAAATCCTGAAAGATCACGGTGGTTCCGAGCAACTCAGTGATGTGGATGCTTTTTTCTCTACAAGTGCCATTAAGGGGAACTCTCCTGGTGGCTCGCTCCCCCTTTCAAGGATCATAGGGGGCGAGTCTCACGTGAAGACATTGAGAAGACCCATAGTAGCTGCCAAGCAACAACAGCAACACTTGACGACAACAACAGCAGACAACGACAACGACAACGACAACGACAACGACAACGACAACGACAACGACAACGACAACGACAACGACAACGACAACGACAACGACAACAACAACAACAACAACAACAACAACAACAACAACAACAACAACAACCCAAAACGACGACGAGAACAACAACAAAAAGACAAACAAGAACAATTGCAGCAACAAAGATAACAACCAAAAGAAAATCACAACGACAACAACACAAATAACAAGAAGCAAAGGAAAATCAAGAGAAAGTTCACGAAATTCCAGGAGCCACCAAGCTCTGCTCAGTAACCATCTGGGAAACTTACCTGGAACTTAACCACACAATTTCTGTTGGGTAAACGAGCTAGAACAGGTGAATTTTGCATGCTGCCAGAATAGTTTACAAGAGGGTAGTCATTAGCATCCTCAACATGGACTGTCATGTAGAAGTTATCCTCATTAGTATCCTTCCAAGTTAATGGTTGAAATATTTGTTGCTGGATACATTCACGTGCGATGAGTCGAAACACCCTTATTTCTTAGATTATTGTCGTCCAACAGCAGGATGATCAACTCAATCACCTAACGCTGGGCCAGCCGGTGCCTGTATCATATGATGACTCGTGTTTTACACTGGG
>VSDK01011001.1:64593-74593 GCA_009767595.1 Symbiodinium kawagutii | reverse complement strand
CTCGTTTCCTAGGTGGAATGATCATAAAAATTGTGGCTAGCTGCGGCAAAGGTTGTTGCTCTCTTTTTCATTGTTGATGCCTGTGGGCTAATGTTCGTTCGCGGTTCTTCGTAGCTTGAAGTGTCCTTTTAACCAACTGTAGTGTTTGTATGTCCTTCAAGAATAGTATTGACAATTACACTACAGTGATTTAGTGTCCAGGAAAAACATAAAACAATTTGACATCGCCATGCAACAACCGAAAATATCGGAATCAGGCTGAATTCTTGGTTGATGAAAATCCTACCCAGCAGTTGACCAATATTCGAAGAACTAAAGTAAAACATGCCGTCGACGTGGCCATTTGGTTGGAACACTCCAGCTCCAAATCGTTCCCAACCAACAGCCAGCAATGTAGGAGGCCAACCGCTACGAGATCTTGTGCGGCGAACACCGCACCACTAAGAAATCTAAGAGCACAGCTTTTGGCAGACGCCACTCAACAAAACCTTCCAGTTGATCCATCATTGTGCAACACTGAGTCTAGAACACGTGAAATGGTCACATCTTGCCACTACATCTAGAAATCAAATGTGTTACGGGTGGAAAAATGGTATCAAAACATGAATGGTGCAGGTGATGGTTGCGATCGGATGCACCTGAGCAGCTCGGTTCGCTCCTAAGCACTCACCAAATCTGTGCGAGAGATTTCACAGTTGGAGCCTAGGCGCAGGACCCATGGGGAGCAGGGGACCGTTGGGATGCAATCGCCTTGACTGTTGGAGACCAGTTCTGGTATGGCGAGCTGGGTCACAACCAGTTCACATCCCGCAGTTTGACAAAGACCTTGTCATTGGGATGGCTTCACAGCTGGTACAGGGCTTGTTGACCCGTAAACTGACTTGTTAGGAGGGATTCATAAATCCACATCTAGCGCGGATATATCTTAAATGGTGGTGCCCAAAACTATCCCAAAATGATTTTATTGAAAAACAAAGCATCTGCAGGAGGAAAAGGGTATTGTAGCATTGTGACACTTGCAGTGTATGGTGCAACCCATGACCTCAATTGGTGCACGAAAACAAAATCTTAATTGGATTCACACGACAGTAATTCATTGGTAGCGACTTCGGTCATACCCGATACTTACTTCAACATATCCATAGCAACAAAATTGCTCAGAATCAGCATCACATAGACGTATCTTACATGGGTGGTTCTCCAATATTGTCCATTTAAAGTAATAAACAAACCGTTCTTACGGTCCCCTAGTTCGAGAAACCACCATGTGAAATCATGCGAAAATACCAGTCGTGAACAGTTGCCATACCTTTTCCAGTGACCAATGGTTGACCAACCCTGCAGATTTGAGGGGTAACTTACAGGAGACTTCTTTCACAGCAGGGTCTCGCAGGGTCCCATAAGCATCCAACGGCTATGGCTCTACAAGATCTGTAGTCCCCCAGTCACTATGAACCAGTGAAACCACTGATAAACCATCAACTGACCATCATTGACCTTTTTTGCCATTACTGACCATTGTTTTACCACTATCAGCCATTACCCCCCATAAAAGAGCCGATTCAAACCATTCACCACCCATTATCAAACATTTCTGCAACCATTGTTAACTATTAATTAACCGTTACTGAACAGTTAAGCATTCATCAACCAATATTCACTTTGACTATGCAACCGCTTATGCAACCATCCATTAAGCATTTTTAAATTGACCTATATTACCATTAATTAACCATGATCAGTTCAATTAATCAATTTACCATTAATCACTAACGATGAGTTGACCACTCATGTAACCACTAACAAACCATTGATCATGGGAGTTAACCATTTATTGAACTGACCGTTACGCATCACCATGATCACAACCATCGCGGATTTGCGCCCAGCCACAGAGACGCATGTCTGTTGCATGCTCAGCCCCTGCGAAGGGTCGATTCTATGAGGCCACCACCGGTGGTTTTCAAGCCATAGCCCCGGTTGGCATCCAGTTTAGGAACCTTTTATTGTAATACATCAACCATTGATTAGCCATTTTATTGGCCATTTTCAAGCCTCCCTTTATTAGCCATTTTAGGCTATGGCTTGAAAAACGTTTATTAGCTATTGTAATACATCGACCAAATTTAGGGGTTCCCAAAAAATTCATCAGTTTATATGCTGCTTCTCAAAAGAGAAGGCCCCCCAAAAGCATCCTTTTGTAGCAATCATTGAAGCATTATGATGCGTAATAAACTCCAAGCATGACTTTGGGGGTACACCATATGACTTGAGAAACATCGTTGGGTTAATCATAAGTGGTATACCAACATGACTGGTACCCCGATGACCAGCGTTCATTAAGCATAACTTGGGGGTACCCCTACATAACCATAATCTTCATATGTGCTGAAGAGTGGTGGATCATCACTCAGGAGATCCATCAAGATCCAGCGAAAGCGTCAGTTGCTCACCATAAATCCTCCACCAGTGTTTTTTGCCAGCAAAAAAAGGAACGTTAATGGCGGTTTCTCAAATCATAGGGGTACCCCAGTCATCATCCCATAGTAACCATCTATAGTAATAAACCAATCATTTTTGGGGTCTCCTATCTGAAGAAACAAGCATTTGTAAAGGGGATCTTCCCTGATCTTCGAGCAGGATCACCCGCTTCCAAGAGCTGCAGGTCTAAAGGATGCAAATAGAACCCCAAGTGTTGTAATTTACGCAAGAGGGGGGGCAAAAAGATAGAAAACTTCCAAGTTGTGTGCAAAATGGATTCTTACAACATGCTTTCATAGCTCAACCAACTCATTCGGATGCCCTGTGGAGCGAGTTTCTGCATGTTCATCATCAGTAGAGCCAAATTCACCTGCGAACCATTGAGTCACCAGTTCGAGCTTTGATGCTCATGGTTAACCATAGGGGTTGGTAATAATAGGTGCATGGTTCATGATGGCTCTAATGAAGTACCACCATTATGGTTCATTATGGTAATCACCATCAATGCTCATGGTTGATGGTTCATCTGATGATGGTTCATGATGGTTATTACCAACCCCTATGATGAACCATTACCAACCCCTATGATTAACCAACCCCTATGTAGTTGGTTGGCTCATGATGGTTCATGATGGTTCATGATGGGCCACGGCGGCTCGCAGCTCCGGGCCTCACTTCATGACCAGCGCGTCGGCCAAGACTCCCTGCCAAAGGTCACTAGTGCTGTGGACCATGGCTGTGAACCAAGTTGCTTCATGGTCTTCGGGCTCATAACTAGGGAAGTGAACATAACCAAGACTAGAGTAGTCAAGTGAACATAACCAAGACTACAGTAGAAGTCAAGTGAACATGATAAAGACCAGTAGACACGTGAACATAACCGAGACTAACAGTTCTTAGTTGGTCTTTGAAGGCATGTGAACAGCCGTTCGGGGTACAGGCAGCCCTTGACCCACAGCCAAATGACGCTCGATTTGCGTTGACGGGGCAAAGGAGTAGTGCAAGTTGATGTGGATTTAAGGTCATGACTCCGGTGCAGCAAGAGCATGTGAACGTGATACCATCTGACTGACACCACTGATGAACCCTTAAACATCTATCTGTCATTCATGTCCATCTGTCGATCCAACTCTCTGATTTGTTTCAATACGTCGTGCTCGAAATCAGAGGTTGTGAATAAAGGCAACGACCGCCTGTGTACTTGGGATAGGGCATACCCAACGAGAGCAACGGTTCCGAAAATGATGGTTGTGATGGCCATGATTGCAGCTGAGCAAAGCTAATTGAGGCGGAATCTCTTCATCCTAGCGATTTGAATCATCCCTGTGTTGATAGCATAGCGGCATAGCCTGTTGGTAGCGATTCAAACCGCTCATACCTGTTGATATTGATTTGAATCATCCCCCCCGGTCTAGCAGCCACCCAAGCAACGTTTAGTTGTGAAGATCCGCACAGCCCAACGAGTTTGGCAACTCGAGTCTGCTCAATGGCGATGGTAAGGTTCTGGTAGGATTAATTGGTCCCTGGAATGAATTCAAACACCCCCCGGCTCGCTCAGATTATTTCCTCAAGTCTGGAAAGAGAACTATTCTAGTTGGTGGTTTCAACCCCTATGAAAAATATTAATCAACCAACCAATTGTTAATGAATACTAGGGAAAATGAAAAATGTTTCAAACCGCCAACCAGTATTCCTCAACATGTTTCCCAGTTGAGTATGTTGTTTCACTCCCGGTCTCAGCTGCAATGACAATTTCACGACTGTCCTGTGTCCCAGAAGTCGTACAAAACCATCCTAAATTGCCTACCATTTCTCAGGAGCCACATGGAAGGCAGTGGTTTTGGGGGGTCCAAGTCAATGAGGACCCTACTTTCTTGGCATAGCAAGGGGCCCAACCCCCTGTGAACGATCAACCAGCTGGGGCTTGCGGATTGCGGGTTGCACCCCTGGAAAAACAGGCGTTCAAACGGGGGAGAAAAACAACCGGCGTCCATGGTGGGTTGCTCAATTCTCATCCATGTCCAGTAATTCTCGAATCACCACCCTCACCGCTATGCCTTCACCAATTGCGCATGAGCATATACGTGAGTACCTTGAAATACCCTGAAATGATGTCTCTGAATACAAACCCATGGTGGCAATGATGCGTTATGAGAGATCTCCATTTTGCAACTGTCACAGATTGCTTGATTTATTTCTAGTAGTTCAGTGTTGTCGTCCATGCCATTGAAATAGCAATCATTGTCAATTTGCGAGCACTTATCCCCATCCCATTGATTATACCAATCCTTGCCAGTAATGTTTGTGAATGTTTGCGGTAAATTGTCACACAGTCCACTCTGGCAACCTACTTGTAGCCATGCTACTTAGAAAAAGGCCACAGCATGCATGCCACAGCTAGTTCTTGATGACCTGCTAATAAGTAGGTGACGTTTGATTGATCACGGGTAGCTGAACCAAAGGCAACTACAATAAACCATGTTCATCATAAACCGCAATACTAGCATTTGAACAGAGCCCCTCCTGGTAGCTCCTGGCCTCCCTCCGCCCTCCCCCTTTAAATTGGGTGACCCTGGCTACCAACCGCTCCCTGCCAACCAACAGATTAAGCGTCATGAACCATGGGCTCGGCCACACCTCCAGTTGCGCTTGTTCCTCCGCAGCGCCAAACACCTCAGTTACGGCACGTTCGCGGCACAGCAGGAGGATCCTGGTGGTGCATCGTCGTGCGAACGGCTTGCCGCAACGGCAACCGGACAGATCTTCCCAAGCAAATGGTGGTTTCTTTCTTGTAGTAATAAACCAACCATTTTTGGGGCTCCCTATTTTGAGAAACACCCAAATGGTCAAACTGCAACTGACTGCTCTGATGACCTCAGCGTTCTCTCCGCGCTGCTGCCAAGGCACTTGAAGTGACGGCAGTTTGCGGGGCAGGGCCTTCCTAGGCCTCGGCCACGCGGCCAGGGCTTGCAGCACGGCTAACTAACCCCGGGCCCTGGTGAACCAATTCCTGCAATTTCACTTGGGAATCCAAGCTCTTTTATTCAAGTAGTGAGTTCCAAATATCAAAGTATCTTCCTCATGCTTGTATTCCAGTAGTCAACCAAATATACGATGCTTCAGAAGTGAGTTCCAAAAAATCTTGTTACACTGAACAGCTATTGGTAACAACCGTTACGTGCAAACATCGGGCAGTGCCGTGTGTAATCCGTCCGTCCGGTGATGATCTCACAGAGCTAACGCCGAGCTCAACCGATGGTCCCACCTCTGAAAAAATCGTCAAGGCGGGCTGCTGGTCTTCAAGTTGGGACATTCCCATGATGCAACTGAGATCAATGAACACAAAACAAAGTGTGCAGCCTCTTGAGCATTCATTCGACTGTTTGAGAAATATACCCCAGTAAACTTAAGCCAGCTAGCAGAACCCTTTTGCGTGGATGATTTCAAGTACAGTACATGGTGTTGCCCACTAACATTCCGCAATCTTCGAAACCTAGACCGAACACCTGATTCCCAGACAGTTTGATGTTAATCACTTCCTTTTTTACTCATGCGGCAAATT
Source organism: Symbiodinium kawagutii (assembly GCA_009767595.1). Lineage (NCBI taxonomy): Eukaryota > Dinophyceae > Suessiales > Symbiodiniaceae > Symbiodinium > Symbiodinium kawagutii. The sequence continues at coordinate 68,550 of VSDK01011001.1, read as the reverse complement.
CGGCGAGTTTCCCTATATTTTTGTTGCGGCCTAGGCTCATGAATGAAGGTTCATAACCCAACAAAACGTGCACCAATAAGTAGAGAAGTGATATTGTTTGAGTGTTGCTCCTGACCTGATTACCGTTTACAATATGCCATAAATGCTGTCAAAAAATAGCTATGGCTATGGATCAGAACCATTATACAACCCAAAATGGGTAGGCGACCATCCCAACAGTTCGACTCGTCGGTGATTTGTGAGATGTGAACAGCCCAGCGGTACATGGTATTGACTCACAACCATGTGGATCCTTACTTGCGTTCCCAAACATTCCGAAGCCAGAAGCATCGCATAACATTGGTTTTATGCCATATGCAACACACATAAGAATACATGGTGGTTTCTTAAAATAGGGACCCCGGGACCCCTAAAATTGGTTGGTTTATTGTTATAAATGATCCATATATATATTGTTCAATTGTGCTGACTTGCACACTGAACAGCTCTCAACAGAAGTTGGCAAGTTCTGTTTCTTATCATTCAGCCATCTTGACCATCAACCATCGTCAACCATCGCAACAATCCACCAGGACTCAACCTTAACCCACCATGAAAGCAACCATTCACCCACCAATGAGTCAACCATCAATCAACCATCATAAACCAAAACTAGACATGGTGGTTTTTCGAGTGATAAGGGTACCCTCAGTTATCATCCAATGTATTAACAACTTGACGTAGTAAGCCAACCATGACTTTGGGGCTCCCTTTGGCTTGATACCAACCATGTGGTCTGGTTATTAACCATTACCCATGGTCATTATCCCATATCATTCACCATTATTACTGCTGCATATCCCTATATCACTCCTACATAACCACCATAAAACCACAGCATTCGCTTGGCCAAACCTCAGTCACCCGCCGGTTAGACGTGTCCTGAGGTGCCGGCTGCTGTTCACCTTGGCGACGAGAATCGATGGAGTTGTTGGCCGTGTCATGATGTTCAATACATGGTGGTTTTATGGTGGTTTTATTGTGGTTATGTAGTTGTGTGGCTATCGGTCAATATTAATTAACCAGATAGTGGGGGATTTCCAACAACAATAAGAGCGAAACAATGGTTAATGATGGGGAACCAGGGGTACAGGGTTTTGACCCACAGCCATGTAGGAGTTTGATAGGGATATACACCATTCGTAGTGGTCAATGATGTTAGGGATAATGACCACGAGTAATGGTTAATAACCAAACCATGTGCTGGTCAATAGCTGATAAAAGAGATAGTGTCCAACCATGATAGGGGATCATAACTCAAAGTAAAAGGGGACAATAACCAACAATAATACGGGATATACCATTGATAACCACATGGTGATTTCTCAAAATAGGGAGCCCCAAACATGATTGGCTTCCTACTAGTAAATGACTACTACTGGATGATTTGGGGGTACCCCTATTTTCGGAACCCCCTACGTTGCGCTTCAAAGTGTTTGATAATATATATATATATATACATAATGATTGTGATATTATAGTGTTAATCATCATGATTGCGTTATTGTTCTTATACATTGTGGCTATTGTTATTATAGATCAAAAAATATGATAGGCGGTTCTGATCAGACGTGTGTGTTACAATCGATCAATCATGATAAGATGTGTTTGTCATTACGAAAGAGTTTTATTCTTAATTGTGGTTTCAACAGCAACCACTACCACTACAACTACCACTACCAATACCAGTACCACTACCACCACCACCACGACTACTACTACTACTACTACTTCTTCTACTACTACTACTACTGCTACTGCTACTGCTGCTACTACTACTCCTCCTGCAACTACTACCACTACTTCTACAACAACTACTTCTACTATGACTACGACTACTTCTCCTGCTACTACGACTACGACTACTACTCCTGCTACTGCTACTGCTACTAGTTGGTGGTTTCAGCCTCTCCGAAACATATTAGTCAACTTGTATCTCCAAGAAACCATGTGGTCAGGAGGAATGATCAAGCCACCAATCTTTCAAAACATGAACAAATGATTATATCTAAATGTTTATGCATACTCAACATTGTGGAATTATATGTATATACCGAAATGTGTTATATCATATTTTATCATATTATGTATACTGTATACATATTCAATATTCATGGTGGTTTATCAGATCTAAGCGCTGTAGTATCAATCGGTCGGCAGTGATGACCAGCCTGGCCGTTGCAGCACGTCTCATGGTAGTTCGAGAGATGTTTTTGGCTGGAAAGGTATATCAATTACTTTTTAGAAATTCAATGAGTATTGCATCAGAGCGACTATTAGTCATCATGAGCATCTAATTGGTATTACTAGTTGTCAGAATTTGAATCGGTTTGAGTATTAGTCTCAGCATGAGTAGCAATAATGTTTGCTGTGAGTCGGTGTCTGCTGGCCTCCGCTCAAGTATACCAAACTTTTGTTTTTCTTTCGTGATTTCCATGAGAGGTTCAAACACATCTATTGTTTGCATCCTCATATGGGATTGTCCAGGAATAAATACTTTCACTGTCTCAGTTCTACCATTGGATATTCCCAGTGTTCATATCATCATGTGGTATTCTGAAGAGTAGGAACATCAGTTATGTCATCTAGGTAGGAATCATTCCCCCATAAAAATGTGTTCCTACTACCCAGAAACAATACAACTGGGGATGGCTCAGGGCGTACCATGATGTTTGGAGATGTACTCTTCACTACTCTTGCAAAACACTAGCATCTATCCAGCATCATGTCCCTGATTGTCATTGATCATTAATCACCATCCATCATTACCAACGGTTGTGAAGCATTTATTATTAGCCGCTTGTAGCCATTATTAAACAGTATTTACCATTGTAAGCCATGATTAACCATTGTTAGACGTTGTTAGCCGTTGTCAAGCTTCATTTGTCATTATTAGCCGTTTGTCAAAAAACCAGTAGCCCAAAGATTCGGCTTCAGTTGCTGCTATGTCGGCTGAGTTCCCGTGCAAGATGATGTGCTGTCCAGCGCCTACAAGCTGTCAGTATGCATTACCAGCTTAATGACGGAAGTTCTGTGAGTAACTATATCATCCATGGAATGTCTGGGTGATAGATGCCCATGGGTCAAAACCCTGTACCCCTAGTTCCCCCATCATTAACCACTGTTTTCCCTATTATTTCATGGTGATTATCCCCCATTGTTGTTGCTTGATTGATATTGACCCAACTCACCATATGGGGCCCGCCCTGTGGCCCCTGAACATCGACCAGCCACTATCAATTCATGCGTACACCACCAAGGTTGAAGAGATCAAGCTCAAGCGTTGAGTTAAGCACAAACAATGACAGGTTAAGGAAGGATGGGTCAAGAATGGTGAATGGTTGGATTAATGATGTTTCATGATGACTAATATTTTGGTACGGGCGATAGCAGGTGAAAATCCCAAACGGCAGACTACTGCAGAGTGATTTATGGGATCTGAACAGCGGTACAAAAGCGCACGTACAGGGCCCTTGACCACAGCGGTACACCAACAAAAAGTGACCAATTATGACCAATCAAACATCGCAGTTGTCTCCACAACATTGAGCTTCTTCATTTAGACTTTGCATTCTGCTCCTATTAAAGAATTATGCCATCATGTGAACCCTCTTATTGAGGAGATATGCTAGTAGCTGGACAGGAAATTGTCCCTTAGCACCCCTTCGCTTGTGGAAAATTCAACAGCAACTTGACCGCCCTACATGCAAAAACTGACCCTTTGAGAAGCAGTGACTTTTCCGTGATACCACTGGCGCCAGCCCACCTAGGCCCCGTGCCATGGCCAAATAGAATGCTGGCAAATATGCCGTACATGTAGTGTCTGCGATGCAACCATAAATCTTTATTTGAATAACCGCACAAAATAATGGAATACATTTGGCAATGGTTCCCCATCATTAGCCATTGTTTTCCCTA
>VSDK01011001.1:32970-64583 GCA_009767595.1 Symbiodinium kawagutii | reverse complement strand
TTGGTTGGTTACAATCCCCTATTATTGGTTGGTTAATATTGACCCATGGCCATTTCCAAAAAACAATGTCTGTTTTCCAAAGTTGAAAATGGCGATGGGTCAATATTAAGACCATATGGCGGTGTTCTTAAAGTTCCACGGAACATATTTCGCCTGTCGCATATGGCGGTTTCTTCTGTCCAAATGAAGATGTTCGGATGCTTGGCTACCATCTGGTCACAGCACTCCTGGTAGCTTCTCAGCTGCCCTTTCCAGGGGATATATTGATACCCCTGGCTCCTTAGCTCCCTCCCAACCACAGCTAGTTGGAGTTCTGCAATCCTTGTTTATGGAAAGAATACCCGTGTCTATCATTACCATGAGCAATAGTCATGATCAACCATCATCGACCTTGATTAATCATCAACCATCACCAACCATCATCAACCGTCATCAGCCATCACCAACCATCACCACCCATCATCAGCCATGATCAACCATCATCAACCACTATCAACCATCATCAGCCATCATCCACCATCACCACCCATCATTAGCCATGGTCAACCATGGTCATACTAAACCACCTCGGGATGAAGTGGCTATGCCCAGCACCGGCGATGTGCCTCTCGTTCCAGCCGCCGCAACTCCACTGCGAATGAAGCGCGGTAGAAGGGCCTCGTGTCCTGCCATCAGTGCAATTCATAGGGTCTATGTTTCATGGGTTCTTTGTCCAAGCAGGGATTCCATAGCCAACTATAGTAACCTATAGAAACCTTTATAAATGGTTTCCAATATTTTTCGGCGCGAAGAATGACTAAAATCATGGAAAAATGTCCATCAATGATGGTTAATCATGGTCTTAATCACATTCGAGTTTTGACGAACATAGTCATTCATGGGTTGATGACAAACCTTCAAGCATGGTGAGTAGTGAGAAGCATGGGGATCCATAAATGATGATTAGGCATCATGCAACAACATCGTGACTCGTGGTTAATTACAGTTGGAGATTTAATACTGGTTTAAGACAAAGGATGGCGGTGTGACACTGGGTGGCTCATGTTGAATAGTGAGGTATGTTTGTAAGGGTATAAGTAGATGGATCTGGTTGAGCTAGTTACAGGTTTCCACACGTTGTGACAAACCCTTCTCCAGGATTAGCCGGTTTGCCAGCATTGAAAACCCGATATAAACCTGCTCAAAGAGTCAACCAAAATCCTGGCACGGAGTAATACACCCTGGGTATAAGTTGGTTCATAACTCACCATCCACTTATGTCTACCCTGACTGGTAATTACAAACGCGAACCAACCTAAGCTGACCATTCATAATCTCCTTAACCAACCATAATCAAGCCTTTTCAACCATTATTAACCATCATCAACCATTACAAACCATTCTTAACCCTTTTCAACCAAAATTTCAACCAAAAATTCATCACAACCATGGTAAGTTACCTCCGCAGCACCGTCCCTGGACCACTCTGCAGCCCCGCATGGCCCCGCTCTCCGCGCCTCGTCTCCAGCAACCTGTTGGATGCGCGGCAACGAAGGCATCCTGGGTGGTGCCTGCGCCACCCGGGGAACGCTCACCGTTGTGGGTCAGCGGTTGGTCGCGGCCGTGCCGTGGGTTGGTGCTTGATCTTTGGGATATGTAAAAGTCACCAAGATATTTCCAGAAAAAAGTATGTTCAGTAAATGTAAGTGTGTTGAATAACCATCAGCTTATGTGAAAGATAATTACTGTATATTTCCCATAAACTGTCAATATGTAACTTGTAACTCGTGGATTCTTGGTTTGTGTGAAAGATGTAGTAAGTAAATTTCACATAAACTAATATTCAATTCAACACAACGGATAATATTTGGGATAGTTGGTTTCCCATATGAGTAAGCCAACTAATCCCAAATATTGTGAAAATAAGTTAATTTATCACCGCAAGTAGGTAATGATTGTGAACTGAATTCATGATGGTTAGTGGTTATTGATGATTCTGCAGAATGGTAATTGGTGATGATTAATATATGGTAAAATATCTTTGTATGTTTATTGTTCACGTGCTTTGTCATGGTTTAAAATGGTCATCAGTGAGCCGCTAGCAGCTATTCATAAGGCCATTCCTTGTGCTTCATGAACGTTGGTAAGAAAGGGCTTGGATTGTTGAGCTCAAGGAGAAAAACATGGTCATTGATGGGATTATGACCAACCTTCAACCATGAGCAATGAGAAATCCACGCCCCGTGCTTCCAGCAACCATTGGTTAGTATGGAACCAACCCCAAGCAACAATGGTAGAAACCTGCTGCTTACCTACTAGTAAAGCTGGTAACTGCAAGCATCGGGCATGGTCAATGATTGTCGGCTGTCATTCATGGATTGCAATTGCACACCAGCAGTTTCAACCATTAGTGAGTACGAATCCCAAAAAAGGCAAACCATCACTGTTTTTGATTCCTGTGATGAAATGGTTAATGGTTGATATGATCACTGATGTTGATTAACCCAAAGAATGGCGTATCACTGTTTTGATTTCTCACCCATTTTGTGAATCATTAACATTACATAACTGGATGTTACTGGACATTATTAGAAATGGTTTGTGATAAATGACCATAGCCATAGCCCTTGATGACCGTCAATCATATTCATTATTGATATCTATTAGTTTGCGACCATTACAATTGATTGTTTGACAATTCGTGAATGTTTCACTTTCCATAATCATTGCTAAGATCGTTTGTTGGACGATTCTCTTGACCAGTCAATGATTAATCATGGCTGTTGACGATGGATGACAGCAAATGATCATAGCTAATGGTCATAGCTAATGGTGGCTGATGGTGGCCAATGGATGCTCATGGCCTTACGATGCAGCTATGGCAGGACTTGTGGTCGATACCTCTCCAATGGTTTATGACTCGGCAAACCGTAACATCTAAATGCGTCGGATCTGTTCCCGGAATCTGAGCTACACAAGCCACTACTGATGGTTCTCCAGACTTGCAGTTAGCTCCAGGCTGCAAACCCCTTCCCTACCACCTGGGAAGCTACACACTAAAGAAGCTGGTTTCAATTCCTTGCACTTTCGCGGAGTTTCTTGAACCATTAACCAATACAAACCAATAAGGAATAATTCATCAACACTAATGAAGGTAATTGGTATACTATTCATCGAGAATGGTGAAGTAACAAATCAATCTAATTTGCCATTCTCATCGGCGACCAAGTCATTTGACCGTTGGAACCAAGAAGTGGCCAAGCCCGAGAACCCGGTGAACCAGTCCTTAAAACCCTACTAACACTGATACTTAACCAATAGGCTAGGGTGAATTGACCCAACGAATTAACCACCAATTGAACTCCTGTCTACATGGAGTGTCAACCCTGCGTGTTGATAGGGTGAAGCCCAATGACGAGCATTAATCCTGTGTATTAATGGTGCTAATTTAGCCCCTACAAGGTAGGGTGCCCCAGAGGTTATAAGTTGGTTAAGAACCGCCGTGAAACTTTGGTTACCATTCGCCCGGTAGTTAGCCTAGCCCTAGCTATATAAGCCTAGCTCCAAACCAACTTAGCTAACTAGTGGCCCCCGGTGGCCCCCCGGTGGCCCCGGTCTACGTCAGAGCCGTCATCAAGCGCAACATTCACACTTGTAATTGCAAGGGGCTAACTACTTATAAGTCCGGGGCCCCGGTTCCAGGTAAGTGCTACTGGACTCCTGGTTCAGCTACGTGTAACATTTGTAACTGCTCCATGGTTGAGCTCCAGTAGTGCTACTTAGCCAACTCGGGGGCCCCTGGGCTGCGGCGGCACCTTTGGTGCCTTGGGTGGCTGTGACTCCTGCGGCCCGCACGCCCCAGGGGAGTGCCCCGGGAGTGCTGCTAGTATTTAAGTTGGCGAATATGACTGGCGAAAGAATACCAGTTTCATAGGACTTGGTTTCAGGAAAATATCCAGGGAAAGTGGGTCACTGACCATGATTTGTATTGTTTCCTTGTTTTTACAGCTGTCAACCCATGATGGGTCGATCTTAGATATAGCTAGCTTGTGAGGTGGCATTGCAATGCATTACCCGCCAACCTCCAACACTTGCGGCCGCAAGATTGCAGGATGCACGAAACAGCAACAACAATGATGAAAACGGTCGCGAGGAGAACCTAAGCATCAATAACTACAACTTTATTTCTTTGATGCTTGGGTCATTTGCGATAGAACATGGCCACATAGGTGCACCCCTCAACCCAGCAACATACCAACAGGACGCTGGTAGCACTGAAAGTCCTTGGACTATGGAAGAGCCACTGCTGGTTGGACAATGTCACCCTATGAGGATCACCCTCCCAGGGATATGGTGGGAAGAACAGTGATATGACCACGCGGCTTCTCGAAATAGGGGACCCCCAAATCATCCAGTTCACTAACCATTTTTAAACAATAAACCATCGATTTTTTGGGTCCCCAGTTCCTGGCTTCAGAAACCACCAGACCACCAGACCGTTGGATGGGTTTGAGGCGGCTCAACTCATGGGTGACGACCACCGGTGGGCGCGGGGGGTGTCCCCCTGACGGCCTGGAAGCTCTGCGCTTGCACCCGCACGGACCGGCACTCGCCCCAAAATCGCTGATGAAGTCACAGAAGAATGGATACACTCTGGTGAACTAACCTGGCAATGGAAAATCCACCACTTTGCGAGGAAAAAATTAGGAAATCAGCTATAAATGGAGGATTTTCCATTGCCAGATTAGTTCACTGGAGTGTACATAATGATACATGGTTGTACGAGTAGTACATAATTTAGACCTGATATATCATGTATCATCGCTCGTGGTGATACATAGTGACAGATATATGATATATTTCTAAATAAATAAATATATATATATATACAGTATATACATGCGCCTACAGATGTACTGGTGTTGTGGGATGTTGTGGGTCAAGATCCAGTACCCACTGGCACTCCGGACTGCTCATGTCCCATAACTGACCAAACAAGTTTTTGTTGGGATGACCACCTAGCCATTTTGGGTTATACTGGGTTACGACCCACCTTGATAATATCAGGGTTACGACCCCCATTGATATACCATGATAGTTACCATGATATATGATCCCTTCGAACATCTTCCATGCCTGGTTTGGTATCAGGAATCCTTAGATTTCGACTGCGGACCCAGAATGGTTCCCCCCTTTCGAACCTGCACATCTTCCAGTTGCACATCTTCGAGCTGTTCATTTTCGCTGGCCGTGGTGCTTCCTAGAGCGGCGGTGCAGTTTTCCCTCCCAGCAGCACAACCACCAGCAGTCATCCGCCATTTAATGGTGGTCAAATGTCGTTCAAAGTGGTGATTTGCTTGTTTGTGGGGTATATAAACAGTGGTGATTTCAGTTTCAAACAAGTAAATCACCACTCACAAATAAACAAATCACCACTAGTCCTTGTTTAATTGTGGTCGAATATCATTTGTGGTTGATGGTTTCAGTTTCAAGGATGGTTAACTCTTGTTGTGGTCACCAAATCAGCTGTTGAATGATTGTCATCCTGGTGGTTGAGTAACCGGGGATCACAGCCAGCAACCAACAAATTCTTAACGATTTCTTCTTCGATCAAGAAGGGATTGGAACCAAACATTCTGCTGGTTGCTTTCCCAAAATTGCGGGTGGCTCGCGATGAAACAACAGCTGTATTGCAGTGATGAAGCTTTCTGGGGCGTTGTTCAGCAATGCAGACGCAGCTTGCTGCACCAACAGCACCGACAGCAGAACTTGTTGGGTGGCATCCTTTTGTGCTTGACTTGGGGGGCTATCATGTGTTAGAAGTTTCTTTTCCACACCTCGTTTGTTCATGACTATGTTATTGATATTCACCAACAACCAAGCATTGGCCGTGTCCCTGCAAGATGGTTTGAGTCCTTTTCCAAACTTCAAGAAAATATCCGTTACCACAGCGTTCAAACCATATTCAAGCTGGCGATGCAACATGATGTTCGATTCGTTGACTAAGATCCCAAACCTGAACATTTAAGTTGGTTGACCACGCTTTACCTACAAGAGGGTGCCCGAACTTACACAAGCATACACAGCAGGTCGCGAACATCGCAAAGTGAACAGGGTAATTATGAAGATTTTCAACCATCCCATTGTTGCGGGATCATTGGACTTTCCCATTGTCTGATCTTTTTCTTGTCAGGCAGCACCCCAGCTCATCCCCTTAACTGCAGGGGTGGAGTAGGTGCCCGCCTGTCCGCCTAGTGTTACACCCAGGGATTGAACGCGAGCCCAGCGATTGAGGGACAACGCCCTAGCCACTAGACCTTACCGGCCCTCTTTCTGATATTTGTTGGGGATGATTCGGACTCGACCAGCAGCCATGACCAAATCTTGTAAGCTGGGTACATCTCACTTTTGCACCTTGGTCCACTGAAGGCTTGCAGCTACCCTACTGCTTCCCCCTTTTTCAACCAGCACTCGGGGGCACCACCTTGTGTACTGTGATGCTATGCACCCCCCATATACATGGGGGGATTCTCTAGGAAATTCGCCCTTCATTTGCGATGGTGAGAATGATGACTTGGGGTAGTTGATAGACTTAAGTTGGCTTGAGATACACCTCCCTTCATGTGGTGACAGTGTGGGATCAAGTTGATACACCCACCCATCAAATCATTTTTCAGGCTGAACGGGGCTTGCAAAAAAAACAGTCTCCCAGCAGAATGATCCGTAGCTGCTCCCAAAGTGAAATCTCCAACTGCCAGTGGGCAAATGGTAATAGACGTACTGGTATATCTGTGACACTTTACAATGGGTATTCATGGAATATCCATATCGATAAATCATCATCTCTATATCTAATAGCCTATAACCAGCAATGAGGCGGTGATTTTAAACAATATGTAGGGTAGTAAGAAGGAGCAACCATTGCTATGGTTCATAAGCCTCTATGTACAATAAACATCAATAGGCTAACAATTGCAACAATGTAGTTAATCAACGAGTTAATAAGAAACAAATTCGGGCTTTTGAAGAGGCTTGCGAAGCACACCGGAGTGCCAAGTGTGGCTTGACAGCAAGGACTAACCATGGAGTCACCAGAGGATTAAGCTTGTAGAACTGCAACAACCTGTACCCAAAATCCCGTTCTTATGCCATCACTTGCGGATTACACACAAATCCTCTCAAATGCATCAGTGACGAGTGACAGCTTAATTCGCTTAATTACTTTGCCACTCGACCTGTGATTTTGCTGCTTAACCACTGGATATGTCGCTGGAAACGTGGGCGCTCCTGTGCTGAACCTGTCTGACTGTAGTCGCGGCAAGGCTTTTGGGCCGCCACATTTCAGACTCCTGAAGGCAGGTAGGGCAGTGGGGTGACCTTGAGGGGAGCCCTAGGCAAACTGTGCTGGTCTAAGCTCGTGAACTACATAGACTTTCCATGTGCGACACACCAGTTCGATAAAAATGAGTGGAGGAGAAGACCGTCAATTTAGGGGATACACCAATAAATGGATACACCAATACTTGGCCGCTGATATGGTGATAATAATAAGCCATCCACTTATCCGCGAAAGTTGCGAGTGCCGCACCTTGGGGAATTTTGGTCTGATTATCCTTAGAGATCATAGTATCGATGACTGAAAGTCCATCCCCACTGTGTGGCCATCCCCAATTTTGGGTGAAGATCAGTTGAAGCCTTTCTTCCCGCATGTTTCCGCCAGCCATCTGGTCCTTGCTAGTTTTTCATGGGAGGATACTGTGCCCAGACTTTTTCATGAGCGGCCTGCCTCAGTGGGTCTATACCATTTGTCAGAAACTTCCTCTCTTTCATTAAAACATACCATAATACCGGGACCCCGGTCTGGCCGTAGATCAAAACCCAGGTGCCCTTGTGAACATCCCCCGAACCAACAAACTAGTCTTTGTTGAACATCCTACCCATTTGTTGGTTGGTGAATATTGACCTACAACCTCATGCTGAGTGATTTCTCAACAGCCGTTACTCCCGTTATGAACTCTATATAACGGCGACAACGGACCGCAGCTGGCGAGGTACCGAGACTTTCTGTTGATCCACTCTAGCCCCGATTACAACTTCGGAACTACCAAGGATTATCCATGAACCCAATCAGACCTTGACCCGATTACTCTATGGGAAACGAACCCGGAAGTGGAAGATCCACCATTTGTAGCCGAGATATTTATTGAACATTGAGATTTTTAACTTCCAGGTGATCGTTTCCCAAAAGAAAACTGTGATGAAAACTGAGTCAACCTGAGGGTTGTGGCCAAGGAAAGCGATCAATTCATCTGTATTTATCTGTGATTTGTTGGCGACTATAGTGTTTTCATATTTTCAGAAGCCCCTGCAAACATCAAGTGATCGACCACTTATTCAAAAAGCCAAACTATTCTTTCGCGGCTATTGTTGGTTATGAAACCCTATGCTTCCAGTCACGGTTATAATAGGCAACCGGCTGATTTCCATTGTTGTTTGGGTTTGGTAAACTACTATAATGGCAAATGGAAGCATCGGGAAATGCAATTAAACTTCGGCTAAGAAGCCCAGCCATTGTTGGGAATCAGCCTGGAGTGGGTCACCTAGAACCCCCAGAATGCACCCATGAAATCGGCTTTGCTCACAGCCAGCTAAAACACAAATGCCTCATACCAAGAGGATAGTCACCCCACTACTAACTAATATGGTGGTTTCTCAAAATATGGGACCCAACAAAATGATTGGTTTATATTAATATTAATGGTTTCTGTTGGATGTTTTGGGGGGTCCCCTGTTTTGGAATACCACCATATGATAATCTGCTTTTTCAACGCACCAGCTGAGGTAGCTTTGATTCAGAAACCAATAAAATATGTAATTAATACATGTATCTAATATATATATATATCATTGATCTATTGCTACCCTTCACCACAAACTGGTGATGGCAAATTCACATTGGATCTTCAGTGACTATTGCCATGTAGATATCCATCACAAAAGATCAAGATCGTGCCATGATAGGAATCAAGCCCCAAGATGTACCCCGCTGGAAGGACCCTCCACAAAATGATCTTCCAACCCTCCTGTACAGGAGGGTAGAAAGAACATTCCATCATTCATCATGTCAATCTGCCTATAAAAATCTGTTTGATAGCATGTTTTGATAAATGTTAGTAAAATAATTTTACATAATATATAATTACTAAAAACATATAAAAATAGATAAATGAATAAATAAATGAATAATAAATACATAAATACATAAATATATATATATATACAGAAATACATATATACACAATATATGATGTCTTATTATCTTACAGTAAAGCTTATGAAACCATCATCCACCCCGGAGCATGTGTTCCACGTCGTCGCTTGCCCACCAGTCTCCTGGCAGCTCTCATCGTTGCGCCGTCGATCTCGCGATCCGGGTCTGTGTTGCTACCGGATCCCACACGTGACCGAGCAAAGATGGGCTACAGACAGCGCGGCGAACCCTGGGACAACAGGGGGAGTTCATCGAGGTACCCCCAAATCATCCAATGTTTGGGATTACCACAATAAATGATTTGGCTCATTAGTTGACATTTGTTAAGGACGGTTGGTTCATTGGTTAGTAATGAGCCAACCATGTTTGGGGTCCCCTATTCTGAGAAAGCTTCATAGGACTTCTATCCCTGCAGAACCAGACCGCTTTGGATTGGCTTCAGGGTACACGGTCGGGCTATCTGCTTCCTGCACCACCCCTTTGTCCACGCCCGTAACCAGTGAGAAGAACCCATTCATCCGCGGGTTTTGCCAGTCTGAGCTGCTGAATGGGACTCTTTGGCGAAGAACTGCATGCCCATCACAGTCTAATGGCTTACAAACAATACATATCCCAAGAAAAGGTGAATGAATCTTGGAGATAAAGCAGGTTCATCAAACGACCTGGTCGTCGGAACGCAGCGCTTGTAGTCCTTGGAAGCGAAAATTATGTTGCTACAGGGGCGTCAACTGCCAGTAGCACTACACGGTGTTTTTCCAATTAAACCTTGTGGCGATCCGTATCAACCAATAAACCAAACAACCAACTGACCCAGCAGTTTAAAACATGATAAGCAACAAAGTCATCATCATCATCATCATCATCATCATCATCATCATCATCATCATCACCATCACCATCATCATCATGCTGACCCTGGTAGCACTTGAGTTGGTTACGGTTCAGTCTACTCCAGGAGGAGTCCATAACGGTCTGTTCCATGTTTGTTCCCCACGCCGGTGCCACAACGAGTCATAGGTGGTCGGCGCGGTCACCCAAACTGGAGTTTCCACTTTCGGGTCCAGAAGGTATGCTTGCAATTACATACAGTTCCCATTGTAGTAGGTAACCAGCAGGTTTCTACCATTGTTGTTTGGCAGTGGTTACCTGCTGTAACGGCAACCGGAAGCATAAGGCTGTGCAATCCCACATATGAATATATTTCGAATGGTTGTCGCTCAGATAATCATTCCAATCAGCATTGTTGAAGCAAATCATAATCTTTGAAACAATCAACGAATACAAAATAATCCTGGATCAAAAATTAAAAGCAGTCAAACAAACAAAGTTCATCTCATTTAACATCGGTTGTAGACAATCAGTCATAGCAAACGATTCATAGATATTAAATAAATGAATAGTAAATTAGTAAATAGGATTCATTCAGTTTGTGGTTTCAACCCCTATGAAAAATATGCTTGTCAACCAACCAATTGTTGTTAACTGCTAGGAAAAATAATCAAAATGTGAATCAAACCACCAGCCAGTTATGATTCTCATCGCCAGGCGCGGCCTGTGGCAATCGCAGGACATTGCCGAGCCAAGCGTAGAAGGCGTCCGAGATCACCACAGCGGAGATTCCAATGCCGCCTGCGCCAGGGCTATGAACCGTGGCACCGGGCGTGGCAACCGCGTGGAGACTCCACCATTGACGGATGACTGGTACCTGGTTGATGGATGGTTGGTGGATCGTTTGATTGATGGATTGTTTGATCGATGGTTGATGGTTAGCTGGTGGTTGATTGGTATTTGATGTTTAACGTCCGGGTGAGGTCTAGATAACGTATGCTTGGGAAACATGTTGGTATCAACTGATTATGACTAATTATCAACCATGATGACACCAAACGTCATCAACATTCATAAACCGTTAGCATCAACCCATGGATTCCGCTCTCCAATCAAGAGATCCGTGACAAAAATGGTCAGACAACCAAAAGTAGCTTGAATAGGATTTTGCCTGTTTTATGCAACCCTAAGGGCCTATGTGCACACTCGCAGATGTAATCTGTATGGGTATGCAAAGCACCTCTCGTGGTTATCCAATGCATCACAACAACAACCACCCGTAGATCTAATAAACAAGGCACACCCCAGAACCGCTCCTCTTAATTATGATTTTCTTCTTAACATGGCGTGATTTTCCCTCAAAACGTCGTCATGTAGGGGCTCCTCTGAACCATGCAAAGCAAGGTTTGAGCCTTGGAGCAAACCCATAGATTCACCACTGCAGAGCTTGGACCCCTGAATATCTATGGTTAAGCATCAGTTGGAAACATTGTTGACCATCATCTGGTTACTGGTTTCAACCCCTCTGAAAAACAGCTGATAATCATATGAAGCGTGAATCAAGCAATAATTCCAAATACTCGGGAACACTTTAAATTGCTTGAAACCAACAATCAAACAGTATCGGCAATGTCTAACAATAACATTTATAAAATTATGAACCATCAGCATAAATCATCATTCTGAAGCATCATGACGCATCATCATGGTTGACACCATTGTTGCATAATCATCGTTCACCACCACGGGCAATTACTTAGACTTAGTCAATACAAGTCAGTCTTAACCAAAATGACTGTGGCTCAATACCCTGCACTGATGGCTGTTCACACCCTACAAGTCACCAAACAAAGTAGTCAAACTGTTGGTAAGTGAACAACTACCCATGGCTTCTGCCTCATCTTACTGTAGTACCTTAATTGTCACTATCAATCCTCATTATAGTAGTATCGCACCCCTGGTGAACAGCTCGTAAATGACCAATCTAGTCTAGGTCTTGGGATGTTGATCCATCAATTTTTGGGATTATTGGGGAATGACCCATTTCCAAATAGCAGTAAACTGACGAGTATCAACCAAAGAACACATGGCAATCTGTTGTTATGGTTGTTGATGTCTACTGATGATTAAACACAAAGCAATTGATTCTTACCCCGTAAGCTGGTGTAACACAGGTTGCTGATAGCTTAGCCACCCAAAGGGCGGTTTCTCAAAATAGGGGACCCCGAATCATTTGGGTTGAATCATTCATACAAATAAGCCAACCATTTTCAGGGTCCCCTATTTTGCTTTATTGTTATAACTGGCAATCACTATTCTTGGTTATTACTACCATTTGGTTTTGATATCATAGGTTATAGTCTTTAACTATTGGTTTTAAGTATCAGTGATAGCTAAAGAACTATCATTCATTATTCCCTGGCCGTATTAATTGAACCAACCTGGAGATTCCAAATCCTGAAGAAATCAAGGGGTTCTCGGTGTTTACATTTGTGAAAACCACGGATTTTGACATCAAACACCAAAAAACCCCAAAACTCCTGCTTTTGGAAAGGCACCTGGATGTCCAGAGTGAGAAAATCAAGGTCTGAGGGTTGAGCAAAGTGAAAATGCACACGAAAATGCTGGAAATTACCCCCAAAACTCCCGCAAATACCGGCAAAAACCCGCAAATCACAAAAAAACGGAGAGGTGACATTTTCAGAGTCTCGGGGTTTGGGGATGGCTGCACTTGCGAATGTCACACTGTGAAATGATACAGAACGCCTGAAACCCTTGAATTCGCTGGAAAGCGGAAACTCCTGAATTTTTCGAGGAGAATGAATCTCCAGGAACTGTTGACTTGTGCTCCCCTAGAATTTGCGACACCACCATATGGTTGGTGATTATCCCCTATTAATCGCTATTGACGGGTATAACCACTATAAAACTACCATAACTTTGGGCTCCCCTATAACTTGAGGAACCACCAACCAGTGATGACGTTGATGCGGAAGTCACGGCACGGCCCGTTGCTTCACCGTGCGACAAGAGCCGCCGCCGCCGCGCGGATGGACGACAGGGTCTCCTGAAAGGGCGCGTGGAGAGGGTCTGGCGGTAGCCATGAAGACGTTGAGGAAGTGGAGACTTAGTAGTGGTAAACTGGTGGTTGAGAATGGTTAGTAGTGGTCAACTGGTGGTTCATAAAGGTTCTTAATGGTGACTCAAGTGTAATCATGGTTGACGGTGCTAATAGAATGGTTGAATTTTGAACATAATGATGCTTGAATTGTGCTTAATCAATACTTGTTTGTGCTGAAGATTGGACTAATGGCAACTGGTGGTTGATGTTTACTGATGGGTCTTGGGTGATAATGATGAATAATGGTTACTGTTGGATAATTGTTCATGGATGATAAACATCCATGTTGGATACTGATTCAGGATTGATCATCAATTCATATATGAATGTTTAAAATGATTCTGGTAAAAAATCAACCAGTGCTCTTATGAGGGTTGGCCTATGAAGGCTAATCTACCATGATAACAGGGATAATAGCAAGGAAGCATGCTGAACACATAATTATTGCTGATAAATATGTGAAATGTAGTTGAACATGGTAAACATAATATACTATGTCTTAGTCGGCCAATGAACGACTGTTCATAATGGTGAGTTCATGTGATAGTCCATCCATTGTTGTCGATTAATCTGTTCCACTATCAATTATCACCAGATTTGATTTTCACCGGAGCTGGTTGTAGCTCAGCATGTTTTTTCCACAGTTTCAGTTGCTCCTCTCGAACCCGCACGGCGATGGCATAGAATTCTCGATCTGCGGAGCGACAAGGCTGGGATGTCAACCCACCAAACGATGCACATCCGGTCGGGACGATGAAGGATTCCGAGCACTAAAAGCATATCCGAAATGGGGCTTTCACCCCTCAAGTTCAGCAACCCCGAAGGTATTTAGTTCCCGGCCTGTGCTTTGGGCGTGGATGGTGGCTAGCTGATCAACGACTCATGAGGCTATGGGTAGACAAGCTGCGCGGCTGTCAGCTGTTGCTTGTTGGGGATCAGTGTCCCCATCATTTGGAAGCAAGGAGTGCTCTCCTTGGGCCGCCATAGGAAGTATTGGAGCGTACCTGCATTCTAATGTGTATTGCTAGTATATAGAATAATCTCAAGAGAAATTCTATTGCCATAGTCCAACGTTATTGTTCATGATTACCCATGATTCCTCAGCACAAGCAGTACTTGTCAACCATGCTCATAAATCATTATTCACCATTGATGAATCATATTGTTCGCTATGCATTGATTTGACGTGTGCTCACTCTTCTTGACCTGAATAATCTCAACTGTCAAGGTGAATGCAATTGTGAATCAACATAAATCGACCTACAATTGCAGCTGTTGATAAACGTTCATGAACTGGTCCGCTAGTGGTACTGAAACCATTACTTAAAAACTTATAACAAATCATTGTACATGGGAAAGTGTCAATGTGTAGACTCTAGACCCATATCAACCGGCCCACCCCAATATAAACTACACCATTTTATGTCATTGTTAACCAAAGTTTCACCTGCAAGCAAGTAATGCTGCAAACTACTATTATATTCATAAACAACTACTGCATAAACAAACAAATCTAAAGTATATGATTGTTGGGATATCATCAATCAATAGAACCACCATGTCATGGTCATTATCCCTACAAAAGCCCTATAGGAGCACCATATGATCAACCAATGTCCACCCAGACTTTATGCGGCTGCGGCACCTTCCGGAGCTGAGTCGCAATCGGCATCGGCCGCCTGGCGAGCGCCGCATGGCACACGGCGGCCACGTTTCAAATTTGGGGATGGGTCACTAGTGATGATAGGTTAACCATAGAAATGGATGGTTCACAATGGTCAAACTATGAATGGTTAACAATGAAGCAGTTTTAATGGTCAACCAAGATGAACCAAGTAATTACTTGTCAACCAAGTAATTACTTGTCAACAGTAGAAATCTAGCTGGTTCGTGGTTGCTATATAATATGGACTCATAACCAACAATAGGAGATATAGCATCAGTTTTATGGGGGATAATAAGCAACAAAAATAGGGAACCATGAGGATGCAATGGTTAGTGATGGTACGCCAGGGTTTGTTCCAAAGCCATTTCTTGCTGCTGCGGCATGATTGATGTCAGCACAACTTTCGTTGGATCACATCCGGAATCATGTTTCTCGGAAGGTGAGTCTCATTTCTCGAAACTCTATTTTTTGCTTCCCGAGTTTGAAACATTTCATCTTTTGGAAGCCACGTGTTTTTTTCCGTTTGGGAAACTCCCACGAAGCTCCTTACCAATCATCTCCCTCCTGAATTTGTATACCTCCACCGCCCGATTCAGCGCCTGAGCCTTGTCCGTCTCCTTCAGAGAGGTTTCGGCCTCACAAGGCGCGCCGGCAGATGTCCATGGTTGATAAGTGAAACAATGGCTGGGGTTAGCGGATAAGAACCGACAACGCTACATGGATGTGCACCTGGGGTTAGTTCACCATGGTTATAAGCCTTATACGGTAGATGAACTAACCCCTAGAAACCATGGGAATTGTGACCACTTGCTAAGTGGGGGTGCACATCCAAGTAGGGATAGCAAAGGCTTTGAAAGTAACTGTGTATAACCATGAGCTACTGTGTAGATAATCACAAATCGTAGAGAATATGATGGTATATGATGATTCAAGTCAAGGTTGTAGCTACGCCTTGATGACCAATACTTCAGGGAGAACCACCAACAATAACAGGCTTAGAGATGATTCCATGGGAGATCTCATAAACTGCCCCTACATTTTGATGATCGAAACCCAGCGTGGTTCGTATGCATCTGGGAAAAGATCTCCTGGCACTTCAGCAAAGCAGTCATGTCAATAGGTCCGGAAGAATTCATGGCTGGAATTTTCCACGGATTTTTCACAATCTTCCAAGTTTGGGACTGCCGAACCACCAGAGTGTTCAGGTGACCCCTGAGAAGGTGGTTGAAAAGTTGATATGTTTATAGGCACCGTCTGACCATTGATAAGCCACTGTCATTGGGCCACCCAACTAGATTGAGTCTCACAAAGCAACAAGCTCGTTGTCTTCACCATCTATATTTATATAATACTGTATATATCATATAGCTTCCTTAACAACATAGCGTCCCTCAGGAGCCATAGTGATTGAGCGAGATCAAATATGAACAAAGGATTCTTGGTGACGGCTGATGATTGTGATCGCTTAGCCAATAATGAGTATTTGATGGGTCATGCTGATTGATTAGTCGGTTGGCAAAGGGGGATATGATTGCAACCAGCAATGTCATTGGTGTTCATCACCATCTCATAGTCATCCTCATGCTTGTCATAATAATCGTGTTTCAGCATCTTCATCTTTGTCCCTACTAGCCTATTGAGACCTACATACTGTATTTCGATATCAGCATCATCACTATCATCCTCCTGACCATGGCCATTATCGGGATGATGGTAACCAAGGTCATCATTACGAGCACCATGAGGATGAACATCATCATTCATGATTATCATCTTCAACATCATCAAGCTCCTCAATATTGTCACCATTTTCTCCATCACATTCCTGAAGTCCAACAGGGCTGTGAGTCAATACCCTGTAGCCCAGCTGTGTACATCTCACACAGGACAGGTAGCAACCAGGCACATCACTGGGCATCCGCACCATCAGGTGGTGTCGTGCTCCGGTATCTCCTATAGAGCAAGAACAAAATGATATTTAAAAAAATCAGGTATATAAGTTGAGTATCAATAGCCAGGGGGTTGAGAATAGATGATACAGGTTGATCATGACCACTGGGTGATCGCCACTGGTCATTCTGCCACTAATTCAATCGCGATCGTTCTTCATGGCCAACGCAAACCCACAATCCATTAGCCAGATCACTGGTTGTCACAGCTGGTGGTTTTTGAGCTTGTCAAGCATGCTGCTTCTTAAGGTTGCTAAACTTGTTAAGGTTGTTAAGGTTGTTGCTGGTTGTAAAACCCCTTGATCAAGTGAGCTCTCCTTGCTTCATCTCAAAGGGGAAGTCACACATGAAACCAGGCCGGGCCTGGCCCCTGCCGTTCTGCAGTCGAGCTTGGTCAGAGGATGGATGTAACCAGTTTCACCGAGATTTTCCGACACATGAGTTTGTCCATAGCCATGGTGGTACCTATTACCTACTAACCTTTGAATAATAGCCGCAGTACTTGCATGTACAAATGAATCTAATTGTTTGTGCAATTGCAAGCATTTATGTATGACGCCTTTGCAAATTATGTAGAAATCTAGATCCCCCTCGACAAAGAGACTGTAAACCCGATCAGGTGTAGCTGTGTCTACAGACATTAACTCATCATGATCCAAACAATACATATGGCAAATATACATCTTCACATCTGCAAACATCGTTGTAACATGTCGGATTATATTGTAAGCTACATTGGTACATGGCAAATTTGCTACGGCAGTAATGTATCAGTAAGTACTTCTGAAACGATGTCAACTTGTTGACATACCAAACTGGGTCTCCAACTTTACACCCATGACATCCCTTTCGCGGTTTGAATCCCCCAAGATCTGACTCAGCGGTTTGCTCTTAGATATGCAACTGCACTTGCATAGGTATCACTTTCAGGTTGGTCTCAGGACATAAGTTGATTGTTGGCGAGGCCCCCGGAAACGACCAAGTGATGGTGGTGATTCCGCATCGACACGCCTGACTGATGCGAAGTGAAGCAGTCTTACAACGAATTCATTTCTTTTCCCTATGATTGTGTACTACTGCTCGTTTTTAACCCCCATTGTTGGTTGGTTAAGATTGACCCATAGCCATTTCTTTGCAAGAGTCCTCGTGTGGCGCAGCAAGCGGCAAACTGCGAGATAGTTGTCCTTGGATCTGCAGCGGTGTCCGGCTAATCTCGGTGAACTAACCCTACGAATACTAAGCCACTTTACCTCAAAAGTTGCTTGAGAAACAAATCTGCTTGGTATGTACATCATCCGCTTGGATTGGTTTGACCGAGGTGCATGATGGGCTACCGACAACCATGGGAGAGCTGTAAAAGGTTACTGGTAAACAGGTCAATACTGAAGGACTAATAGCCCATATGTACAACAAAGGGCACAAAATGGTTTAGAATTAATCATAATGAAACTAATACTAATGGCAAATCCAGGTGTTTTCCAAATGGCAATGATAGGGGTTAAATATTATCGGTTTCCAGCTTTCAAACCAGCTACCACCACACCCTTTTGATGTTCCCGTAAGTTACCTCTACGCTATTGATCATAGCCCCTATACTTCCTGTTTCTTCTTACTATGCCACCATGATCTGGCTCTGTTTAGTTTCCATTCGCAACCAAGGGTGCCATGCAGGCAACTGTACCACTGATGAGCCAACACATCTGACCTGGTAATTTTGGTAGTTGCACGATAGGACAGAGGTCACTGGCAATTCGAAAATATGGATTTAAACTGATCAATTAATGCAGACCTCTGTATCTATGTAAATATATCTATCTATATATATATAAATATACAAATTTATCAATAACTGCATTTATATATATATATGTGTAACTTAAATAAATAAATAAATATATATATATATATATACAGACTATGTGTATAGATATATGATCAAATATATATATATATATATATTTATTTATATATAGGTATACGTATTTACAAAAGAAATACATCAAACAAATAATGACATACATATTTACAAATGATTAAATATACAAACATTAAAGGGTAGTTCCTTCGAATGGGGAATATGCTGTTTGATCCTTTCGAACAATATGCCATTTTGGGTGTCCCTTACTTTGAGAAACACCGATGTTTAAAAATCGTGTGTGTGTGTATATACAAGCGCATATGGTATATCAAACAATAAAAGAGTACCAATTCAAAAAAACATATACTGTATATATGTATATATGTGAACATAAATGCAAAACCAAAGAAAAAGTCCTATATGTAAATAAATAAATAAATAAATATATATATATATAAATACATACATCTGTAATTGATGCATATAGAAAAAGTAGGTCTATATTCAAATACACACAATTATCTCAAAAGATCATGATATATGCACGTACATATAACAAATCATATGCAAAATGTACAGTAAATTCATGTCATTAAAATATACATCCATCGCACCAGTTGGACCACTTGGAGGGTTGGGTTCATGACCCGCGTGTCATGATGTGTCGCTCCGCACAGCGTCTCAAAGAGCCATGACCAAACGCCGTCCAAGGCCTCGTTCGGTACGGCTATCATCGCGGGCTGGCTGTTCGGCGCACATGAATGATGAGTAGATCAGAATGGATACGGGAGGGTTGTAGGATGGTTATGGGAGGGTTATAGGATGGTTAAAGGATGGTTGTAGGATGTTCATAGGATGGTTGTAGGATGGCTTCCAATCCCAATATGCCAAAAGACATCAACCACAGGATGTTGCACAGCTCAATCCAACTTTCCATATTGTCCTGCGCTTGTTGCAAGCGCTGTCGGTGGGGTCATCTTGATGTGTTCCTGCACTCCATCGCCAGATTTGGGAGCGACCACTTGGCAGCTTATCCCATAGTTGATTACCATAAACCATAAGTAACCTGTAATTGATATTCCCCCACCAACTATTCATGATAAATGACGACGATTAGTATTACTAAAAAACTGCACATTAGTCATCAGCATTAACTATGCCAACAGCATCTAACAACTATATCATCATATCCAATACTTTCTGAACAACATATCTACAAAATAAATATAATACATACACATATATACATATGTATGTATAGATACATGTCCCTACTAAGGACTACAAGCTATAACTATAAGTCGACTAAACCAATAAACTATGTGGTAGTTTCCCTAGTTAACCCCATTTGCAAACCAACCTAGCTAACAGCCGGGGGCCCTCCTTGCATGTTAAACGACTTCAGATCAGGGAACCCACCTTGTTATCTTCTAGCTATGTTGATATCCCAGAGTTTCTTACAACGTATCTTTGGTGGCACCTACATTGATGAGACTTTCTACTGGGGTCAATCCAGCCCTCACTGTGCTCACATGGGCGCGTGAACCCGAAAACCGCGGCCAGCTGCACCTTGTGGATGGCCTGGAGAGCCAAAATGGGTCGATAGAGCATTCGCACCACCTCGCACGGCGGATGAGATCCAGCTGGCGTGTCTGACATGGTTCGCACAAGGGTGGTAACACATGGTTGGTTGATAATCTTGATATACTGTATCTTATATTTTTATATATACACATATAATATGGATAACACATGGTTGAAAATCTATGATACTCTTCATAGTAGTGAATCACCATGACAATATGCGAAATCCCTATGGTTGACATTCAATGATTTGGTTCACAATATGGTTGCAGTACTCATATGATAACATCGTCCATGACATGGTCAATGGCATGGCTAATAAAATGATTACCAAATGATGGTCAGCTAGGTCGTAGTGACATTTTTTTCAACAAAATGTGTCAGAAATATCATGCACACCGTGAGGGCTGCATTATGTTTAGATACATGCATCAGGATGACTAGTTGTTGCTCATGATCATAGTGATTAATCATCAAGCTTGTTTTGGATTCTTTTTCTGGATCGTGATGTGAAACCAGGTTGATCATGATTGTTTACACTATCTGGTCTCGTTTTCTAGGATCATGCAACTGCAGATTCCTACCTGAGGTAGACAAATAAGATTCCCAAAGATATTTTACATACAAGGGGAAAATGAGAACTGTTGGAAACGGCAAACCAGTTTCACTGCTTGTTATCCACTATTCTTAACCACTATAAAACCCCGAAAAAAAAAGTGAATCGAACCACCAACCAGTAATTCATGTATCATTTTGCTAGGGCACCCTTTGTTTCGGGGGTACCACTATCTGGGCACATATCCATACATACATATATAAGTATATATATAATTTGTTCACTTCAGGAACCATTCCCCTCTCAGAAACAAGTTACTGGTGATCACTAGATTGTTCAGTCAATAAACCAATTGGCAATCAACCATCAACAATACCCTACACAAATACTGTTGCCACTATTAGCAATACTGTTGATGGAGGAAATCCTGCACCACCTGGGATGATTAAACCCTATAAATCATGGGATACACAACCAACCAGCTGGTGCAGGATTTCCTCCATCAACAGTATCACTATGATTTGCCAATTTCCACAGGGTCTTTTGTGCATCTGAATCACTACCGCTCAAGTTGCAGCTGCTGGGGTGCTGACAGCCATCCATGAACACCAGCGAGGCTACCAGCAGTTATTAAGCATCGCTGCCTATGATCAACCACTTGTAATTAACAAATCAGTCATTAACCATAGTTATCAACTAGGTATCCATCGCTTATCAATCATTCATTAGTGCTTGGCCATCTACCACCATGAATCACCAGCTCACCTCCCGATGGACACACGGTGACACCACCGGTGGACCGCTTCGCCTCCTTTCCTCCGGAGGTGTTGGCCACCACGGAACTCATCGGATCTTGGAATTCCTCGCAGCAGCTCCGCATGGGAACCTGTCCACGAAAAATGGGTGCTATGTCGAGCCATATCTACATGGCTGACGGCTGGTCACCCCGCAACGGCGCAACTGTTTGGGTCAGGATTCTGTCCAAAGAGATAACGAACCGTGACCTGTCGATCCCGTCCCGCCGTGTTTCCTACGCTTGCAGTTGGTACCTCACCATTCAATGCCACTGACATCAAGGAAGCGTTAATGAACAATACGGTTAACCAGTGAGTCATCCATAAACCACTGTTTAAAGATGTTGATGCAACATCGCTACTCTTCAACCATGACTTCATCCTTAGCCATTTCTGATCCATGTTCTATGAATCAATGCCCATAAAATAAGATGTTCATTAATCATTTGTTGGTTCATCGTTAGTTGAATCCAATGATTGATAAGTAATCAACATCTTATTGTTTAATTGGTTGATTGGTTAATCATTTGTTGATTGATCCAATGCTGCGTGACCAGTGGTTGGTTAAGATCAACCAACATTGGCTAAATCAATTGGCCAACTCAACCATGACGGCTGGTTCAATCAACCAATGCTATTTGGTTTAACCAACGAACTAAATCATCTACAGTATATTAGTGGCCAATAATATTAACCAATATAGTTGGTTAACTACTTGGTTGATTTAAACTATAGTTGTTAATACAAGATCGGTTAAATATACTTAGCCAACTATCAACCAATAGTTGCAATATAGATGGTTAACTACGTGGTTGATTTGAAGTATAGTGACCAACTAATTAGTTGCTAATGTCAACCAATATAGTTGATTAGATCCACCAACCACTATACTTAGATCAACCATCAACCAATCATGTTGACCAACTGACTAGTTGCTGATATTACAGTAACCAATATAGTTCGTTGACCAATGTTGAACCAATAGAATGCTGATATATGCTAGAATGCTAATATAGACTATTAGTTGCCAATATCAACCAATATTGCAATACATATCATGTGCTTAGAACAACCCAGCTGTTTAACCCTCACAACTTGCTACCACCGAGAAATCGGCGAGGCGATGTCGAAGCGTCCTCATCCCAGCTGCGGAACCTCGGGATACTCGTGATGAAGGGTGATCCGGGAGACCTATTCGATGGTTGGTTGGTGGTATATGAGTAGTATATGAGTGGTTAATAGTGGTTAATAGTGGTTAATATTTGAGTGGATAATTAGTAGTGCTTAATGGAGGATGAATTGATGGTTGAAAGTGGTTCATGGATGATTAATTCATGGTTGATTAGTGGTTAATTGACGGTGAATTCATGGTTGATAGTGGTTATAGCGTGTCAAGGTGAATTTGTGGATGATTAAGCATAAATTTGCGTGTGCCAAGGTGAATTTCTGATTAAGCAACTGATAGTGGTTATCAATTGGCTGAAGTTGTCGTTACATCTGTTTATTCACTGGAGAATAATCATCGCTCAATAGTCAATAGTGATGGTCAAATAATCATGTTCACTATGCTTAAATCACCATGTAAAACATCGTAAACAAAGATGTCCAAAGGATGGTTAAATGATGCAAAGATCAGGATTTGTAGTGCTTAAATCAGGCTTGCGATGGTGGAAATGGTGGTTTAATGATACCGAATTCATGATTAGGAAAGGTGCAAGGGTAAAATGATGATTAGATGATAGTGGGTATGAAAGGTATACATGTAGGGACTCATCTAATGCGATGGCTTCTTTCTGCCAGGGTAAACTACCTGCATCTGCAAATATTTGTTGTTATCCACTGGTATATACATATACTGTACATCCAAAAGAGTCCCGCTCATATATCTCCATAGAATCCCCTGATTGTTGTAGCTGTTGGTGGCTTTTAGGTCCATATAATCCTTCTTCAGAATCTGTTGGTTCATATATATATATATCTTTATATCATTATCAACTTGCATAACCATAACCATTTCAACCACCAACATAAACATAAATAATAACCATGGTCATGGTTCATCCCTGGTTTGTTGGAATTGTTGGCGGTTGCTTGTCTCATTCATCCCCTTATAATCCAAACTAATCCCATGCATCTCCATGTAATCCTCCTTACAAACCCATGATTTGTTGGAGTTGTTGCTTGAATCTCCTATATATATATATATACTCTAAGGATATATATATATTGTAAATGCAAATATGTATAAATAAATAAAAAATAAGTAAAAAAAATAGATATATATATATATATGTATCCTTAGAGTCTCCTGGTTGTTGGTTGCTTCTTGCACCGAGTCGCAGAGTCTGCAATGCAAAGTCGCCCAAAACCCGCGACACGCTGAGGGCCAGGACACTCACCTGAGGCGGCGCCAGAGAGGGACAAG
The DNA here is from genome assembly GCA_009767595.1 of Symbiodinium kawagutii. Classification (NCBI taxonomy): domain Eukaryota; class Dinophyceae; order Suessiales; family Symbiodiniaceae; genus Symbiodinium; species Symbiodinium kawagutii. Next base: position 40,552 of record VSDK01011001.1, on the reverse strand, counting down.
CGACAAGGCACATTTGCGGTTCATGCGTAACGGAGATGTTTGAAATCAGCGATTATACAAATGGTTTCAGAAATGATTATACAAAAGTAATACTGTAGGATGATATTACTGTTGGTTATAGAGAATTATACTGATATATCCGTTATATATATTTACATTGATATCAATGAATGATTGAAACATACTAGTTAACTGATAAGTAACAAGGCAAATAAGTATACTGATACTGACATCTTTGTCTGAATGAATGATTACAGAAATGTTTGAGATTGAATTCACGAGCAGCTTTGGGTTCTGTTTTGGTAATGTGTCATGGTGAAGGGACACGCAGTTGTGGCTGCAAGTTCATAGATCTAGACAAGAGCAAGGGGTGCCCAACAAAATGTGAATGCAACCAGCACACGTCCTTGTTTGTGTCTGAGTTCCAAGGTCTTAGTCATTTCAAAAGATTCCAAAAATTCCAAAAATAACAATTTAGTAAAAGTTCCACGAGGAAAATAGGCATACACTTGATGGTGACTCTGGGCAATCTCAATTATATGGATATCCCATGACTGGTAGACCACCAATGTGTGGTTCCCAAAAACGTTGATGAACGCATTACACGTCCCATTTTCACTTGGTGTGGAAGCATTTTGCAAAGAACCTCATGTGGGCTTACAACAGAGTATCTCCTTACCATGGTTATGGAGACATCCATGCTGTTGTTAGTTGCTGGTTGTACAGTCCTCTCATCAACTGGTACAGTATCAATCACTATTGACCAGTGTAACGCACTACTAACAGAACGCTATCTTTTTTCCACTGTACTACCTAGTCTTAACCATGAAGTTTCCCCATTGAGCACATGTGAGCAACCAAAAATCAAGACTCACCGGCAATCTACCATGAACAATCAAGAGCCAATGTGTCGTCTACCATGGTAAATGGGCATGTGCCAAAATCATGGCAACCGAAAAACCAATGGTTTCCTAATAAAATGATCATTTTTGGGTGGATTATTGGTTGGCCTTTGCCTTGGCACATATCCAAATCATCTCCCCAAGAGCTGGTAACTGCAAGGTGTGACATCACTGGGTGCCCCCCACTTGTGCTCCTGGACAATAGCTGGCCATACACAAGGGTCGATCCCGTCCTGGCAACTTGGTCAACCCGAGAGGACGCAGGTGAACCTAGAGATAATGAATCACAAGATTTACTGGAAGAGTTCTTCATATCTGATTGGTGGTTTCAACCCCTAAGAAACATATCAGTCAACAAACCAATTGTTAATGACTACTAGGGAACATAAAAATCATTGAAATCGCCAACCAGATATCATTTCACATACATATTAATAATGACTTCTGTAAATATATATATATATTTATATTAACAAAAACAACCCCAAATAAAGTTCATAAATGTTTTTTTAGAAAGCATGTTATACATAAAAATCGATGAGTATTGAAAATAATTATATAATGGTTATCTTTACATTTATATATACATATATGCATGTATATTGATTTATTTATCTATTTATTTATCTATCTATTTATTTATTCATTGTACCCATATATTATATATTCACCTAAAGTACGTTCAAAACCGCTGATGTGGGCTCACTGTCTACGAAAACCTTGGGAGAGCACCCAAAGGTGAGGGTAATGATGGTCCGCAAATCTGTTTAGTCTGGGTGTCAGAAAAGAACATAGGTTCTGATAAATCAGTGCGGGCAAGGGATCAAATTTTGGATGATCGTATCTATACTACGTACAGTATTAACAACACTCAAAAAAGTACATGTGTCATGGTGCAGACACAAAATCAAAGAAACAAACAAAAAAACCAAACCAACAAACGAAACAAACAAAGAAACAAAACGAAACCAAACAAAGCAAAACAAACAAACAAACAACCAAACAAACAAACAAACAAGCAAACAACCAAACAAGCACGCAAGCAAAGCAAAGCGAAGCAAAGCGAAGCAAAGCAAAGGAAAGCAAACACACAAACAAACAAAAAACAAACAAAAACACACAAACAAACACACAAATAAACAAACAAACCAAAACATAAGAAAACAATATAAAGCAAAACAAACAAAACAAGCAAGAACGTAAAACCAAATAAAGCGACACAAAGCAAAGCAACGCAAAGTGGACAAATCTAAAACAAAGACAGAAAGAAAGAAAGAAAGAAAGAAAGAAAGAAAAGAAAAGAAAAGAAAAGAAAAGAAAAGAAAAGAAAAGAAAAGAAAAGAAAAGAAAAGAAAAGAAAAGAAAAGAAAAGAAAAGAAAGAAAGAAAGAAAGAAAGAAAGAAAGAAGGAAAGAAACAATCAAAGAAACAACGAAAGAGATAAACAATCAAATACAGTAAACATGCAATCAAACAATCATAGTTTGGCACGGTGGCAGCACGCCTCATCTGCCTGAGCTTGCTTAACCCTTACCAACGCAGAATCCATACCAACCCATAGTGACGCTAGTATTGCCTTGGACTTGGTCATTGTTAGCTTGTAAAACACATGGTCAATGGATGGTCAATGGGCGCTCTGCTTTAAGCTATTTGGCTGTGGGTCAAAACCCCGTACCCCTGGTTCCCCATCATTAACCATTGTTTTCCCTATTATTGTTGGTGGAAATCACCAATTAGTTGGTTGATTAATATTGACCCATAGCCATTTTGTTTTTCTACAGGCAGTGATGGTACCATTGACCTTCGAAAAAAAGCCAGCTATGGGTGTCCCCAGTCCACCGTTGGGCCGGTGGCCAGTTGCTGCAACCAAGCCGCAGGGAACCACGATCTCAGCTGCCACTGGTCACCAGTCTCCCCTGTGATCAACCAGTTGTTTGCTGTAAGCATTAAAGTTAACCCAGGATTAATAAATCCCCAGGTTTGTTAATTGGGGGAGTTACCATTTTAAAGGGAAACCAAGGCTTTTAGGGGATACCCCCTTTTAATCAACCAGGGGTTTATAAATCCTGGGTTAACATTACAATCCATCACCACCGCTACTGGTATCCATCATTACCCGGACACTCCTTGTGGTCTATATTTACCTACAAAACTGGGTCATTTTGTTGCTAAATGTTTGCGATAGTAGCCACAGCAATTCTTCACCATTGATTGGTTTTTCCAAATAAGGAACCCAAAAAAGGGTTGTCTTATTATTCAAAATGGCTCATGCTGGATGATCTGGGGGTCCCCCTGGTTGGTGGTTTCAACCCCTATGAAACATGTTAGTCAACCCAACCAATTGTTTATAACTGCTAGGGAAAATAACAAATGTGAATCAAAGCACCAACCACTTCACCATTTGTTGGCGTGGATAGCTTTTTACCATATCTCCAAGCACCCTAGCGACATGGCAAACAGCCCCCCTGGCCCAAGGCGCGGGCGCCTAGCAGGTTCAAACCGTATCCCACGCTCGCCACACCCAGGCTCTCGGCCCACCTGACTGTAGCGCATGTAGAACCTCTGAACATGTGGTGGTTTCTCAAAATAGGGAGCCCCAAAAATGGTTGGTTTATTGATATTAAATGACTTAGAAAGGATGATTTGGGGGTCCCCCTATTGTGAGAAACCACCATGTGTTTCAACCCGTCAGCTTGAGTGTCGAGAAGCAACACATCAACCCTGCGGCACACCAGCATCTACTGGCAGTGAATATCCACCTGTTCTCAAGGATTGTAGGGTCGTCCCTTGTGCTGGACCACTAGAGGTTACTTCAGGTTGATGTCTCCTAGTGGCTGGGTCGACAATTTTTGTGCTCGTAAATCCACCTGTCTACACTACGATCCGCCGTCAACCATAGCTAGCCTTGCTACAACTTGGTGATGATCAGGCAATCATTCGCCACCAACCCGCTGTTGATCATCAACCATCATTCACAGTAGCCATGTCTGTAGCCTGAATAATCATAACTGGTTGGTGGTTGAAGCACCCCTATGAAAAACATTAGTCAACCAACCATTTGTTCATAACTAACAGGGAAAATAAAAAATGTTTAAGACCACCAACCAAATAAATATCACATTCCCTCTTGTCGGCTATGTGATTATCCGCTATCATTGGTCTAGTTGGTTCCTGCACGGTTTCAACCACTTTGTAAAAACATGTTCCTCAATCAACCAACCATCCCAAAAAATGGAGAACGTTTAACCCGTCAGACAACCAATTGACAATGCTACAGCGGCCACCTACTCGGCTACCACTTGGCACCCCCACTCAGTGTGGATGTGCAGAAATTGCCTGGCATACCTGGAGGCCCCAGGGCTGGATATGCAGCACCAGCGATAACCCATGGGATTCATCACCTTGTAAAGTACGTGAAGTAACGCCTATAAGCACAAGGAATGTAATTAACCAGTTATGAAGCGACTTCTCACGGAAACTTCACCAGCGAACCAGTTACCACGTGACTTTTCACGGAAACTTCACCAGCGAGGCTGAGAATGGTGGAAACGGATTTGTCACAAGAATGGTGGTGGTACCCCTAGAAACCAACCCGCTGAAAAATTGATCATTGCTCGGGAAATTGCCAGTTTTAGAGCCACACCATCGATGGACTGAAAATATCGTGGCTGGTCATGAGTCATGATGCATGGGAGAAATTGCTCAACCACCTATAGTGGATGGTCAACCAGCAGTTATAGTCAAACTGCTGGCAGGTTGTGGGTCTCCAACTACGCATGGCTAGCAGTCGTGAATAAATTCTCAACACATACACACACACACACACAGACGTTTCCCGTCAATCGCTTGAACACTATGTTCCCAAAGCACCAAGAGTTGAGCTGATCCTGTCGTCCGTGAAAAACTCGCACTAGCACAAGCAACAAAGATTATCAACCAACACCAATATGATCATGATTTTGTCATGTCCCACCATTCCGAACTCATTATATCACTACTGTATTATTGACCACGATTAACATATTTATATATACCATCATTTACGGCTATTGCCATGAAAGGTGGATAGTGCTGACAATTTTTTGACAATTATATAAATCCCTGTGAGAATGTTGACCCCGGACAGGTTGATCTATTGGGGATAATTGGGGGGGTACCATTTTAATGGGAAATCAATTGGCTTCACTGGGGGATACCCCCTACTATCATCAACCAGGGGTGGCTCGCTTCATGCAGGGTTAACACATGTTAACACTATCCACATGGAAACATCATGGCAACTGGAAGCATAGGCATGCTATCCGACAGGGTGAAGTTTGCTCAAACGGTGGGCCGTTGTGCCACCCATCAACCCATCCACCAGTTCCACAGCAGTGGCACCTCTCAGCATCGAGGCGCTCGACTTGATGTTCCATGTCGGCGCTCAGGGGTCGCACCTGCGGCCAGGACCGTGGCATCACCAACGATATGCGTCCAACTGCACTGTTGGTTGGTTGGGTTGGTTTGGTTGGGTGGGTGGGTGGTTGGTTGGGTGAGTGGCTGGTTGGTTGGCTGGTTGGCCGGTGGGTTGGTTGGCTGGTGAATGGATAGAGAATTGTCTGGATATGCTGTGGGGTAGTTCACGGGCCATGTCATTCAACTGAATCACCAGCTTGCGCTAAGATACCTGTTGTAGGAAGGCATCAAAACGCACCTGCAAACATGAAACACTCACGAGGAGGAATGCACAAATGTCAGCAAGATCTAATAAGAAACCTGGAGTATACTGTGAAAGGCAATAACAGCCATCATCAAACATCATTATGCATGATTAACCAGCATTAAGCATCCGAAAGCCGCATCTTGCCGCTTTCGCCGTACATTTAGCAATGGTTCCAGCCATTGACCAGCATCATGACTTTGAAAACACCTGCAGTCTCAGCCGAGAAATGGCGGTGCTGCACCTGAAAATGAATTCCCACAGGGCCATCGAAGGAAATCTCTAAGCCTCTCAACCCAAGCAGAGTGGAGCAGAAAATGATGGCTGTTAAACAGCTGGAGTCGGCAATGGAGTTGACTGGTTAGTTTAGCCGAAGTCAATTGTAGCGGTAAACTTATTGGTCAATAATGATGATCACGATCATAATTGGCAGTAATGATCATCACTGGTTGGTGGTTGAACCACACCTCGAAACGAAAAAAAAATATATGAGCCAACCAACCAAACCAACCATCCCCAAAATTGGGGAACATAAAACATGAATATACCATCATCCAGAATGAAAGCTCGTTTTTTTTTGATGGTTTTTGTGTTGGCACAACATGCGGGTGATCCGGTATTGATATGCCGTGACGGCGCGCTTCTTCATTGTAATCATGGGTCCTTGATGGTTGACAGCTGCTGATGGTTGAAAAATAATGAACCATCAAAAATGGGCTATGATGATTCATGCTGTCCTTTAGTGTTGCATGTTGTTCATGATGCGAACAGCGCTTGTTGAGAACAAGCTAGAAGCGGCAAAAACATCTCATAAGTGATGCTAGTTATATCTAGTTATGGTGAATGAATGGTAAGTGAAACCTGGTGATCAGCGTAGAGTGAAACCAAACGATCTACCTATACAGCAGCGCTGATAGCTGCCCCCTCGGGCCAGCGACAGCTTTCACGACACGCGACACACGGCTCCGCTGCAGCACCGAGCGCCAGCGAGGCTTTCCCCAGCATGGCACCGACGAAGCTCTTGGTTCCGAAGCCACAGGTCATTAGACCACTCAGCCGGATCGCATGGATGGCAAATTTGAGATGATTAATTAGTGATAGTGATGGTAAGTGATAGTGACCCCCAGCTGGTGCTGAATGATGATTAATTAGTGATAGTGATGGTTAATGATGGTAGATAATGGTGCAATGATGATGATTTGTCAGCATGACTTGGTAATTGTATGGCTAAATGCTGGGAATACCAAGCGTTGAGGATCTGGTTTATGACCAATCGCGAACCAGAGCAACCATCAACATGAACAATTCTGAAGTATCACAACCGCATCGAATCAATCCACTAAGCACTAAGCATGATTAGATCAGCACGAACCATCATTAAGCATCAATAGTGTAACCCTATCATTAACCATGGGTCTGAACCACCACCATTCATCACCATTAACCACCGCTAAGAACCCTTAAATCATCACCGTCCCCGAACTCATCGCTACGTGGTCTCCGGTTCGGATCGTTGCATTGCCAACGCGGCCCGCCTTCCGGTCGCGAAGCTCCGGGGACCCATGAAGGCCTGGCAGATCTGCAGATCGGCAGGTGCGCCCGGGTGCGGTCGACCGCTTGGCCGAAGTTGTGAACATGTGGGGATTTTCCAGGTGGGTAGACCACAGGTTTTCACAGGGATTCAGCATGATCCAGTTGTTTGATAAATGTTTCACTGGTAAACCTATGACAAATGATCAACTGGATCTACTTTGATCATGGGTTTACCAACTGGAAAATCCATGATCTACACCTAGTACTGATCTAGTTGGTGATCATGTTTCTTATTATCAACTACTGATGATTTTCAGCCAAACTGGCTCATAGATGTTCATAGGCATTCTTATGATCGCACATCGCTGCACGTATTCAAAGCTGAGCCAAGTCATGAGTCGTTGATGCTCGTCATGGCATTGGCTTGCGCTAGTGGTCACTGTGAACAT
>VSDK01011001.1:12694-29891 GCA_009767595.1 Symbiodinium kawagutii | reverse complement strand
TTGTTGTTGTTGTTGTTGTTGTTGTTGTTGTTGTTGTTGTTGTCGTTGTTCATGCTGTCGATAACCACTATCCATTTACTAACCGCTGATGGATAGTGGCCAACCATCGTAACCCCTATTTTTTCCAACAGCTATGCTGTACCACTCCCAACCCAAATTACTTACAACCATTGATAACCACAACACAACCATGATAGCTCACAATGCAAGTGCCAACTCCCCGGGATCTGCCGCCAGAAAACACTGTGGCCAGGCAGTGACACACCGTCATGTGGCGGAAAGAGTTCATGTTGGGCCTCGGCAGCTCTGGTACTGCCAGGAGTTGCAGCTGCAAGATACTGGTCAACTGTAGTGATTACGTGGTTGAGGTATAGAGAGAGAGAGAGAGCCATGTATGGAAGCTGAACAATTTCTCTATGATGGCTGATTCGTGAATGCATACATACCTAAATGTGTCTACTGTAAATATGTTGAAAAAATCATTAAAAAATAATTACATACATATATATACTGTCCACGTATACACATGTATATACAGTATGTATGTACGTATGTATATATGCATGTTTCTTAGATAATGGAATATCCAGGCACTGCCTGACTTGAGTACCTGGTGACTACCAAATATGATCTGTTCATTCGGTGGATTTCCCCATGAAAAGCGATGGATGTGGAGCCCTAGTCCACCTCACTCGACCACCGCAACCAACCGGTAGCGATACCGGATTCCATTCGACTGGTACACAGGGTGTCAAGATTGACCCAGAGATGAGTTTAACAAAAGTGATGTATCAAAAAGAGGTCACACAAAAACCATGAGATTTGAGACTTGGCGGATTAGAATCAGGTGGCAAAGTGGGAAGCCTGTATGAATGCATGCAAATATATACGCAAATAAACACATTACAAATACTGTACAATGTGTAAATAGAAATATACCCTGTGAAAGTATGTAAGCATATATATTTACATGCAAAAGAAGCAAACAGCGACACATTTGCAATAAATTTCCAGCCAAAGACACATGTGTGTTTTGTTTCTTGAGTCGCGACACAAAGCTTGTTAACAGCTACAAGCATGGGAAGTAGAAACTGCATAATCATGCAATGTGGACTGGACCCCCAAAAAAGATCGCAATTCGTTGGTAACTAGCCGCTTAATGATACATGACATGGAACGATCGCAACTGATCCTTCACCAAGGATCTAAGTCAGCGCTGGCACTGGTGCGAGACCCATCATCCCTGGTAGCTCTGAAGACAAGTTGCGGGCTGTTGAGATGTTCACCACCCAATGTTGGTTGTGATTCATATCCATCCTATTTAGACACTTGCTTGTCATTCTCTACCATTGTTGACATTGACCAGCTCTTGAACCTTTGGTGTTCACACACCGATATCCAGTCTTACTAATACATTGTCAACGGGGGGTAACCTGAAGCATATTTTCTGAGTGGATTCTTCCTGACCCATTGGCCACCAGTGTTTACTTGGTGGCTTATGTCGATCCCTTGCTAAAAAAAAAAAAAATTAGTGGTTATATGGTAAATCAATCATATCCCAAAAACACTAAAAACCTAAGTTAGTGGGTATAAGCCATCCAGTTTAGTTGGACTGCGGGACCCTCTCATTGCTGAGGCCACCGCTGTTCCAAACGCACCGATTGCGATGGCAACTTTTCCTGCGCTTCACTGTTTCGAACCCTGATGTCTTATGTTCAGGAACACATGCAGCATGAGTAGCATACAACTCGCTTGTTAGGTGGGTTGTTACTGAAAACATCAAGGCAATGGTGATGATGGTGATGAATCACCCATCGTGAACATAGATCATTGGCCAAATGATTCCCAGCATGAACCAGGCCACCACCAAGTGTAATCACCTACCGTGGAGGGCCCGACATGGACTGCAATGGCTTGACCATTGCAGTTTGCAGCGGATGCGACAAAGTTCAACATCCCGTTTTCAAACCCACCCGTTCTTACATGAAGATTAAGAACAGTTGAAAAAGGTCTTGGTTGACGATGGCAAATGATGGTCAATGATGATTAACAGTTAAGGGTTGTCAATGATGTTGAATGATGCGTCAATAATATTGGTCAAAAAAAGGTGAACAATGTTTAAATTTGGTTGCTGATGGTGAATGCATTGACCAGGTTGATAATCGTCAATCAGCACCAGTGGCCTATGTTCGCAAACGACAACTGTGATTGGTTGATAATGATTAAGCAAGGATCAACTAACAGAACTACCGTTAATAGGGAAGCAACTGGTTCATCCTGATTAATCATTCCTACACGTGGCTAAACCTTGGCTGTTATTAAGCATCCCCCATCAACCGAAGCTGGTCGCTCAGTACCCTGGTCGCTAAACGATGGAACGGTACAGCCATTGCCAGTTGATCAACAGAATTTCCCTCGAACATTCCCAGTGAATGATCATCAAGTCACAGACTGATTCATTACCCCTCTTTACCAGTCACATGGAAGTGATTTACAATCAAATCGGTAAATCTCCAGCTGGTGATATGTCTTGGAGATCCAAGGCGGCCGTTGGTCTCCTTGAATTAACATGTACAGCTGCATCACATGTACGACCAACCGCGGTTGGCAACCTGAGACTCCAACATAACAAGTTAAGTGCCACATATAGGTTGTGTGGTAGTGTAACACCATTGTTAATCCACATCCAAATGCTCCATGTATGGTATACTTACCATTACTTACACCTATATATAGAATGACCGAACATGTTGGTAAATATACCATGCATGGAGCGTCTGGGACACTATTAAGCAACCATTAACTATGGTTGATGAAGAAAAACACACAACGATTGATGCAACCATGGCAGCACGTGACAATTTCAACGGTTCTGAGGTTCCCAACTGGCTTCAGGAGGACGGCTTGAAGCTCCTGGGAGCGCAAAGAGGTGGTGAGTCGTACACTTCCAATAAGCTGGTGAAATGACGTTTGATGATGGTTTTACGGAGCTTATCTATAATCCAGCTTATTGGAAGATTTATCAAATCATAATTTATAGATAATCATTTATTGATAATCATTTATTTCATATTGATATTGGTTGTACTAAGATTATCTATAATCAACATTGGTATAATATGGGTGAAGTAGAGTCAATTCAACAAAACTACAACTTAGTTCGATGCCATTGCGTGCATTAACAGGTACGCATGCAGTATATGTAAATAACTATATGTCATTAAATGGTGTATATATAAATATATATATATATATATACCAGTGGAGATGTTGGTATATACCGGTGTATCGATATCTAAATACATGTATATACACTTATATCTCTCTCTCTCTTTCTATATAGATATTTCATACTAGTTATATACCTATAGGCATGTATACGTGTGCCTACACCAGTTTCCACAATCAATCTCTAATAAGCAGGCAGAATGTTGGTACGTCCATAAACGATTGGTGTTTTCAACCCCTATCGAAATAATATGCTTGTCAACCAGCCATTTGTTCATGACTACTAGTACCAAAATGGTATACTATAGTACCAAAATGGTATACTAGTTCCTTATTAACGATTTCATTGGCCATTTGTTAATGACTACTAGTACCAGGGAAAAGAACATGTCAAGCAAAATACCAAAGAAGTGCCATTTGTTTATGATTACTAGTGCCATTTGTTAATGATTACTAGTACCAGGGGAAAAAAAAAACATGTCAATCAAAATACCAAAATGAAGTTTCACCACTGAAGATCAGCGCGTGGATGCCCAAACCTTCTCATCGGCACTGCTACTGGAGGAAGTCTCTGCAAAAGCATAGACCTGGCGTTGCGACTTGGGAGAGCCTAGCTTTGGCGAGTGGAGCGGGAAAATTGTTCGATGGTTATATAATGATATATAATGATTATTAGTCAATGGGTAGACAGTACACAATCGTTATAGTGGTTGATAATGAATATTTTCTGGGTGGTGGTCGAACCACCCCACGTGCTCAAAGAATCAAGTACTCAATCCAAACATATCCAAACTGTTCATGTTAAAGGCAAAGCATGATGGTGCAGGTCATTGAATGTTTCACTGTCCAAATCTTGAGTCTTTCAAACGAGCAACAAAGCAAGAAGCTTTGAGTATCATAGGCCTGTTGGGCGAAACACACTCTGTTGTCTACAACGTAAGTTCTTCCTAATTCAACCGCGGACCCATGCATTTTCCCATCAAAGTTGAACGCCGTTGGTCATTAAACATATTTAAACATCATGTTTCATGATCAGTGATGCTCAATGCTGATCAAGTTTACTCATAACGGTTCACCATGGTCAATCTCTTTTTCGATATGACTTAATATGACTTAATCATCTTGATTATGGTCTCGTGGTCACTGCTGGTCCTTGCTTACAATTTGCTTCTGGACACTTGGGCGCCTCGGGCTGGCTCGCTGGAGCATTGCTCATTTCACCGGGCCGGCGCGGTCGTTGAAGCGCGGGAATCCGTGCGCTGATCTGACGAGCCGGCCGTAACCGGTGCTGAGCGGCGTGGGTTCGGGGTTGTGGACTGCTATGAGCCTCATGATTTTGGGACCAAGAAAAAGTTGTCAACTGGGAGAGTTTCTGACAATAGGTGCAAAGCCATGCTGCAACCTTCGAGATGTGAAGCAACACACACAAGCTAGGACCATTTTTATGGTTTCTCAAGGAAAAGCAGATCTTTTTGCTTTGAGACATGGGTCCGTCTGTCTTGTGCTACTGGGGTGTTGAGAGATGCAAGAGAAGTTTGAGCACCAGATGTTCCATGTCGCATGGTCACTCATGGCGAATGATGGTGGCTAATTCTTGGAGCTCGACCCATGTCTTGGCTGCTTAACCGCTCCGTCCTTTGAGCAAACATGTTCCGAGGCAGCGATGGCCCGCTGGTGCTTCATCGTTGTGACACCGAGGTAAGTTGATGACGAGGCTTTGGTCATGGTTGATTGTGGGCCAACCAGAAAGCAGCAACTATAACTTTGTAATATGTTGGCGAATATAGATTAAAAAAACCAAAAACCAGCAACTATCCGTAGTATCTACACTATTGTTGGTGAATACTGAAGTGTAGATACTGAAGAATTGGCACCGTTTGATTGAAACCAGTGGATGGATTTAGACTCCAACATTCCCCAGGTGCAGCAACGAACCAACTGATCAACCATCGTTGAAATCCAAACAGGACAACAAGGCAGCGCCTTTCCACATACAACAAGCGCCATGTTTTCAACGTGGGGCCCCAGAGATGACTAAGTTGGTTTCGGTACGGCTGGTGAGCAAACATCTTAAAAGCAAACATTTTGTTGGGAGATCTGTGCTATGAATGGAGATCTTTGCTACCAGTATGATATGAATAGTTATACTTGAATCCAAACTGACAAGATGAGAACAATGATCACCGGAATATACAGCCGTTCTTCAAGGGGCCAACGCTCGCGTTTCCCGATTCAACTCCTCTAGGCCACAACGGATTCAGTCGGACAGTCGTACCAATCGTCAACGGTCAACCAGAACAACCTACCATGTGGTTGCACCACTCTTCATAGCTCCAGTTCTCGCTCCCTCTTTGAAGGGGACATACGGGGATCCAAAGTACAAAGAAAATCAACTTGGCTGTGGGTCAGTTCACCACCAATGATACCATCATTAACACTTGTATTCCAACATATTCCAACTATATTGTTGCTTATTTCCCACCAGTATTGGTTGGTGCATATGGACTCATTGCCACTACAGTGCCTGTGATCGGTTCATGTCGTGACTATCGGTGGGAGCGGTAGTGAGTTTCCATCAACCATGGCTGGTGGGGTGCCTGGTGGGTTGGTACTATGAACCTGGCAACCATAAACCATAAATCCTGCGCAAGAACCATAGGTTGGTTGGCTATGATCATCATGATCATTGAGTATCACTGGATACTACTGTATTATTATCACATCATGGGGGGTTCTCAAAGTAGGGATACCCCTAAATCACCCCCGTATTGGTCATTTCTTGTAATGAATCAACCATTTGGGGGGGGTCCCTATTTTAAGAAACCCCCTCATATGTAGCTGGTATATCACTACTGTTGTTGGCTATTATTCCCTATTATTAACCATTAACCAGCTAGTTAACCATTGGTTGGTTGGTCAAAATTGACCCGTAGCCATTGTTGCTTCGAAGCATCTGACGGGCATCCTTACGTCACCACCATCCGGCTTCGAATTGCAGCGACGCGACCCGGCTCCTGAAAGGACCTGGAGCTGTCGAGCTTTCCGTGAATCCTGGTTGAACAAATGGTTGATTATGGCTGTTTAATGATGATACTTGGTTAAAAAACATCCAAGAATAATGGTTGATTGTGTTTAATTCATTTGAATTCAACCAGTTAATCTACAGGGTTTATCTATGCTCAATCCATAGTAAATCTATGTCTAATCCTGTCTATTGTAGGTTCACTGCTATTGATACATGTCATGCTTGATATTGGTATTTCATCAAGCAAATGCAGCAACGGTTGTTACCGGTTATCAACCAATGCTGAACAATAGTGAATCAGTGGATCGTGATGGTTCAGTCAATACTGGTTAGACCGTGGGCTTGATCAATGTTGATGAGTTTGGGTTTTTGACAGCTCGCATGATTGAAGATGGATGATAATGATAATGGTTTAATAATGGTTAGCAGTGGTTGCTATTGGCTGGTCATGGTGGATACCACCAATGTTAAACAAAACAAGGGTCCATGATAGCATTGAACCATTCCAGGTGCCTGTACTTTGAAATGTCCGAGAATCTACTTTGGTCATCAAGTTGTCACAGGAGCAATGAATCTTATAGATCTTGGAATGAGATAGATACATGGCTACAGACAAGCATTCCAAAAATGGATGAACATCCCAAAAATTGATAAACATCCAAACAAAGACTAGTCTTGATGTTCTTTGGCATGTTAACAGCCGTTTGGGGTACTCGATTCTCATCCCCACATGACAATAACTTCCACAAACTGTATAGTTGTAGTCCTTTGCACATAGTACGCGTAACAGTTGGCGGCAGTCTGAACCCCTGTGAAGAAGTCCATCAACCAATCCCAAATACAGCTAATATCACACATCTTAGATATCTTCAAAACCACCCACTAGAACAACATCAACCGCCCTTTTGAAGCATGACACAAGAAGCAGGTCACCGGTCACGGGACATGTCACCGACCCAGCCTCCTCTTCCTTGAAGGACTCCGCAGTGCGGCCAAGAACAGGTCCCGGAACCCCCTGGTGGGCGAGGCTGCTGGAGTGGAGATAGCCTAGAATATGGATAGCCTCCCGGAAAGAAATGATATGATTGAACTATCACATTGATTTATTTAGTTATACAATAGCATGTATTTTGAATGGATGTATGCAAATACATATATTGATTATATCAATGACATTGAATAATCTGTAATGGATACTATGAATGACATTATGTATAGAAAGGAGTACATGAAAGATATCATGTGATGGCATTAAATGTCATGAATCTATTAGTTGGATGCTTGTATCGATAATTGCAGCTACTGATGAACTAAAACCAACTATGACATGATTAATCATAAATGTTGATCAATTAAACAAATATTAGTGTACAGAAAAAAAACATGTTTTGAAAATTAAACCACCTAGAAACAGTGGGTTTTCCACTTTCGGATTGTTTATCTGCGAAAAAGCATCCGCAATTCACATCATGACATCTTCAAGGTGTAAAGCACTCGAACAACTATGCTCGATCCAATTAATCTGGATATTGAAAAGTAAGTCGCGCTTCTGAGTGATTGCTTGGAATATCACACTCTGGCAAACCAATCTCGTTGCTTGGAATATCCAACATCTCTAGATGATCTACCTTTTGCAACTGATGTTTAACTTCCACGCGAGCAAATGAACACGCCGGAATTTAGCAGAATATTTCAGCACTATAGCCATCATCAATCATCATTTCATCATGACCTTAGCTATCATGTTCGACTATCGATAAGTTTTACATGCGCCTTTGACCCCAGCTACCTATCTACCATTTGGTTAGAGCACTCCTTGTACCTCCAAACCGCCCCCCCTTTTCGCTCAACTCTCAAGCGCCCCCTGCCAACCCCCAGCTACCTATGATCACACCAGGCCACCCTGCCCCGCCCAAGTTGCGCCTCGTCCACAAGGATCCTGACCTGAGACCCGGAACCACTGGGACACACCCACCCGCATATATGTCTATATACACATGATATGATATCGTATTTATATGTGCATTCGAGATTATTCAAGAGACATATGTGTCAAACATATCTATTTCACATCTGCTGGGCATCTAGGTACAATTTGTTCTCGGGCAACTGGAATCAGTTACCTGGCACGGCTTGTTTAGCTCGTGCCGATGGCAACCCGGCCGTGTGGAGAATCCAGGCCATTTCGAGACGGTTTATATACCCAAAAACAATCATAAACTATTGTCTGCCCAAGCAATTTGCCAACAGGCTTACCAACCAGCGATGATTCCCTTGATAAAGCCTCGCTATGGTTGTTGTGGTTGTTGTTATTGTTGTTGTTGCTGTTGTTGTTATTCTTCTTCTTCTTCTTCTTCTTCTTCTTCTTCTTGTTGTCGTCGTTTCTTGCTGTCTATTGCTGTCTATTGCTAGTAAAATTCGCTCTCAACTCACCATTTTTGGCTACCCTGTTGCTGTTTCTTGTCGGTCATTAAAGCACTGCCACTCTCCCCAACCAACCTTTCGAACCTTTCCCAACCAACCTTCCGCCTGAAGTCACCTCAACCAGAACCGGTCCTGGGAGCTTCCAACCTCGTGTGCACGGAGGCTCTGAGCTCGTCCATCCGAATCATGGCCTTGGTTGGGTTTTCACGGCGCAGAACGAGAGTGGCACTGGGAAGTTCTGTGCAGAAGTTGATGTAAAAATCAACCATGAACCAGCTTATGAACCAGGTCGTTAACCATCAACCAGTTCATGTGATGGTGCTTTCTTAAAATAGCATGGTTCATGGTTAATCACCACCTGGTTCATAAGCTGGTTCATGGTTGACTTTGTGGGGGATAACCAACAATCATGGGGGATATACCAACCATATGGTGGTTTCTCAAGCCCTGGAGAACCCCAAAGTTACGGCTGGTTGATTACTAGACTATAGATGGTCACTACTGGATGATTTGGGGGTAACCTGGTTTTGAGAAACACCCATTTGCACACACGCAATCATTTGACGTGTAGATGCATAAACACATAGTACAATGAATCCTATGAGACATATCAAGAATCTTTGACTACTATGATTAATCACACATATATACTGTACACGGCTCTAAAAAGAACTTAAACAACTGGGAACGTAATACGACTAGTCCTGTGCACCAGCTTCTTTGGCTTACCTGTGCACCAGATTTCTTTAAATCAGTTGGTTGCAGTTGCGAAGAAACAAACCTGATAAATGGAAAAGTGCCTGACTCTGAGGTGTACATTTGACCCGGAAAACCTT
This sequence comes from Symbiodinium kawagutii, assembly GCA_009767595.1. Taxonomy (NCBI): domain Eukaryota; class Dinophyceae; order Suessiales; family Symbiodiniaceae; genus Symbiodinium; species Symbiodinium kawagutii. The sequence continues at coordinate 20,378 of VSDK01011001.1, read as the reverse complement.
CGAAGAAGGAAAAATAAAACCCGCACAGTTCGTGTGGAAGCAAAAGTCTTGAACTGAAAGCATTCTACAAAGGATGTGGCCGTAGGTCAAAGCCATGTACATGACCAGTCACTAGTCTTTGCTGGAATGTTCACTTTCCCATGGCGATGGCGGATGGCTTGGCTCCTCATTTGCCGATCATCGACCAACTTGAATATATAGCATATAGTAAGTAGAATCCATTAGTATATAAAGTTGGTATATAAGCAAGAGGAGTATATATATATATATATGTAAATATATATATATATATACATGTATATATATATATACACCTATTTCATAATCTTTCATCGACCAATTTATATAAACATGAGGAGTTGATGCGTTGGTGCTGAAATTTAACAATTTTTCACCAGGGCACATTGCCAACTGCCTTCTCAGAAACTGCCAGTTAATTAGTTACATTATTCAAAAGTTGGTTGCTACAGCCTCAAAAGGATGGAACTATTCACTATCAACCATTGTGAACTATTCTTCAACCACTATTAAGCATCGTGAACATCATCTATCATGAATTGATCGTTATCTTCCTTCCCTGTCGGAAATGGATTAAAGATGAACCAGTCCAGACCATGACACACCTGGAAGTAATCACATGTTAGCAATGATTTGTCCTATTAAGTTCCATGTTTTGTTGACGCTTGCAAACCAACAAGCATGAACCAATTCTCATCACAGAAAATACCGCTGATTGAACCATACAAGTTACCATTCAACCATATCATTCAACCATACCATTCAAGAATATCATCCAACCATGCCACTTCACCATATCAGCTCAGCATATCATTTCGCCATCTATCCCCTTAGCTTCACCATCACTCGCCCGCACTCATCCTCCCACCCCCCAGCCCCACAGTGGTCAGGTCGCAGCGTTGCCGGACCACGCCGCCGCGAGGCAAGCCATGGCTAAGCTTGGAGACCTTGCCAAGCAACGGCGGGGCAGTTGTGGTGAAGCGATGGGTAAAGCGATGGAGTTATACCTATGGCTTGGCTTGTGGTGAATCAATATGGAGTTAACTAGTGGTTAATAGTGGTCAATAGTGGTGATTAATAGTTTACCTATGGCAATGACTGCGTTGAATGTGGTCTTTTAGTAGTCAGTAGTGGTTTATAGTCTAGTGGTTCAGCAAAATCATCAAACAATGGTTAATAGTTGTTTGGTTAATTATCATGAAGACTGACTATTGGTGGTTAAGAAGTGGTTAATAGTCGTTCACAGTGGTTTTCGCTTTTCGCCGTCGCATGCTCTCAGGAGCCATGGCATGCATCAGCCAATGGCGTGGTTCATAGTGGCTAGTCATAGTGGCTCAGATTCATAGTGGCTAATCATCATCACTGGTCAAGGTAAGGATGATGGTGGCGAATGATGCGTAGTGACGGGTAGTGGTGGTCAAACCAACATAGAGAATATCATGGCTGAGTGATATGGTAGGGAATATCAGGGTTCGTGGTGGTTCGTGATGTTTAAAGCTATGGATTTCCTGACCAATGATGGGGGATAACCACCAACCATAGTAGGCGGATTATGGTTATCACGATTTAGATCAACGGTTTTCAGTCGTTGATGATCGGGGAATGCGGACACTCTCTGGCAGACTATATAACCTGGAAGCTACAAAACAGTTTTAATTTGTTGATGTTCCACTTCCGGATCAATTTGCCAGACAGTAACCATCTTACCTCAATACCATCAAACGAAATCAGCGTTACAGTAACCATCCTTCACCATAATTCAACCTATACGAAACCAGCATCAATGATCATTTCACCGTTGCTTAACCATGATTATTAAGCATGTTTGATAACGCTTCCTTCATCAGCTTTCTGCATGTTCATCTATCATTGTTGATGCTGAACGGCCATCTTCTTTGGTTATTAACGGTTATTTATCAGCTTCTTCACCACTATTAACCACTACTAGCCATAACTGTCCAGAAACAACCAAGCGTGCAGCACAATCAAACATCGTGAAATTGTGAACCAGCACTAGCAATTAGCCATCATTGACTTCACTGATAATCATCTAATTCCTGATTGACACTAACGATACTTTGGGATAATAGATATCGTATATAATTGACCTATCAAATATTATGAATCTTGATGAACACACATCTTATGATAATCATTCACAATCAGCAAGCGTCGTGAACCACCATTCACAAGGATCAAAACCATTGTTCAAACCGCCATTCACCGTGATTAACCATAATATAAGCACCATTGACCATCAGCATGATATAGCATGATCACGATCCTTAGCAGCACCATTCACCATCAACACAGCTTTCCACGATACCCTCTGGTGATCGAGACCTTCCGATTGCTTCGGCAGATTTACCATGTCCACCAATAAACTGGATTGTTTCCAAGTATGTTTTCTCCACAAAATAGCTGGTTTTCCCAATAAAATATGGTCATTTCCCTACAAAATGTGGTGATTTCCCATCGTTTCCCTATCAATTCCTAGGCTTTCTCTACAACTCCCAGGTGATCGCATCGTCGAGATCGGTCCCAGCAGCTGTCCGGAGCTCGGGCAACGACATCTGACCTGGGAGCTCGTGCTGCCACGGGCTACGGTGCGGACAACCCCGCGGGGTCCAGCGGGTTAGGTCACCTCGAGCTTCAAATGATCTACCATAGGTATACTACAAGGTGGGCCCCCTTGGTTAGCTAACTTGGGTTATAACTAGGGTAACTATCAGTTAGTTATGGTAGATATAGTCAAATGGCTTATTAATCAACTTATAACTAGGGGGCCACCTTGTAGGACAACCTACAGGGTTGGTTCAGTTCGCTGATTTCGGGTGGTCCCATGGTTATGACCTGTGAATATTTAACCAGTTAGTATTTCTTGGTAACAACAGTAGATATTTCAGTAGCAACCGGTGATTTACCATGGGTACATATTTCATTAGTAACTGGTGAGGAACCACCGTTGGTAACTGCTCCTGTCTGTGGCTTGCCGACTTATGTCATTGATGAATAGTTCGTTCACAAGTTGCTTAGTGGGATGATCGTGCAACTAGCGAACCATGGCATTACAATCCCTACGTGTCTTAAATGGGAATCAATTGCAATGAATCCTCCATGTGCGACTGTGTTTGGCCTACGTTTAGTTTTAAGAGGACCAAACCAGACCAGAAAATTACCAAACAAAAAGCTAAAAACATGCTGAAACTAATGTTCACAAGCATCTTTTCACAAAAGTGCCAAACCAACCAGATAAACAAGCGGACCGAACCAAACCAAACCGGACTATTTTTCATCACCAACCATTTCTCGTTGTCACTAGGCATCCTGACGTTCCATTGTGGGCACACTAGCCTCCTTCCGGCGGTTCAGAAGCACCACGGGCCTCAAAGTTGAACAGAGAAACGGTCACAACTGTGTCGAAAAGCTGCGTTGGAAACTTCTCCACAAACTAGACTATAATGTTGGTGGTTATTGAGGAAACAAAACCATGTAGAAATGTTAATGGAGAAACTGTAGTGGGATAATTTTGAACCAACAATTCCTTGGAAAACCTTGTTTTGTGGAGAAACTGTCACAAATCATAAAGGTTTCCCATGTCAATTTTCCCATCTGGGAGAAGCTGCAATTCGAAAAGGCTTGACAACTACAAGTGATAAAATCTCAACCATGATATGAGGGATAGAAGCGGCAGAACCGGTTCCATGCCTTGGAAACATAAATGAGAAGAACGAAAAATAGCTCAATCAAAAACAACAAGAAACAATCACTATTGTGGATCATGATGACCCCACTTCACAAGTCCGATTGCTCCTTCCATTGGCATCAAACAAAGACTTAGGATATATAATACGGAAGCTTCTTACCCCGAAACTAAAATAATCAAAGTGTTGGGTGCTTGTACTGCTGCGGACAACACGACTTGTGGTACTGCATTGCGCTGCTGAAAACAATCAGAAGTTGGTTGTGCTTTCCTCACGCTCACCTGATTACTGTAAACCATAGCAGTTGATCAACCACTAACCAAATAAACCAGTATGTAATAATCAATCAACTATATCGTTATAGTATGCAATATAGTTAATTAATAACTGCATTAATTAATTAATAACTAATTACAACAAGCAAAGCTTAATGCAAGTATAGTTTTATAGTAGTACGAAAACTTGCATTAAGCTTTCGCTTGTGGCCAGCTGAATAAGAACTGTGCACCGTTGGTTCGGCCCCACGGATTGACACCAACACAGAACGCGCCTCCACGGGGCCTTCTGCGACGGTGACGCAGACGCAGGCGTCGCAAGCGTCTCCAACTGGAGCGACCAGGGAAGTGCACACTGAACAACAAATGGATCATAAACCATCCTTAAAAATTGAATTCCTAGTTTATGAACAGGTGTCGAGAACAAGTGGGAGGGGTGATCTCAAGCTCGAGTTGAGAATATTCCAGCTGCTTTCCTCAATCCACTATCGACCCCTGAAATTGGACGGTCTTTCCAAAAATGTAAAAATTGGCCGAACAAATCAGCCAACTATTTCTTTTAGCAACAGAAACAAATCAGGAGGCTTGATATATAAACAATAGTGGTTAAATGTAGTGAATGATCATCATTGTTCCGCCAGCCAAGTCATTAGTTAAATGTATAGTTCATGTTCCGTTAAGCTTAAACCTTAAAAAGTACATTAATCATTAATCATCATAAACAATAGTGGTTAAATAGCTCATTAAAAAAGTTTCTTGATAGTCGTTGTTGCGACAGCCATGTTGCCAGCGACCCAGTTCCCAAGAACTAAGGACCAGGCCGGACCCAACAAGACGTGATCCATGGCAGCAGCAAAGGCTTGGCACACAGCCAATAGGCACTACACAAAGGACTGTGATTTTGGATAGTGCAGATAGTTATTATAGTGGTGAACAATAATCATGTACAGAAATCATACACTCACTACAGTCAATCATGAACAATGATTAATAGCAGTAGTTATATAGTGATGATGGTTAATACATGTCAATAGTAATGTTGAATGATAATGCAACATGGCTCATATGGTTCATCATGGGTAAATGACGAAGGTTCATTTTCAACAATCACCAGAGACAAAGGCTGTCAACTGTCGCATCCAACTTTGGTACAGTTACCTCGTCCTGCTTACTTCTAAGTTCTTACCTATACACCAGACTGCGCACCATTGTCATGTGATAATTGCCGACTAGAACCTAGAGAGATGGTACAAAACCTCGTGGCACAAATCACAGCGGGTTGGGTTTTCAGGGAAAATCTGCGTTGGATACCTGCTGCTGCTTCAACCACCAAGCGGGCTATCAACGTAGATTTTCCCATCTCTGGGAGGTACCTAAGAAGGACTTGATCTTAACACCTGCAGAGTCAGGCACGCCGGCATGTCCACAGCCGTTTAAACAGCTCTCCGGGGTCGTCACCTCCAAACTGGATGGTGAACACTGGCACTTGCAAACTTGAGAGGCTTTGACCTTGCAATATCATGAAACGCTGGGACTTTTCTACGTAGATATAACCATTTGTACATGATTCACTTGTCACCATGCACACTGTAGCCTACGTGCAATACATGGGTCCTACCCTGCATGAGCAAATCCATCAGCGCTTTCCATGGCTAAGCCAAGGGTCAGAGAGGTGGCCAACTAGGCAGGTCAACCAGCCATCTCTTCACGGATCACGATGCAACTGAGAGGTTAGGAGCAATATGTTTGTAAATCGAATACTATCTCACACTTAAGGGAAAATTTGACATAGATTTTGTGAACAAAACCTATAGTCTCTGAAATCCTCAGCCCACCACATAAAACAACTTCTCACCAGATCAGTGATACGCAGGCCTGGTGTTGCACCCCAGGTGGCTGCCCTTGTGGTGGCCCTGTGGCGCCAACTTTTCACCCGCTTGCTCTGCGCACTGAAGAGCCGAAACCCTGCTGTGATTGCTGCGGTCTCCTGGAGGAGTCACAGGTGGTGGCTGGTAGAGGTGAATGCCTTGGTTGGTTCAGTGGTTGATTCAATGGTTGACCACTGGTTGAGTACTAGTTGGTCACTGGTTGATTACTAGTTGATTGGTGGTTGATCACTGATTCACAGTCGATAATGATCTTCAATCAACATCTTTAATCAGTGGTTTGATATGGCTTGATAATGTATCCTAGTAAGTGATCTTGATGGCTTGTTTATGGTTCAATCATGGTTCATGATGCTAGTACAACAAGGACTTGTGACCATTATACACACAATCAAGATTAGATAGGCACAGAACGACATATATCCTGTTGACAACTCCTATACAGGTCACTACTGTGTGGTCCCAGTTGAAGTAGAAATTTAGATACAAGTTGTTGAATCGTATTGGAAACCTACGTATGAGTTGTTGAGCGATGGAAATACACAACCAATCTGGAGAATCAAGAGTATCCGGCATGTTCAATAGTTTGATCAGCTCCTTCGTATGCATGCTCCAATTTGATATTATATCTACTTTACGATGCTAAGGTAATATATTTATCTTCCTGGTTTATTTATGTTGGCTTAAGTGTCTGTCAACGAGAGTTCATGAGCTAAACAACCAATAAAATATGCCTTCAGCGTTTTGGGCCCATGGTAACTATGATTAAGGCGTGTGTTTGACATGCAACCTTATTTGGTGAGACGAGGCAATGAACGCACATGCGTACTTGTCTGCGTCCTCAAATATTGACATGTATACATTTGTTAATATTGGTTCATTAGCCAACATGAACTACCTTCTACCTGAATGACTTCTCGCCGAACCAACAGCTGAGCAAGGAAGCCAAAACCGGAGGATGACACTTCACACTGGCAAGCTGTTCCCATTGGGTCCTACTGAACCCCTTGAATGATGCTTAATGATATGGTTAAGCAATGTTTAAGATTGGTCAATCGACGGTGAACTGATGGCTAGATTCTGGATGTTAATGGTTAGTATGTATATCCAATCTTTTGATGGTCAATGAATGGGTAAATGATGGTTGGCACTGGTTGATTGCACTGGTTGTTTGTGAGATATGTAATACGACAAAGCTATAAATCTGCAAATCAACCAGAACATTGTTGTTGGTCATCCCTCGTTATCGAGGTCAGCCGTGGTTCATCGTTAAGCAGCCATGGTCAGGAAGGGAACTCATTGTCTTTTGGTAGTGGATGAAACATACAGCCACTAGTCCTATCATAATCGATCCTGAGCGACTTCGTGCCTATGATGAAACACATCAGAACAACCCAAGACCCTATCCTACCATGAACCCCATTATAACCAATCATAATTCCCATAACGATCCTATCATAAACCAATATTAAACAATTTTTGTTGGGAAATTCCGTGAGGTTTCCGTGCTAGATGAACTAACCCCTATGACCATTACTCCGTCGGGATCCAACCTTTGGTAATGATGGTCAGCTGCAATGCACTAACCCCAAACTAACATTCTATAACCATCCATTGCTCAGTAAGGAAACCCAGCTACTCAGCGATGATAACCTCCCAAGCAGCTCAGCTTCAACGCGGCGCGGCTTCGCGCGGCTCGCTCCAAAAGCCACAGCAGCATCCGCGGGGCGCGGCCGTAGGTGCTCAGCGAGGCGTCGTGGAGAGCCAGCACCGAGGGGGCAGCCATTTGAGCCTTGCGGTT
>VSDK01010993.1:361459-372111 GCA_009767595.1 Symbiodinium kawagutii | reverse complement strand
TTCCCCCACGGACTCGAATATACAGTCCAGCTGGCCAACACCAGGTGCTGTTTTCTGGGTTTAGCTCGGGCGCTTGCGACGGACATGTTGGGCTGCGAGCGGTCACGGATGTAACAGGTTAGCGGTTCTTTTTTTGGATTTCTTGTTGTTTGTCTTGGACGCATGAAAGCAACGTTAGGCACGCGCGGAGCGACTTTTGGCCTTGAGCAAGAGTCCGACGCACGGGAGTGTATAGTTCAGCAGGCAAACACACCTTCTATTTGTTGTTGTTGGTTTCACAATGTACCATGAACGTGCCATTTTCGATTTGCGCATACTTTGCCTGCGGGAGTCCTGTGCTCTATGTCTATGAGCCCAGACGCTCGAGATGACCAAACAACAGTTCGACAAACCGGGCATGAATGCGCATGTGGCCGCGCCTGTTTGCTGACGCTTCCATCCTTCACATAAAATTGGTTGTTACACACACTTCTATGGTCTATGCGCCCTGTTTCGGTGTTACTGGCGACTTGGCCGTTGCAAAACGGGCAAGTGTACATGTAGGTCTTTGCTACGGCGCGTCCATCTTTGACACGAAATCGGGCCCCGCAGTGGCGGCGATGATCTACTTGACCGGTACGCACCGTGCTGGCCACGCACCCACCACAACCGGGGCACAAGTATTCGAATAATTGTTTGTCCCTTTGCTCCCCGGTACTTGTTTTCGGGCGTTTGGAAACAAGCAACGCATGTTCACTGTCTTGTTTTGGCGCAGCTTCGTTTACCGGACGCTTTCGGTCCGTGACCTGGATGCCGTGTGTTTGCATGCGCGGTAGATTTTCTGGGCCCGGACTTTCTGGGCGCATGCTGCGGCTGTGAGCAGTCCTGACATCCGCGCGTCGCTGGGATGCGTCCTCTTCTGTCGAGATTTGCGGCCTTGCTGCCTCGGCATCGACGGCCCGCGTTCCAGCAGCACTCGCTGCACGTGTGGGCGGTCGATTTGCGCGACGCTGCGCTATTTCGCGTCGAACTTCCGCGAGGATCCGGGCATTTTTCGCCGCAGTCACACGGACACGTGTGCGGCGCAAACGGTGATTGGCAGCCGCGGCGCAACGCAAGGCGCACGCCAACGCGACACAATGTTTGCATCGCTGCTTTCCGTTCCGAGTTGCTGCTGCATCAAAAGAACTAACAGGCAGTGTTTGCTTGCAAGTTGTACAAGTCCAATGCCCGCGCTGCTTCTTCGCACACAGCAGACAGATACGGCGTTCCGTATGTCGGGCTTTCCACGCCAAAGTGCCAAATGCTTTTTCGGGTTTTTTCTGTCCGCAGCAGTAGCAAAGTTTGCGCGACTCGCACGTCAAACATACACGATAGAAACTGCATTGTCGCTGCCGATGTTTGGCGGGAAAATTTTGTTCTGGATGCCACATTTTGCAGCAATGACATTGCCACGGGCAGCCCTCTGCTGCATGCCGTTTGCAACATTCTCGGCACACGCGGTCGGCGTCAGAACGTTTCCATTGGCCATTGGTGTAAGCGGTGGAATTTTTCCGTTCCGCGCACGTTGCGCATGGGCGTTCTTCGCATAACCCGGCAAGGAGCGCTTTCCAATCGATGGGTTCTTGCCGAAGGTGACGCACCAAGAGCTCGCGTCCTAGGCCCACACCTTTTTGAAAGGGCGCGGCGTCGAAGGGGCGAAAGATCAGCAGATGGTTTCTGCCTTTGACCCGGGTGACGGCCACAAAGGCGGTAAACGGGTTCGCGCCATATCCGAGACGAAGGTCCGCAATAACGCCTTCTGCGATCGTTTGACCTTGCGCAACGTGCGCCGTGATTGCAAAACCAGGCGCGAGAGGAAATTGCTTTCGCCAAATGCGAAGCTTCGGTTGCTTCCGCTGGTGATCTAAAAACCACGCGTGTTTTTGAAGTGTGACAGGAAACACATTGGTTTCAGGTATGCCCTCTATGTGCCACGACGCACCCGTATCGAATCGCACGAACACAATTTGCGGAAGTTGATTCCAAATGACTGTCCCGTCTTGTTTTGACTCGTTGCTGCACGCAGACCATCCCACCACCGTGCCCTTGCATCCTTTTAGAATGCCACGTTTGCGGTCAAGATGGTCCGTTGCGCGCACGGGCATGCCGACACACAGCGGTAATATGCCATATAACCCGCCGCATTCTTTATCATGTCGTTGCAGCCATTGCATTTTTTCTGCAGCCAGATCCGGCTTTTCTTGCAAAACGGGAGCTGAAGCTATGTCTTGGGCGACCGCAATTTGTAACTGCTGGCGGCGCGAACTTGCCCAGGCCACAGCCCGTCGTTTATTGACATGGTATTTCAAATCATTTGTGCTAAAAATGGCAATAGAATCACGAAACTCGCCCAAGAACCGCGGATCTTTGTCATCCTGCGCGACTAGCCTTCTGCTGCAGCGATCGGCTTTGCACGCTGCGCACTCTTGGGCTAGAATTTCTGCGGGCGATGCACCACTCGCCACTAAAGCGGCGCAAGTTTTAGAATTGCATTCCAGCTGGCCCTTTGTCCATGAACCGGGCACAGTTGTAGGTTTGCCGTGCAGGAACGCGTGGTTGTTGTTTGATAACTGACCCGAGCGCAACTGGTCCTGGAGCTCACTTAACCAGACGTCTTGGGTGCGTTCGCATTGCTGCAACTCTGTTATTCCTTGCATCCCTGCAGCAGGCTCGCCCCACAGCAGCGTTTGCCCGTGGTACGCACTAGCGTTCTTTCGCACCTGTCTGCCAGCCACTAGATCCCAAGGAACATCGCCTAGGAACGTACCTTTGGGCGGAGGCAACTGATATATGTCACCGACGACAATCACATTCAAACCCCCAAATGGTTCGATGTCCCGGCCCGACGGGCCATACTTGGCCCAACCAAGGTCACGCATGAGTTCGCGGCAGGCTAATTCCAGTTGGGCGAACAACTCCGCACTAACCATGCTGAATTCGTCTAAAATCAGCCATCGCCACTGCAAAGTTTGCCGCAAACGCTCCCAACTTCGCTGGCTGTTTCGATCTTTGTGCCCTTTCCAATCGAGGCCGAACGCATGGTGGATGGTGTCCCCGTCTAATAAATTGGCCATCACAGCTTGAAAGCTCACGATTTGAAAATGAACGCTGTGTTCCCAGCCAAGGACTTGTTCAAACAATTCTTTCCGCAACAAATTGATCACATGCGATTTGCCCGTGCCTGGCCCCCCATGCAAAACCCAGCGCAGGGGAGTTGAAGGAGGACTCCCGGAAGTTGACCGATTTTGTTCTAGGAGCTCTTCCAGCACACGCGCCCCAATCTTTTCGCAGAAAGCCTGTTGTTTGCGGTTGCAGTATGGATGCGTTTGCAAGCCTTCTGTCCAGGCTCGGACTTTGTCCACACGACACATCTCCGAGAAGGCCGTTCTTGCTGCTTGCTCCTTTACATGAGCCGGTTGCTGCGGTTCCTTCGGCCTGTTTTTCGTCGCGCGCTGAACCGTCTCCGGGTCGAGTGTGTCGTAGGACGTACGAGGAACAGTTCGTTGTGCATCTTGGACGGCTGCGGCCCAAAGTGAATCGGCCTGGCGCATGGCCGCGTCGACGCGCTCTGTACGGTCATCGTTACGCGCTTTTCCTGTATGTTTCTTGTGCCCGGGCCCCAGGGTGCGCAAAGCGTCAGCCAATTGGGCCGGTTCCAGCGTCAACGGTTCGTCGATTCCCTCGTCATCGCTGTTGACATCATTGTCTGCACTTGGGCGGACACGGTACACGGAAAGAAAATTTCCAACGTAGCGTTTGGTTTCGGCGCATGGCAAACGGAGGAGCCAGCGGCGCAAAGAATCTTCCCATGACTCGCCGTCGCAACGCAGATTCCCTAGATATGGGATCTGCGGCGACGCACGCACCGCGTGCAGCGTCCACGCGCGAAAATAAACGGACGTTAACCGAGCGTTGCGTTCTGCGTTTTCAGCAAAACCCGTGGGCACTGGGCAAGAAGCAAAGTGCGGGCAGCGAGGCCGTCGCCGGCGCTGCAAATACCAATTGCGGCGCAAAATTTTTGTTTCCGGCGACGTTGCTGCGGTTCCTTCGGCCTGTTTTTCGTCGCGCGCTGAACCGTCTCCGGGTCGAGTGTGTCGTAGGACGTACGAGGAACAGTTCGTTGTGCATCTTGGACGGCTGCGGCCCAAAGTGAATCGGCCTGGCGCATGGCCGCGTCGACGCGCTCTGTACGGTCATCGTTACGCGCTTTTCCTGTATGTTTCTTGTGCCCGGGCCCCAGGGTGCGCAAAGCGTCAGCCAATTGGGCCGGTTCCAGCGTCAACGGTTCGTCGATTCCCTCGTCATCGCTGTTGACATCATTGTCTGCACTTGGGCGGACACGGTACACGGAAAGAAAATTTCCAACGTAGCGTTTGGTTTCGGCGCATGGCAAACGGAGGAGCCAGCGGCGCAAAGAATCTTCCCATGACTCGCCGTCGCAACGCAGATTCCCTAGATATGGGATCTGCGGCGACGCACGCACCGCGTGCAGCGTCCACGCGCGAAAATAAACGGACGTTAACCGAGCGTTGCGTTCTGCGTTTTCAGCAAAACCCGTGGGCACTGGGCAAGAAGCAAAGTGCGGGCAGCGAGGCCGTCGCCGGCGCTGCAAATACCAATTGTGGCGCAAAATTTTTGTTTCCGGCGACGGCGGGTAGACGATACGGTCGGCAGAAGAAGCCAAGCGAATGCGGTAGTCCACATGGGCGCACAGGCGCAGGGGGACATCAGCAGGCCCAGCCAAAAGTTTTCTTTCACCTGCGGCAGTCAAAGTCACATCCCACGCTTTGGGGCCGCCAGCTTCCCATTCTACCCTGGTATGTGGGATTTTCGTTGGAACCAGGTCCCAATGCATTACAAACTCGTAGGGGGACAGCCACCAACACTCTGAATTCACCGGTCGGTGACCATACGCTTGGGCAGTGACGGCTTCGCGCAAGTGTCGTGTCTGTGTTCCTGGCGCCGGACGCGTGCGCGTGTAGAAAGTCGTTTGCGTGGATCGGTGCGGCCGTTCGTCGCTGATGTGTTCGAGCGCTTCAAGATACGCGTGCCCGGGGAATAGGACGAAGCCGGCAGTAGAAATGCGCTCAGCGGCGACAATTTGTCCTTCTTTGTGATTTGCGCGCAAGTTGCAACATTCCACTTGCCCGCGCACAACTCCTTTGCAGTACGCGTCACTGAGGAAACGGTTGGCATGGCGCTTGCCAATATTCTGTATACTTTCTTGTTTCAGCGCGGCGCTCAGCGTAAGGTGTCCTTTCTGAAATTCTTTGATTTCATGGAAACCCATTGGCTGGTTCTTTGAACAATAATCACTGCAGTAGCCCGTTTGTGCGTCTTGCGCGCGCTGCGCAGCCAGCGCTATGTCTTGTCGCTGTCGCGCCGAAAGTGTCTCGCCGCAGTCTGCACAGGAATACGGTAACCGATACGGAACCTGGACATCATTGTTGCCTCCCCGCATGCCGGCTAAGACGGCCGGATGACATGGGTTCAGGTAACGATGTCCGTACGGACCATGCAACGCCCCCAGTCTGTTTTTTCGGCCCTTGTCTGCAAAGCCGTGCATTCGTAGTTGGCAAGGGCATAAGATCTTCGGCGACGAGCATAACCACGTTTCACGCGGGAAATCCGACTTGCAGATGCCGGGGCGGTCTTGCTTTTGACAGCCCCGTAGCGGTATACGCTCGCCGGTTTCCGCTGACAAAGGATGATAATGATGTTGCTTCAAATATTGCAAAGCTACGACATCATTTTCCAGATATTCACGTTGCCACGCCAAACCTTCATCCATGGAACCTGCCATTGGCGACCGCCGCACCTGATAGCGCGGAAATCCCGTCATGCACGAGTCCAGCGCGTATTCTGGCCAAGCCGCCTCAGCAGCAACGATGCTTTTCTCAATCGCTTCCAGGGATTGTCCTTCATACGTTGCGTGGGCCACATGCGCGTGGTAAGCGCAATATTCAGCGCGCAACGTGTTCAATGTGTCTTGGTCGAGCGCGAAAATCTCTGTGAGTGGAGTATGTTGGTGTAAACATTCAATGAAGCATTGCATGTGGGCATGCAACGAGCCGCTCGACTTTTGGGCTTCGATCGTGACATACGCGGCCTCCATTCGGCCAAACACGCCGCCTAGCAAGGCAGCGTTGCTGCCTTCCACATCCATGCAGGGAGTGTCTGTCATGTCACACGTCGGGCATTCATGGCAAATGTTCAAGCCGAACAGATAGCGGAGGAGCAACTCCAAGAGAACATGAAAGCCATCGACGGACGCCAAAGGATCGCGGGCGAGGAGGGTTCGTCGTTGTTGCCAACCGGGGAAAGCGCGGCGAAGCCTCTCAATGTGTATTGGAACATGCAAATCGCCATCCAGCGGCGGGAAGTCGCGATCTCCACATATCCATTCTTGCGCCGGAGATGCCGCGCGCACTGGGTCTGACACCCGGGTGCGCGCCATGCGAACAAACAGCCATTGATGCGCTTCATCGGGCGACACTGTGATAAACAAGGGCACCCCATACCGGACGCGCATCGCGCCGATTTCGAACCGCATTTGTCGGCGAGCTTCTTGCGTGCCAGGCAACGCTTTGGCTGTGCCTTTCATGTGCTGCAAGAGTTTGCGCGCAGCAGGACGGAGGTTGCGAACATACCGCAATTTCGTCACGTCCCCTTGCACGGCCCGCGGTTTACCGTGCAGGTCGCTATACGTGCCCGCCAACGCTCGTACAAGTTGCGCAGCCCCTGCCTCAATGTCAGGCGCCGTCAGAGCACGGAATGCGGCCGCCGCCTCATCGTAGATGGGCGCGTCAAACCGACAAAAACTGGGCGATAGATTGATGGCCGCGCGAAAAAAGAGGTTCCAGGTCGCAAAGCCGAAGGTCCAATCACGGTTGAGTTGCGCTTCACAGCGCCGGGCCATGCAACGCATCCACGACTCAAACTCTACACGGGGGACACCGTCAGGACGTCGAAAGCGACCTTTCGCGCTCCAAGCAGGGGGATCGGGCATACCGGTCCCATATGGAAACAAAAACGCGAAGGCAAACGCAAAATACCAAGGCTCAAACTGGTCCAGCAAGCGGTTGCCAGTGTATATCACCGTGCTTTTCTCAACATCATCTTTGCCGGCTTTTTTGCCTGCAACACTCTGCAGCATGGCCACGTGTTGCGCGTTGACATCACTACAGCCACTCGTTGTGCGCTCGCTAACAATGGCGTTTGGCTTGCACATATATGCCAATTCCGCTGCGGTTTCCTCCAACGTCAACATGGAACGGGTCGGCGTTGCTGCTTTCTGACACTGCACGTTCTCAAGATGATCGTCATGTGGCAATAACGCAACGATCTCTGAAGGGACGCCATCCTCGGGGAGTCGTTCTGCCCGCGTACGCATGGCTTGGATACATAACTTTGTGTATGCCGGGTGGCCCCGCGCCTTCGCGTCTGTGATCAGGCGCACTACCACAGCACGGCGCACGCGAGCTTGATGGATGATCTTTGCGACATCGGACGCATCTGATGTCCCCGCGCCAGCTTTGATAATCACATTAACGACTTCAGCAAGTTCTGGCCCCACTCTTGGTAACTGCAGCTTGCCATTGGATGCTTCACGCGTTGCTTCTTGCAGGCTCTGCAACAGCGTGTCCCACGCCAACGGAAAAGTACTGGCATTGCCTCGCGCCACGAGCCGTTGCCTTGGCATAAAAGCATCTTGGTCCATAGCCCGGTCGCCAAGTAATTTTTTTTCTAGGCTGAAGCATGCCATTGCTGTAAAACAGGGACTGGCACAAACCATTTCCATGAAAGTGATTTCTTCTGCATAAATGTGCCGGGGTGGGTAAAAAACAAGCATGTCATTGCTGAGCGTCAGCGACGACACCTTTTTTTGGCGCGCTATCTGCTGCTGGCAATAAAGACAAACAGGCACGCGGCACTCCTTGCAGATGGACTCTGGAGGACACTTGCGCAGACAAACTTTGTCTTCAGGGCAGCAGACGATCTTGATCGAGTCACCGGAGATCTGCAACGTCGAACACCAATCTTTCAGTTGGTCTTGTATTTGACCTTGCACGCTACCATCATGCTGGGCCAAATACGTTGCTTCATACACATCATAACTGAGGGTACGCTTGACTTCGTTCATCGGCAGGCCTAAAACGGAGGTCTCATCTATATCAATTATTTGCTTCCATTCGATTCTATCCCCTCGTTTCATGCCGTTCGTGTATGGGAAACGGCGCGCGCAGAGGAAACAAATTGAAGCACCTACGTTGTCGCCAAATTGCGCTTCACGAAAACGTCGGAGGCAAGCTCGGTCAATGGCGGAATGCGCACAGGGCGCACGGCGTTGACACGCGTACCACAACAGGTTGCGGTACGTTTGCATATTCATACTGCTGCGCTCCCCATACATCTGGGCGGTCAGTGGATTCAACAGTGCACCGTGCTGCAAAGACAAATGCTCCACCAGCTCTTCATAGTTGCGCGCTTCGAACGCGCAACCGCGGAAACTACAAAAGAAATCTGGAATATCGCACGCGCCTTTCGGCGTTTCCGGATTGACCCACGCAGGCAGACACGGGTGAGGCCTAATGCATGCTCCGGCGTTCGCAAGGACCTTGTCTCGGTGCGCGCGCGGGTCTGTGTTGCCGTCATTGGCTGACTGGACGCGCAAAAGGTATTCGTCGCTTTCCAAAGGTTTTTGGTCTTGATCAAAAGCCGATGGCGGCTCGAACGTTGTCCCTGCTACTTTGGTTTTTCCACGCAACCGTTTCCGCGGCGGACACGTGCTTTGGCGCGGCCAATCGTTTGCGGATGCTTCCATTGGCCACCTTGGCTTTTTCGCGGCGTCCACGTCGAGATGTCCTGGCGTTGCTCTTTTTTGTCCACGTTTTTGCTTCGCCTTGCTTTCTTCATGGATTGCACCTGGAGGCTCATCTGTCCCCGCGCGCATTGCGTCAGCGCCTGACGGCCCAACACCTTTGAGCGGCCCGCTGTCACCAAGTCGCCGTCCACCACCCTGGGTACGAGCGGCGTGATACCCAAACCATTGGTCCACCAATCGATTGGAAGCGTGCCAGCCAGAATCAGCATATATAGCGCCGGCCTGCAGCAGTGTGTGTAACTTTAAACTTAGCGCTTCGCGATTAAACCAAACAGCGATCACATCACGAGCATCGCGGTCTCCAATGCTGACTGCGCATCCACGGGAACGAAAGAAATCTTGTAATAACATTTGTATTTGGACTTCTGACATCGTTGTTTGACTGCTGCTCGAGAAACTGCTCAAGGGCTCTTGGTCTGTTTCCTTTGGCGCAGCTCCTTCCCTTTCAGTGTTCTCTCGCTTTTTCGCGTCGACACACGGCACCAAAGTATCAAAATGATACCCCTGGCCACATGGGACCTTGTGATTATAAATGTGGAGCTCCACGCGCTCATAGATAACACGGTCCCCCCATGTGAAGTCGACATAGTCCAGTTCTTGCGCGGCTTGCCCCAGCTCCACATGATCCAATGCGTCATATAAGCGTACCCGCACAGATACATCTTGACGCCAACGCAGACGCAGGAAATAGTCCAAGATTGGTGGCACATCTCGATGCGCATCTAAATAGATGCCATGAGCAACGCCGTATTGATCGTGCAGATGCACACGGCATTCTTGACAGAGCACGCGACGCTGTTCTACTGTCAAAGCTTTTGGCCCCAAGCCTGCGTGCAACATACCCAGAATCAGTGAATCAATCAAGCAATTGTTTACACCGTGTGATTGTGCAACTTCTAGCCTTAGGCCTTCTCTTTCCAACTCACGCAACCGTTCTTGGTTCGATTTGGTGCGCGTGGGCACATTCATTCCTGCAATTCGCAGCAAACGTTGCGCGAGATCCATGGCCACACGGTCTGTGTCCTTGCCGTCCAACTCTTGCCAACCCTCCCACGTCGCCACCCAATCTTGGCTAAAGAAAGCCTCTATCGTGGGCAGATCATCAAGTAAAGATAAACAAATAGCTTTAACAAGCTCTTTTCCTTTGGGGCCCAGCCCGCCTCCACGAAAACGTCCTGTATGCATCCGCCGCGCAATGGCAGCTGAAGTTTTTCGCGGTTCGTTGCAGAGCCAGCACGCAACACTCTTGGACAAATATGGCGGCCCAACTTGCCGCCCGACGTGCCGGATGCAAACCTTGCCCACCAGTTGCCATTTTTTCGGCACTGTCGCATCAACAACAACAACAGCAACAACAACAGCAACAGCAACAACAACAACAGCAGCAACAACAACAACAACAACGACAACGACGACGACGACAACGGCGATGACAACCAACCCTGCAATAACACCAACCCCAAAGCCTACAACAAACACAGAAACAACAATAGCGTGAGCAGCAACAGCAACAACAACCACGACCACCGTAACAACACCAACAGCAACAACAACCACCACCACAACAACGAGGACAACGACAGCAACTTCAACCACAACAATAACCCCCGCAGCAAAAGCAACAACAACAGCAACAACAACAACGACAACAACAACGACAACAACAACAACGACAACGACAACGACAACGACAGCAACAACAACAACAACAACAACGACAACAAGAACAACAACAACAACAACAACA
>VSDK01010993.1:349068-361154 GCA_009767595.1 Symbiodinium kawagutii | reverse complement strand
AACAACAACAACAACGACAACAACAACAACAACAACAACAACAACAACAACAACAACAACAACAACGACAGCGACAGCGACAGCAACAGCAACAGCAACAGCAACAGCAACAGCAACAGCAACGGCAAGCACAACAGCACGGAGCGCAGCACAACAAAGACACACAGCAACAGCGAGGCCAGATGACAAAAAGTGGGCAGAAGCACCCAAAGCAGCCCTGTCCAGAACAAAACCACAGAGACGCAGAGTTATAACAGCAACGCCACATAGCGAACGGCCCAAAGCAGCACCGCAAGCAAAGACAGAAACAACCACACCATAAACATCCGCGCCCCCACCAGCAAGGCCACATGGCAACGCCAGCATACCCCCCAAGGCAACAGCAGGAACAGAAAAAGCAAGAACAGGACCACAAGCAACAGCAGAAACAACCATGACAAAACAAGCACAGGCTGAACTCGGTAAAAAACCCTGAAAGAAAGCGTTGAAAAACGCAAGCCCAGAAGGGCGGCCCAAAGGGCTAAGTAAGTGCCATTCGGCACCTCGTGGGTTTACCGCCCCCACGGAAGGCCGCGTGGGTTTACCGCCCCCACGGAAGGCCGCATGCGTTTTCGGCCCGCATGGAAGGCCAGGAACTAAAAGTTCCTCCTGCATCGCTGTCGATGCTCTTGAGCCCTTCGGGATTTGCGGAAATGCCGAAGGCTCACAAAAAGATAGACAGATAGATAGATAAATAGATAGATAGATATATATGTATATATAAATACATATAGAAGAAACTCAACTTATCGACTAGAGGAACACATGTCAGTCCAAAAGTTTCGCAACACTCTGCTTTTCTGTCCAAAAGCTTTACTCATGTTGAAGACACCGATTCACCAGCACAGCAAAGCAGCGTGACAACACGGTTTCCAGGTACTCACCGGAGCGCGATAAGTTCAACCAGTCTTTCTTGACTACATCCATGATGAGAGAGCGGATCTCTTCCCTCTTGTTTTGCAGCCGTGCTCTTGTTCTGGACTCCTGCCCTTCTGTCCAAGAGCTTTGCTCAGACACCAATTCAGCAGCAAAGCAACGTTGCATTACGACACACTTCCCAGGACGGCGATAGGTTCAACCAGTTCTTTGTTGGGACCAGTCCAACATCATCAGGACCTCTCTGTCCTCTAGCTTATGCAAACTCATGTAGCACGCAAAAAACATATCTGACGAAATACAATGCCAAAAGTTTAACACTCTCTAGGATTACAACACCCAACCATGGCCCGCAACTTCGCTTTGCATACATCTGTGTAAGTTCCTGCAACACTCAGGTCCCTGGCAAGGACAGGGCTGTCGCAGAGAACAGGACCGGAATGGATTGAAAGCGGTTGCAACCAGCACCCACATCACACCAACTGTTCTCGACATGCAGAGCCAACTCGAATCAAAATTGGTTGTGTTTTTGCTGGGGTTCAATTTGCTCCAAGATTGCAAAAAGCTCTTCCTCAACAGCATCCACTTTTTGAAATTCTTGAGGCTCGTCTGCCTAGATTAGTCTGTCTGTCAAACCCTTGGCTTTCGTGGCTGCAGGACCTTTGCTTGCAACCTCATCATCAACCAACCCGCCTGCACCAGTTTCATCCTCACTGGATTCAACCTGCAACTTGGCGGTGGCGGCAAAAGCCCCTACTTCATGGAACCAAACGCCAGCCAAAAAACCTCAATAAAGGCACAGCAAACAACGTGGCAATGATGAGAACTTGTACTAGTGGGCATGACTATTTTATTGTAGATCAACGTCAGGTCCCAGCAAACCATGGATAGCCTATGATAATGTAGAAGGAAGCTAAGGGAGGGTGACCCATTGTCCAGATGTGCCAAACCTACTGGCAACCATACGTCCCCAAAACACTGCTCTGGGGACGTATGAATTTGGATCAGGGAACCTTCGATGCCTATGAATCCGAGGAAAGCCCGATGATTGAGCACATGATAGATCCATGAACTTCCGGTACACCATGCGTGTCTGTGAGAGGTCAATGATGGGCCTATAATGGCTCTACTCTGAGCCGACGATGGGTTTATGATTCGGACTAATGATGTGTCTATGATAGGTCTACCAGGGGCTTATTATGATGGGCCTATGATTGGGTCCAAAGAAGTTTATGCCAGGATACCGCTTCAGCGCGGTGGCAAAATTAACACTACGACTTTTCTTCTCGCACCTAGAACACTATGCGGTTGTCTTCGGGTTGAGAAATAAGATGTTTCGCATCTTCACCTTCACCACATGCTTTTTTCCCTACCCTCACCAGGTTTGTGATCAATTGCATCTGGCCAAGGACACAAGTTGGCAGCGGAGCTGGGTGGGGTTTCTGATCTGTGAATCTATGATGGGCGTATGATTGGAGCTCTGATGATCGGAACCTTATGCCAAGATATCCTTGAGCTGACTGAGAGCATCAACACTAAAGTTTTTTCTCGCACCTAGTACCCTAGGGGCCTGGCCAAGGCTACAGGCTCACAATGTAAGGGGGGATTACTCTATGATGCTTCTACCATGGCCCTGCGCCATAATAAACTTTAGGTAGGCTAGCTGCAAGTATGATGGATGTATGATGGCTCTATCACCTCATTAACCAGTTGGTGGTTATCCCCCATTAGTTGCTTGAATTTTAGTGACCCATCGCCAACTAGCAATTCTTTAACCTATCATTGTTGGCCACTATCCCCTGTTGTTCAACATGATCATCGATCAAGAACCATTTGAAAAGAACTAGCCAATGTAGTTGGTAAAGCCCCCCATTATTGTTGGCGATCATTCCCTATACTCAATCATTAACCACCTGCTATTGTCACCTATTGTTAGCTGGTTACCACTCAAATAGTTGTTAGCTGTTCACAATTGATCATACTATACGCAGTAACAAATACTATAAACCGATAAATCCTTGGAATACAATTAATTATATCTTATTATTGCTGTTCACAATTAACAAATAGCTGGTTGACAGCTGTAGCTCTTTCACGGCACCTGGCAGGTGTGGTACATCTCCACGTTGTACGGCTGCATCCTTGCGACCGCCTGACCCGGGCCCCGCGGAAGGGCAGAAAGCGAAACGCGGCAAAAGGGCCACAAGTTCAGATTTGTTGATCAAAAAACACACGCTATTTGGGTGTTTCTCAATATAGAGGACCCTCGACGTCATCTCATATCAATCGTTTATACTCAGAAACCAGTTGTATAAACAATGAAGTATACATGTCAATATCAAAACGTGCGTGTGCATATGAACGGATGTAAAGAACAAGTGAACAAGGGGAAACATTGTGATGAACTGCATCTAAACTCTGTATACTACAAACAGTACTTAGCTAAACAGTTTGGCGAATAACCATTCACTATGATAACCATTGACCATTAACCAAATAGCCAAACAACGATTCCTCCTCCTTCCTTCTCTACCTCGTTGCTCCCCGAGTCATTGAATCTCCGGAAGATGACAGCAAAGGTAACGTTACCGTAAGAGCAGCGTTCGAAAAAGCCATCCGACTGTGTGCCATCGCCCCAAAAAATGACACCTGAAGCGGGGTTCGTTTCGTTGTAAATTGGTGGGCCGCCAAAGCCTTGGCCAAATTGGTGCATAACTAGGACAACTACCAGGTTTGTTCAGGTATAACTAATTTTTTTGGGGTTTTATTGAATTTGTTTCTTAGGTAACCACCAGTTATCTGCGATATTACTATCTCACTTATAAACCAATAGAAACCATAAACGGTAGATATAGTTGATAAACTGATAAGCTGGTTGATTTTGGTTTCTAGATCATCAATGTTGCCAGAGTAATTTCTTTATTCGCCAACTTTACAACTGCGGGGCCCATCTTGTCACGGTTGCTAGTATGGATAACAATGAAGTCTGCTAGATGGTAGTTGATGTTCATCGCAAATGCTATTGGATGACGACTCTTCATAACAATGATATTTTTTCATGGTGGCTGGTTCCTACCTTGCATCAATGATTGATGGTTATAACGATTACTACTGATCATTGACCAACAACCAGGAAATATATAGTGTGGGGCAACGCATAAGCAGCAACAAGGACAACAAGTGACAATAAGAGGCGAGGAGGCGATGACCCTATGGATTCTTAACAACTCAAATTCCGAGCCTTAACCAGCTATCATTAACCAGCTATCATTCACCACTAACCATATCCCTTTTGAAAACCTATGGATTCTCAACGACCAATGGCTACCCAGGATTAATAAACCCTAGGTTTATTAACTGGGGGTATCCCCTGAAAGCCTTGGCTTTCCATTAAAATGGGAATCCCCCTAGTTAATCAACCAGGGGTTTTATTAATCCTGGGTAGCCATTACCAACCATTACTGGGTGCTTTGCACACCGACCCAGGTCCGCAGCTTGCCTCATGGCTGGCCGTGGCATTGGCGCGCACGTGGTACAGCGCAGCACGTTGGCAGGGCACCAGCTTCTCCTTACAGAGGTGCCCCGTGGGTCAACCCGTGGGACATGGTGAAGATGGTTCTGTGGCCAATGTGTTTTGGAATCATCAAGAAACATAGATTATTTATAGATGGTGGATTCATCTTTGAGGATGGCCGATGGTTGATGATGGTGAAGCATGATCAAGCATGATGGTTGATGATGGTGAGGCATGATCAAGCACGATGGTTGATAATGGTTGATGATAGTGGTGAAAATAACTGGAAAGCACAAATAGTCAATGGATATGTACGGGTTACTTCTCATGTCTGCTGCTGAATTTAGACAGGTCAATCACAAGCTTGGAATGGCACGGACCCACATGGGCGAGGATCTTGGAATGTTACAAAATTTCAGGTGGCTGCAATGGTTCGTAAAGGTGACTCATGATTGCGAATCATCGTTAAGAATGGTTAGATTTGTGCTTAAGGGGGTTGATTGATCCTGTTCGGAGCACCTTTTAACCTTGACTTCATTAAACCAAGTGTCCGATGAACCTTGGTTTGCATCAATCGTTGGTTTGCATCAATCGTTGGTTTGCATCAATCGTTGGAATGCTCATGATGAAAAATCCAAATCCCGTAACTTTATGATTGAAAACTAACATCAGCGGTAGTTACCAAAACTAAGCCATCACTAATCATCAAATCGATCACCATTGAGGATGAATAGTGCCAGCGTCAAACATGAACCTTTCTCAACCATCTATAAGCACCCTTGTTCATCATCAGTTAACAACCAGTAACCATCATTACCCACTACTAACCATCCCTTTCATCCATCGACCATGTTCGCCGATTGCTCACCACCAGCCTCCCACCATGTAAACACTATGAAGTACAATATTAACAACATTCCAAACCATTTTCATGATCATCAATTAAGGACTATTAACGAACACCACCATGGTAACATCGTGCAACCACCATGCAGCCACGATGACCACTGCATCAACCATGTAAATCTTTGCCCGGTGTCCACAGCGCGCATCTCGGACTCAGGGAAGATTGCAGCCCAAAAGGCCTGGCAGCGATCGGTGTACTGGTCACCTGGCTATGGGTCAATGGTAACCAACCAATAGTGGATAATTAATAAGCAACAATAATATGGAAAACAATGGTTAATAGTGGATGAACCAGGGGTACAGGGTTTTGACCCACTGCCACCTGATGATCATTAGTCTTTGTGATTGGTCATGATAATCAATGATATGATGATTCTAATGAATAAAATGGTATAATGAAAACCATTGTATTTCGTTACAATCAATGACTGTCAAGCATGTTTGTATTAGATAATAACTGGCTAGGTTCAATAATAATCAGCATCAACATGTACACACTCCCTTTCTATATCTGATTATTACATAATGATTCTGATGGGTTCTTATAACCAATGATAATCATCAATAAATGACTAGGACTCTAGACTTTGACTGATTGTTACCCATCATGAAGCGCTGGCTGTTCCATGAAGCAATAATTGTTGATACTAATGATGATTAAGCTGACTATGCTTAAGCATTGTTGTTTTCTTCAAATTTGTGATAAACAAATGTGGTCAACCATTGTTGTTCATTGTTAACCAGGGTCAAGGTTGGCGCGAGGTTGGTTCAACTCGCTTGCCATGATGGTTCACACTTGTGTCACACCCCAGAGCTGTTGAACACAGTTCAGCAACTACCAATCGATACTATTGCCATGGGGTACTAAGTGCACTATCACCAATTGATGTGGCAACATGCGATAACAACCATATGGTCCAGGAACCTATCAACCATTACACATCAAATAACCATGAACCATCAAATAACGTAAACTCTATCGCTTCACATGAATTGAGTTCAAATAACAGTAATTAGATATTATCCATCCAAACTTGCTTGGGGTCCCCAGCCCCTCGCTTGAGATATTCAACCATGACCTACGACATCACCAGGGCCGCCACGTGCCACCCAGGTGCCATGGGAACGCCATCCTTCCGTGGCGCGCAGAGCCCGCCTGCTGCTCCTCCACCCCGCAACGCGCTGACCACGTCGCTGTCGCGAGTGTCGCTGAAGACCCAACTCTGAGGCACCACCTGACTGAGCGGAGCCGCGGAGCCGCGGTGCAACGGTGCCGCGGGCCGTGGAGGGCGGTGGAAGGGTGGATAGGTGGATGGTTGATGGATGGTGGATAGGTTGAGGATAGGTGGTGGGTTGGTGTTGAATGGTGGATGGTTGATGGTTGTTTGATGCTTGTTAATCACGGTCAATCATAGGGGATAGTAGCTAGCAATGTCATGGTAAAACAACCACTAGTCATGGTGGCTTCTGAAGCCATAGGGGACCCCAAAAACGGTTGGTTTAGTGCTACACATGTCTGACATTGGATGCTTTGGGGTGTACCCTTATGACTTGAGAAACCACCATAGGGAGAGGTTGATGGTGGAGGTTGATGGTTATTGTCATTGTGATGGGTTGGTGAATTAATGGTTAAACAACAATAATGGTTCAACGTATCACAATCCTGGCAAAAAGCGCATTGAAATTATGGATGGGGCTGACCAATACTCATGGTTGATCACAGTTTTGACTGATGGCTATCCTTGAATTCCAGGATAAACATCAAAGGACTTTTCAATGGGGCTATGATTGGGAGAAAAGATGTTTAAGCGAAGGTGCCGAGGACACAACCTGTTAGTAGATACGATTATGATGGGTTGAGGGTGAATGTACCGTCAGTCTATCATGGGCCTATGAGACGATTTGCGCACACCAGGTGTGCCTATGATGGGTCAGGACTCATAATGATCCCCAAGAAAACAAGGCAACCTGTTAAATCCAGTACGGTCCATTCCCAAAAACTCACAAAAACCCATGACACAACTGGAACCCTATGGAAACCGAAGAAACCAATTTCTACCTCATGGACTCAATCAGAGCTGGGCTAGCCTGCTTCTATTTCACTGTCACCCTTACCACACGCTCTCTCCCTACCTGCCACTTCCTTCCCCTTCAGTCGATGGCCTTCTGCTTCATCAAGTTGATCAAGAACCGCACCTGGCCAGGCTGGTATTCGATGGGTCTATGATGGGCTAGGGCTGGCTCTATGGTGGATCTATGATGGGCCTCTTATTGCGCCAAAAAAACTAACTATGCAATCAAGTGGGCCCCAACCCGGCCAATAGAAACCAGAAAACCCAATAAAAACCTAAAAGCCAACCTTTTCCCCATGGTCTTGCCATCTCATAACTGGGTTCATGTGATCCTTTTGTCACCCAATCACTCACCAGCAACTCTGCTCCTACCTGGCGGTTCCCTCCCATCCATTTGATTGCCCCCTGCTACACTACAAGCTGGTAATGGATGGGTCATAATGGGCCGGGGCTACTTGTATGGTGGATTTATGACGCCCAAGCTGTGCGATAGCCCCATATTTGGGCCGATGTCTTTGAAGGGTCCATCATGGGACTACGATGATCCCGAAAAACAGACGCCATTCCTACAAGTTACATGGGCAACAAAACCCATGAAGTCCAATCAATACTTAAGAAACCAATACGTAGACTTGTCATCAAAATAATAGACAAGTAGTTTAAACCAACCCTCTTTGAAAGCTCGGGTCAAGGATACAATATAAAGAAATTTATCCAGGTCACCCATTGTACAAGAACCTAACGCAAACCGTGTTGTTCTTGGCTTTCTTGCCGCGCGCCACACTAAATGTCGGCGAACCGCGGGTCTTCCACCGGTTGCTCCTCGCCAATCCAGTTAGACCTGCGGAGCACGGAGAAAGCTGTGAGCACTGTCCAAGCCTTGCAAGCAGCTACCGAAGTGTAGCTCGGATCCCAGGTCGCTCGCAAGCGATTCAAGCGGAGGTTGTCCGCTTTGGACAAACCTCGCGCATCGCGCAGCAACGCCGTAACCTGTTCATGGAGAGTTGCTAGGTCGCACGCGGCAAATTTCAGAAACTTGGTGGCTGCAGTGCCAGCTCCAACCTCGGCTAGACGCACCGGCTTGTTCGATAACAGCTGCAGGTACTTCAACGTTTGCAAGATGTGATTAGGCATCAAGTTGCTCGCCTTCAAATCAAGCCGTTGGACAAAGTCAATCGGAATCTTGCTGTCTGGTTCAAGGAAGCTGTCCAGAGAAAAGTCTCAAAATTGACTGGCGAATTGAAGGCAAGCGCCCAGCGACATTCCTCCAACATCAGTGTTCGGCTGGATTCTGGCTCTCGAATTGGATTTGCTCCGTTTGCCAGTCTTGAGATTGCGACGCCTGACCAGATTAGGCGGCAGGAACGCGCGACGTATGTGGCCCTGGGTCTGAGTGCCGCGGAAAAAGTCCGAGATTGTCGTCAGGAGATTGCACGGCTTTCGCCTGAAACTGCTCACAAAAAATTTCGCCAGCCGCACTGATCTCATATAGATCACAAAAATGATTGAGCCAATCTGCTCCATGCGATCCAAGGCAGCGAAGTTGCGAAGTCGCAGGAGGTGTTTCAGTTGCAGGGCTATTCCGTCCTTCTGGTTCTTCACAGGATAATGAAGGTACGAGCCTTTCAGCGCATCAGCCACCCGAAACTTGGATGTTCCACGCAAGAGGAACGGGTTGGCATGCTGCAGAAGTTGACGAAGCTGCCCGGCACTAGACTTTGCCAAGGCGATGCTGCTCCGATACACCACATACGCGAAGATCAGAAGAGCTGGGGCGACAGGCAGTTTGTCACGGAACAAAAACGTTGCAGAACAGAGCACGTCCCCCGTGCGGCAAGCAGTCAACGCAGCTTTTGCTTCAGTAGCCACCCGAGAACGATGACCCTTGTACCCCTGCCGCTTCAAAATAGAAGCTGCCTCCGATGCTGTGGCAATGGGAGGAACCATGTGAATTATTGCCGCGCGCGGCGACCAACCAAGATTGCGTTAAGAAGTTTAAGCAGGGTTACAGCTTGAGCCTAGTGAAAAATCAAGGCTAATTTTTTTCCGCGCCTAGCTCCCTGGCATGCAGTCAACATACCGAGCGAGCATGGTTCTGATTGTGCCCTTTCACATCTTTCGCCCTCACCGCACCCTCTGCCCCTACCTGTGCTTCCTGCGCATCACCGGGTCGGTCATGTTGGTCATTGACTGCACCTGGCCAATTCCAGAAACTGGTAAAGGCTCGGCCTATGATAGGTTAAGGATGGCGAAATGGTGGCTCTATGATAGCTGTATAATGTGGCTAAAGAATATCTGATCCCACCAGGTCTGTCTCTGATGGGTCAATGATGGGCCAGTCATGATTCCACTAAAGAAACAAGCAATCCATACCACTTTCCGGAAATTCTCAAGAACCAATTGCTGCGGAGGTATTTGTCAATGCCAAAGCTTCTCCTGAAACCGTTGATGGTCACACCAGCTAGGGTTTGGTATACAAGGAGAAGAAATCTTGCGTACTATCACTCAGCTTGTTGACAACAAGGATGGTGACGTTAACCGATATGTTGCACCATTTTTGCCCATGCTAAGGATGACCAGCCTCCATAGTACACTGCTGTCAGGCATTAATCATGTCATGATATCTGTGTTCAAAGCGTTTTTGCTATATGTAGCTAAATATGTCTCTGATCACAACACATCTAGTATCAGTCTTTCGGATGGTTCTCAAGATAGGGGACCTCGAAATTCAATACTTTATTACTATGAATGGTCAATAAAATAGATGATGTCGCGCTATCCCTATTTTGACAAACCACCACTTGACGGGAAGCTTGAGAATGGCCTCACTCAAATTCTGATCCATAACCATAGTATGTACAAATGCCCCTTCATACAAAACTATCATTGCAATACTGCCATTCTTGCTATAATATACTTAATAAGCGCGCTATTGCCATTGATAAACAAACAGAACTAAAAAATCATTTTGTTAACCAGCTCATAAAATTATAACCATAGTATGTACAAATGCCCCTTCATACAAAACTATCATTGCAATACTGCCATTCTTGCTATAATATACTTAATAAGCGCGCTATTGCCATTGATAAACAAACAGAACTAAAAAATCATTTTGTTAACCAGCTCATAAAATTATTGCTATGAATACACATGACCATGGTTGTATGTACTAACAGTACTTGAATGATGGATTTGCCATTGAAGGGTCGATCAACATCCAAGGCTGAATGTGTAACACGATCAACCAGTGTAGTACTTCAACCACTATTCTTTCCTGTTACCCGAATTAGCTAGCTATTGTTAACCATTACAGAATCACCACACATCTAGTTTGCGTAATGAAAAAACCACTGGCGGTTGCCATTGTTCCATCAGGCAAACCGATTAGTTGTTGTCTCCCAAGGACACTGTCAACCATTGTGAACCGCTGAGGATATGATGAACGACTAGTAAGCTCATTATTAGCAATGAATCAATTTCCCAAGGATAACCACTATTAACATCTATTCACCAAGAATAGAAACGTATTCACCACATGGAAAACCAATAACTTCCCACAGCTTTTCCCATCCTGGGGCTTCAGGTTTGAGAGGGCGCGCAGTTGCCTTCCGCTTCCGGATTTGGGCATGCGAGGGTGGCCGTGAAGGATAGTGAATGATGGTGGGAAATATGAGGAGTTATGGCTATAAGCA
Source organism: Symbiodinium kawagutii (assembly GCA_009767595.1). Classification (NCBI taxonomy): domain Eukaryota; class Dinophyceae; order Suessiales; family Symbiodiniaceae; genus Symbiodinium; species Symbiodinium kawagutii. The sequence continues at coordinate 350,052 of VSDK01010993.1, read as the reverse complement.
ATGGTTTATGAATGGTTACTATTGGTTAATAAAGATTATATAATGGTTAGAAAAATGGTTCCTTACGTATGATGGTGGTTTAATAAGCTTCGATCAAGTGGATGTTCCCTTCAACTGTTCCGTTTACATTGCTCATAGTTCGGTCAAATGAACATCTTGAGGAACTGACATTCACCATAGGCTGTATGCAACATGGTTAATATAGCGCGTGAGAAAGCACTTACTATAGTGGTTAATACAGTGTTATGAGTGAATAGTAGTTAATCTTAACGCAGTGGTGAACACCTCATCTTCGTCCATCATTCATCAGCTTACCAGCCATCCAATTAGCCACTTGGAAACCGTTCATCAACGATCAATCTACGAGATATCAACTATCATTCAACCATCATTAGCCATCAACCATCCGCTAACCATCAATTAAGTGTCAAAGGGCCTTCCTGTCACTGCAACCCTTTTATCACCATCTCATCTTCATCGTATACCACCAAGTAACCACTCAGTAACCACCAGGAAACCATCAAACAACGATTATTTCACCACTAAGCAGCCGTTAATCAACAATGAACCAACCTTCATTTCACCATCAAACAAGTGAGCCAGAATCAGCGCCACCACCAGGCGCACATATCCTGAGCTTCCAGGCACCGCAGGCCCCATGGGAGCCCCTGGAGCTCCAAGCCTTTGCAACGCGTTGTTGCATCGGGTCGTGGCGCAACTCCGACGAAGATGGCTGGGAATAGGATCAACCAATGATGGTTGATGATTGATGAACTGGTCACTGGATGATGGTAATCAATGATGGATGATTAACAGTCATCAATCAATAACCAATTGATTAATGGTGATCAATCAATAATCAATGATTCAGAGGTCCATGATTCGTTTATGAACAGGTTGATGATTACGATGTTGATGAACAGGTTGACGGATGATTAACAGGTTGATTTGTCAGTTGATGATGATGATGATGATGATGATGAT
>VSDK01010993.1:309063-347237 GCA_009767595.1 Symbiodinium kawagutii | reverse complement strand
AGCTGCCCGGCACTAGACTTTGCCAAGGCGATGCTGCTCCGATACACCACATACGCGAAGATCAGAAGAGCTGGGGCGACAGGCAGTTTGTCACGGAACAAAAACGTTGCAGAACAGAGCACGTCCCCCGTGCGGCAAGCAGTCAACGCAGCTTTTGCTTCAGTAGCCACCCGAGAACGATGACCCTTGTACCCCTGCCGCTTCAAAATAGAAGCTGCCTCCGATGCTGTGGCAATGGGAGGAACCATGTGAATTATTGCCGCGCGCGGCGACCAACCAAGATTGCGTTAAGAAGTTTAAGCAGGGTTACAGCTTGAGCCTAGTGAAAAATCAAGGCTAATTTTTTTCCGCGCCTAGCTCCCTGGCATGCAGTCAACATACCGAGCGAGCATGGTTCTGATTGTGCCCTTTCACATCTTTCGCCCTCACCGCACCCTCTGCCCCTACCTGTGCTTCCTGCGCATCACCGGGTCGGTCATGTTGGTCATTGACTGCACCTGGCCAATTCCAGAAACTGGTAAAGGCTCGGCCTATGATAGGTTAAGGATGGCGAAATGGTGGCTCTATGATAGCTGTATAATGTGGCGAAAGAATATCTGATCCCACCAGGTCTGTCTCTGATGGGTCAATGATGGGCCAGTCATGATTCCACTAAAGAAACAAGCAATCCATACCACTTTCCGGAAATTCTCAAGAACCAATTGCTGCGGAGGTATTTGTCAATGCCAAAGCTTCTCCTGAAACCGTTGATGGTCACACCAGCTAGGGTTTGGTATACAAGGAGAAGAAATCTTGCGTACTATCACTCAGCTTGTTGACAACAAGGATGGTGACGTTAACCGATATGTTGCACCATTTTTGCCCATGCTAAGGATGACCAGCCTCCATAGTACACTGCTGTCAGGCATTAATCATGTCATGATATCTGTGTTCAAAGCGTTTTTGCTATATGTAGCTAAATATGTCTCTGATCACAACACATCTAGTATCAGTCTTTCGGATGGTTCTCAAGATAGGGGACCTCGAAATTCAATACTTTATTACTATGAATGGTCAATAAAATAGATGATGTCGCGCTATCCCTATTTTGACAAACCACCACTTGACGGGAAGCTTGAGAATGGCCTCACTCAAATTCTGATCCATAACCATAGTATGTACAAATGCCCCTTCATACAAAACTATCATTGCAATACTGCCATTCTTGCTATAATATACTTAATAAGCGCGCTATTGCCATTGATAAACAAACAGAACTAAAAAATCATTTTGTTAACCAGCTCATAAAATTATAACCATAGTATGTACAAATGCCCCTTCATACAAAACTATCATTGCAATACTGCCATTCTTGCTATAATATACTTAATAAGCGCGCTATTGCCATTGATAAACAAACAGAACTAAAAAATCATTTTGTTAACCAGCTCATAAAATTATTGCTATGAATACACATGACCATGGTTGTATGTACTAACAGTACTTGAATGATGGATTTGCCATTGAAGGGTCGATCAACATCCAAGGCTGAATGTGTAACACGATCAACCAGTGTAGTACTTCAACCACTATTCTTTCCTGTTACCCGAATTAGCTAGCTATTGTTAACCATTACAGAATCACCACACATCTAGTTTGCGTAATGAAAAAACCACTGGCGGTTGCCATTGTTCCATCAGGCAAACCGATTAGTTGTTGTCTCCCAAGGACACTGTCAACCATTGTGAACCGCTGAGGATATGATGAACGACTAGTAAGCTCATTATTAGCAATGAATCAATTTCCCAAGGATAACCACTATTAACATCTATTCACCAAGAATAGAAACGTATTCACCACATGGAAAACCAATAACTTCCCACAGCTTTTCCCATCCTGGGGCTTCAGGTTTGAGAGGGCGCGCAGTTGCCTTCCGCTTCCGGATTTGGGCATGCGAGGGTGGCCGTGAAGGATAGTGAATGATGGTGGGAAATATGAGGAGTTATGGCTATAAGCAATGGTTTATGAATGGTTACTATTGGTTAATAAAGATTATATAATGGTTAGAAAAATGGTTCCTTACGTATGATGGTGGTTTAATAAGCTTCGATCAAGTGGATGTTCCCTTCAACTGTTCCGTTTACATTGCTCATAGTTCGGTCAAATGAACATCTTGAGGAACTGACATTCACCATAGGCTGTATGCAACATGGTTAATATAGCGCGTGAGAAAGCACTTACTATAGTGGTTAATACAGTGTTATGAGTGAATAGTAGTTAATCTTAACGCAGTGGTGAACACCTCATCTTCGTCCATCATTCATCAGCTTACCAGCCATCCAATTAGCCACTGGGAAACCGTTCATCAACGATCAATCTACGAGATATCAACTATCATTCAACCATCATTAGCCATCAACCATCCGCTAACCATCAATTAAGTGTCAAAGGGCCTTCCTGTCACTGCAACCCTTTTATCACCATCTCATCTTCATCGTATACCACCAAGTAACCACTCAGTAACCACCAGGAAACCATCAAACAACGATTATTTCACCACTAAGCAGCCGTTAATCAACAATGAACCAACCTTCATTTCACCATCAAACAAGTGAGCCAGAATCAGCGCCACCACCAGGCGCACATATCCTGAGCTTCCAGGCACCGCAGGCCCCATGGGAGCCCCTGGAGCTCCAAGCCTTTGCAACGCGTTGTTGCATCGGGTCGTGGCGCAACTCCGACGAAGATGGCTGGGAATAGGATCAACCAATGATGGTTGATGATTGATGAACTGGTCACTGGATGATGGTAATCAATGATGGATGATTAACAGTCATCAATCAATAACCAATTGATTAATGGTGATCAATCAATAATCAATGATTCAGAGGTCCATGATTCGTTTATGAACAGGTTGATGATTACGATGTTGATGAACAGGTTGACGGATGATTAACAGGTTGATTTGTCAGTTGATGATGATGATGATGATGATGATGATAATGATGATTAACAGGTTGATGGATAATGACTGATTGGTTGATGGATGTTTAACAGGTTGGTGATTCATTAGACGATTAACCGCAAATTGTTCGATAGATGATTAACAGGTTGATCATCAACGCTTCTGTTGGTTGTACCAGAGATTGATTGATTCTCCATTGTTTGAGCCCCAGTTGCTTTCTGTTTAATGGCGAACCAATGATCGGTTGAGGCGAATCACCAAACGATGGTTGATGATGAGGTAACGATCTAACCATAGATTGGTTTTCACGGCTGTTGGTTGGTTATATAACCATTAGACTCAACCAATGATTGATTAACGATGGCTGCTTGCGCCTGTTGGTGAACCAGGTTACCAAAATGGCTGACTTGCTAGTAATCAGACCAACTGTTCAACCAACCAGATTCCACCATTGCTTGGATCAGAATGGACATGAGTAACCAATATTTGGGCTACAACCTTCACATTTACGGACGTACACGCATCAGCCACTCGATTTTTCGACCAGTGGGTATATCCCTGATGGGTCTTCTTGCCATTGACCAACTATATAAGAACTGTCAGACAACTATGACCTTCATTCATCATAATCCAGCATCTTTTGATTCAACTATCAATTAAGCGTCGATCGATAACAACCATTTTTGGAAGCCAATAGACATTGTCCGTGATTGACCAAATGAATTTCAAATACATTAAGCGTTATCCCCTATTTAGTCCTCTTGCTCTACCGTCACTTTGTAACAGTGATTTTTAGTTGGTGAATGGTTACCATCATGACACTCAACAAGCAGCTGGAGCAATAACTTACCGCGGTAATCAGCCAATATGCTTATATCCATCATTGTTGATATTCACGTTTGGCTGTGTAACTACTACAACCATCATGTACCAAGCATTCCTAATTTATCACTGAAGCCAGTAGTATCAACCATGCAACCAAGATTTATCGAACATACCGAACTATTCTTAACCATCACCGATGGTCGTATCCCTGCCCCCAACTGCTAGGCTTTCCGACGGCCCGGCGGGCGACACCCCGCCCAGTAGGGCCGGAGGCGAGGGGGCAGCTGGCCTCAGCAGCGAGAAAGAAGGTCGTTGCAGAAATATCAGAAATGAGTTGCCAATGCGTAGGGGTCATGTTAACAAGGTAGGATGCTTGGCCAAAATGGCGGTTTCTCAAATAGAAAGCCCCAAGGTTGTTAACATAATACTATAAATGGCAAATATTACATGATTTGGAGAGTCCCCTATTTTCAAAGACACCCAAATGATGAAGCCGAACGAAGGGAGTACAAAATGGGTGCATCCATCACTATGACCATCGCTACATCAACCACAACAACCCACACCAACCATTGGGCCCTCCCAGCCCATGGTCAAGGCTACAAGCCGATAATGGAAGGGAGTATGATGGTTATACCATAGCCTTCTGAAGAGCCTATCAACAGCCATCACAAACTTTAGGTCCACTGGCTGTGTATATGATGGATGGCGATGGCTCTTTGATGAGCTCATGATCGGCTTTAGATGGGCCTTCCATTGGGCCGATGGTTCGCACAACAGGATGTTTAAGCGAAGTTACCGCTTGAACCTGGTCAGAAAATCAACACGTGACCCATGTCCGTTTGCTTTGGAAGGCTGTATGATGTCGGTAGGGAACTGCAAACAAAGAGTATATGGAGCATCCAGTGGTTTCATGAGAAACCAATATACACAAAGGCACGCAATTAAACCATTCTTGCTATCTTATGTGAATATATCGTACATCTATATGCTACTATGCTTTTGTTGATGCCTCTACCCATACCCTAGCATAAAGGTCGTAGATCAGTGGATTTGATTGGCTGGAATTCAACAAAAACATCGGTGTAGGCACGAGAGATACATTGATCTGTCTATCAACTATATGGCAGTGGATATGAAATCACTGCTAGTTCGAATCAAGTACCCAGCGAAGCCATGGTTGGACACTCCGGGGGTCGCACATGTGTCTTCGGTGGCGTAGATCAGCTGACGTCGCAGGCCAAAGTCAATCACCACGGGAACCTTTGGGCGAAGGCAATGGAGCCTGAGGACTCTCGATGAAGACCGGCAGGTGATGTCTACTATCCCAGAAAATTGGTTGCAGTATGTTGCAGTAGTCATCCCAGGTTGGAAAATCTAGAAGATGTAAAACATTTGAATCCGTAAGTTTATTTGAATCAGTGTACTCCGAAATCTTTCAATAGCAATCATTCTTTTGCAATGAACCGTCCATGTTTAATCCATTTGAGGGGTTCCCAATTCAACGATACCCCCATATACACCAGCCAGCATTAAACGATGCACTCGATAAACAAGGCTACGGCCACATGTTTGATGTAAAGCATTTTGGCACATCATTCCTGATGGTGGGAAAACATGGGTGAGATTGCTTAGCAAGGGAAAATAAGTAGTAGTAGCGCTTGATGAATTCTTAGCGACGGTTCCTATTTTTGAGCAACACTTCAGAGTGTCTAATACAAGTAACTGTAAACTGTTCCTATTCACCAACATTAGCCAATAATTGTTCGACTATGGTTAGTAGTCATCATTAATGAATAATGGTTAATAGCGGCACATATAATGTACAGTTGATATATACATTTACATTTTTGTACAAATAAATGTTAACAGCAGTTTGCTACGGGAAACCATCATGGGAGGCCACACATTCTCTGAGAAGCACCTTTGTGGCTCCTGCGCTGGGCCTTGGGGATGGTCAAGGACGACTCCGCGATGTTGGATGCCAGGATGATGTGTGCCCTGTGGCCCCGAGCGAGCCGTGGACGAAGGTACGTGGCATCCTCGTCTCAATTGTGCTTGTAAGCCATCCCGAAAAACCAACCAACCACCCTTACAATATCACAAAAATATGACCATGTAATTTGTGGATCAATCATAGTCAATCAACCAATCATCCCTTTCAAAGACTAGTGAAATCCGGAAAATGTCGATCAAACGAACAAGTATGAGCTGCTACTAGCAAAGGATAGAAAGCTGCTTGGTCATAGCTACTGTCGTAGGATGAATCCCCTGGTTGTTTACAACCTGTCCCCTGTCAAAGAACCAGCGATTGAGAAATGAAAACCAAGACTATAACTTACTTACTGGTCCATTATGATGGTGATAATCCAGGAACTCAAAATCCTGAGCAAACAAGAATTACAAAGGACTTTGCGACGCAAATCTTTGACCGTACCATGTTCCACCGGCTACACTCCAGCTGATGAGTGCCCTGGAGAAGTTCGCTCGGACTTCCATTGGAGTAATCCATTGTGGACCGATCACCAGTGATGCTTGTCGCTAGGTGATCGTCGGACTGCTGGGCTGCAGATCTCCGACACAGCTGGGGAAGACAAATCAGAACTGGGAATGACCATACTATCATAGGTAGAATCCCCTGCAATGACCAACCACAGTGTCAAAAGGCCATGTGTTGCACCCTTGCACTGATGTGTATCAAGGTAAGCAAAAGTGGCTTGGGACAATGCTACAGTAAGTGCAAAATCCGTTGCAAATGGCTTGGCTGAGAACCATAGATCTTGCTTGTCATGCTAAAAAACCCTCAAAGTTCGCAAATAATTTACAGAGTCTTTATCCACTGCTCCCTTTGATGTTCAATTCTTCATGATCTGCAGTTGTTTTCGATGTATGAGTACCAAATTAGGAAAATCTTAACACAATCAATACAACACATTTGAAGATACATCTGCAATCATCTATATCATCATTTCCTCAACATGCAAAAAATGATGCTACTCCCAGCTTTCACCAACCGGTACCCTACGACAGTCTTGGGGCCGCACGTGTCAGGTGGTGGAGGATCGAAGACGGCACCCTCCTGCTCATCCCGGGGATTTTGTGGAAGAATTGCATGGCTGGATCAATACTAACAATCCATTTTATCAGGAAACTATCCATGTAATACTCACAATCAGTTTTATGATTCTATGATATATTTATGCGGCTGATGATTGGCTTTGTTGGCTATGTTGATCAATGACCAACAAAAATCATAGGGAAAGAAACGGTTGATGATGGCACACCAATAGTACAGGGTGTTGACCCACACCCATGTACACTTCAGAAGCTCAACTTCTGACTTATGATTATAGAAGATACACTTACGCATCAACGAACCATTCACTATGTATATAAAAATAGATATATATATATATAATCAGAAATGTATCAAAGTCAACCATTATGTGAACATCAACCATCACTGAGTATCAATCAAGGTTGGAATGAGGAATGGTGGTGGTTTATGCAGCGTAACTCTGTACAGTGGAGGTAGTAAACTCTACTGTTTGATGAGATGTTTACTGCCGCCTCCGGTGTGGTTCAATGGAAACCAGTACAGTACAGCAGGCACATGATAGTTCACTGCTAGCTGGTTCATATGTCTCAGTGCTAGTTGAGTGATGGCAAGACAATTCAACACAAGCAACGACAAGCCTTCACCAAGTGCTCTTGGAATGATTCGACTTTGATGGTGGTTCCTTCTCATGGTGGGTCAAGCAGAAACAGCATTGCTGGTTGTTGGTGACATGCAAGCCTGCCCCAGGTGCCTGGCCAAAGATACAAGCCGATAATGGAAGGGAGTATGATGGTTATACCATAGCCTTCTGAAGAGCCTATCAACAGCCATCACAAACTTTAGGTCCACTGGCTGTGTATATGATGGATGGCGATGGCTCTTGGATGAGCTCATGATCGGCTTTAGATGGGCCTTCCATTGGGCCGATGGTTCGCACAACAGGATGTTTAAGCGAAGTTACCGCTTGAGCCTGGTCAGAAAATCAACACCGGACCTCTTTTCTTGCACCCGTTACCTGGACATGCAATCAAGTTTTCTGTCCGTTCGGAAATCCACTGCTTCACTTGTTCAACCCAACCACAAGCTCTGCCCCTACCTGCTGCTTCCTTCCCATCTGGTTGATTGCCCTCTGCTTCGCCAAGTTGGTCCAGAACCGCAACTGGCCAAGGCCACAGGTGGATGGGACCATAATTCGTTCTCAGGCAAGCTCTATGGCGGATCTTTGATTGGCTTGTGATTGAACAGAATCTTCCTTGCAATGTTTTGGCCCTAGTCCCAAGATTTCCAAGGTCTACATCAATTATTAGTATCAGTAAACCCAAATTTTCTCATCACCCTTTCACCGTCACCACACGTTGCCCATACCTGCTGCTTCCGCACCACCACTTGAATACTGATGGGTCCCTATTTGGGCAGAAGAAAAAATAGGCACACCACATGCTAATGACAAACAAACCGAGCAATCTATGATGGGTTCATGATGAATCTATCATGATTCCAACAAGAAACCAGGGGGCCCCACATCCAAAAGTCTCAGGAACAAATGGCACAGATGAAGCCCAATCAAAAACCCTGAACTTTCCAGAATTGTCCAGATGCTCCGAACTCAATGGCAACCATACGTCCCCAAAGAAGTCTTTTGGGGACGTATGCTTTTGGATTGGGCAACCTTCTATGCCTACAAGCATTCACTACCAACAACCAAATGGCACAGATGAAGCCCAATCAAAAACCCTGAACTTCCCAGAATTGTCCAGATGCTCCGAACTCAATAGCAACCATACGTCCCCAAAGAAATCTTTTGGGGACGTATGCTGTTGGATTGGGGAACCTTCTATGCCTACAAGCATTCACTACCAACAACCAAATGGCACAGATGAAGCCCAATCAAAAACCCTGAACTTCCCAGAATTGTCCAGATGCTCCGAACTCAATAGCAACCATACGTCCCCAAAGAAATCTTTTGGGGACGTATGCTGTTGGATTGGGGAACCTTCTATGCCTACAAGCATTCACTACCAACAACCAAATGGCACAGATGAAGCCCAATCAAAAACCCTGAACTTCCCAGAATTGTCCAGATGCTCCGAACTCAATAGCAACCATACGTCCCCAAAGAAATCTTTTGGGGACGTATGCTGTTGGATTGGGGAACCTTCTATGCCTACAAGCATTCACTACCAACAACCAAATGGCACAGATGAAGCCCAATCAAAAACCCTGAACTTCCCAGAATTGTCCAGATGCTCCGAACTCAATAGCAACCATACGTCCCCAAAGAAATCTTTTGGGGACGTATGCTGTTGGATTGGGGAACCTTCTATGCCTACAAGCATTCACTACCAACAACCAAATGGCACAGATGAAGCCCAATCAAAAACCCTGAACTTCCCAGAATTGTCCAGATGCTCCGAACTCAATAGCAACCATACGTCCCCAAAGAAATCTTTTGGGGACGTATGCTGTTGGATTGGGGAACCTTCTATGCCTACAAGCATTCACTACCAACAACCAAATGGCACAGATGAAGCCCAATCAAAAACCCTGAACTTCCCAGAATTGTCCAGATGCTCCGAACTCAATAGCAACCATACGTCCCCAAAGAAATCTTTTGGGGACGTATGCTGTTGGATTGGGGAACCTTCTATGCCTACAAGCATTCACTACCAACAACCAAATGGCACAGATGAAGCCCAATCAAAAACCCTGAACTTCCCAGAATTGTCCAGATGCTCCGAACTCAATAGCAACCATACGTCCCCAAAGAAATCTTTTGGGGACGTATGCTGTTGGATTGGGGAACCTTCTATGCCTACAAGCATTCACTACCAACAACCAAATGGCACAGATGAAGCCCAATCAAAAACCCTGAACTTCCCAGAATTGTCCAGATGCTCCGAACTCAATAGCAACCATACGTCCCCAAAGAAATCTTTTGGGGACGTATGCTGTTGGATTGGGGAACCTTCTATGCCTACAAGCATTCACTACCAACAACCAAATGGCACAGATGAAGCCCAATCAAAACCCACGAACTTTCCAGAATTGTCCAGATGCTCCGAACTCAATAGCAACCATACGTCCCCAACGAATTCTTTTGGGGACGTATGCTTTTGGATTGGGCAACCTTCTATGCCTACAACCATCCACTACCTACAATTACATGGCACACCTGAAACCCAATCAAAACCAGCATTGTCCTCATGCTCCGAACCCAATGGCTACCATACGTCCCAAAACAATTCTTTGGGGACGTATGCTTTTGGATTGGGCAACCTTCTATGCCTACAACCATTCACTACCTACGACCAAATGGCACACATGAAACCCAATCAAAACCAGCATTGTCCAGATGCTCAAAACCCACTGGCAACCATACGTCCCCAACGAAGTCTTTTGGGGACGTATGCTTTTGGATTGGGGAGCCTTCTATGCTTACAAGCTTGCACTACCAACAACAACACCAAAAAGGAAACAAAACACAAACACGCACAACAACAACAACAACAACAACAACAACAACAACAACAACAACAACAACAACAACAACAACAACAACAACAACTTCAGCAACACTCAGTCCTGATACGCCCACACCATGTGATTGCCGCTTGGCTCCAAGCCATCACGTTTGTCAATGCCTTTGATGTGTCCATAGAACACAGTGACGATGTCCCCGACCTGATGATCGCTCATTCAACACTGCAAATATTGCTTGAATGCAGCCTTCGCTAATCACATCCCAGCCTATCTTCATTCAAACGCAAGATGCCACAGAAATGGGCCCATTGATATTGTTGGCTAATTAGCTAATAAGTGTTTCATTTATGCTGCTTCATCCGCGTGCTTGACAGCAATGAACTCACATTTATGAGAATGACAAAGCCTTGTTGCTGAACTACTCAAAACTATTCCCTAATACTACCCCAATAATGCACCATAATTCCCTACAATATCTAGTAACAACAATAAACACATCATGTTTTGGGACAGCCGCGCCTCAGCCTGGAATTCTTCTGCAATCTGCGACATGTAGGTGATCTGCAACGATCGTCCATTCTCATCTGTCAGGACACCACGCCGCATTGCAGTGTTATTCTTGCTGTATCCAAGCTCATCTAGCTTCGTCACTTGCCCTTGCAAATGGGTCACAAACTGGGCACTCGTGCACGATGCGCGCTTGTCCACGATCTCGTTGAAATCACCGCTCACCATGCTGCTGTGCGGCATGATCTTCAAGTCAATGGTACTGCGCAGGGCACAAGCACATTCATATTTCCATAATCAGCTGAACCCACGCCATGCTCTATATAGCATTTGGGTTTTTATTTGACCATCAAGAACCTGCAGAAGCCTCCGCCCCCCCTCGCATCACGACGCGCAACCCGACACGCAACCCGGTCCTCAAAACTTGCACCGCAGAATCAGCTGTGGCCGTAAGCTTCAGCGCGCCTCCACTGCCCTGCTGCTTGTCCACCAGCAACGCCTTCACAACAACCTTGGGAAAGGACGCATCCTTGCTCTCATCCAAGGCTCGCGCAGCTTGCGCACTCAGCAGAACCGCTGGCTGCTCCCAAGCAGACACGCTCACAATGCCATCAGAATCTGCTAGCTGCAATCCACAAACCGGCTTGCGCCCCTGGACAAAAATTGCACATGCAGCCAATCACCATTGGAGGTGACTCAAGGGGATATTGGAACGAAAGAACTGAATCAAAGAAAACCTTGAAACCAAAATGGCATAGAATATCAAATTGAACTGGTTCACAGTTCCATGCCTTGACACAATCACTACAATCCAAGAACATGTTTCACTGAAATCACTGAACATGCCACACATCCACTCGCAAATGAAAGGAAACATGACAGCTGACAACATCCAGCGCAAAAATGCTCACGCTCCCGGCCTTGCTAGTGTCCACATGTCGCAAATCGCTCAGGTCAATCAGCGCACCAGTGAAAGCAACCAGGGCGCCGTGGGTCAAATTGTAAAGCTCCCGCACAGAACTGCATTGCACCACTTCCCTTTGCGTCTTCTGTGTCCGAGTTCGCTTCAACGGGCTGCCTTCCATTGCTGCTACAAAAGATATCGCTCAATCTATGGCACTTGATCCAGAACCCTAACCATGCACAAGCGGTTCCTTCAACGGCCCTACCACAGAAGGCCCACTGCTTCCACAACACTGCACCGTACACGAATCTCTTGCACACACCTGCTCCAACATTGACATGCACCCCCTTGCACAACAGCAACTGCGATATCTGTTTCATCCTCTTCGCAGAATGTTTCTCAGGGAAAAAACTCCAAGCCACGCATCAAGCAGACTGCACAGAAAAATAGAAACCATCGGACTAAGGCTGCACCGAAAAAATGTCCGATCTGGTCACATGGATGGCTACATGTCCTGCTCTTCATCCACATCCTCCGCCGGCTGCATGTCAATCACACTTCGTTGGGCATCTTGCAATCGAGCAGATGTAACTCGCATTCCTCGCCACAGCAGCAATCTACCAATCATGCCCCCCATGTTCATGCCACTTTCCCCTCGGGATCCGGTGAACACACACTAACCAAATATTTTACAACCGAACCCACACCACAGCGCGCAAAAAAACAGCCAAGTGACCAATAGCAAGGGACTCTGAAAGCAGAGACACATTGCGTCTCAACTTGGACGTCTTTCCACCAGCTGGCAGCAGAATTGAAAGGGCATTGGCCGCTTGCATCCCCTGCTTCACAGCCGAACAATCCTCCAGGATCCGCTTGCGCGCCTCGCAACACACCCACGACAACACACAAACCCATCCAAACCCACAACCTCCCGCACCGCAAACAACAAACATATTAGAACATGCCCCCACCAAGCCATCACGCCGACACACCTCCCGACGCCCAAACCGATTCTTTGCCAAGCTGCAGATTGCTCCCGCTCACGATCTTCCATGTCCACAGGTCGAACGATCGCCACATCCAACAGCTTGGTCTTGAAGGCATTCACCTGGCCTGCAGGCCCAGCGCAACTGACCCGAGCACGCCATCCACCCTGCAGCATGATGGCCTTCATGATGCGCACCGAGGACCTGGACTTGCACCACAAACAGATCCTCCACACCTTCTCCGCCAACGCACCAAAAATCAAATGTAGCCCTTTTGCTATCAACAACATTGTCATGCAATCAGCGTTGACGTCCACATTGCACAGTCACCTGAAAACCTTGCCTTGACCACCACAAACGCCACCATGTCTCATTTCTCAACATGTCACAATACTACAATCATGTGGACCCTCTCCCTGTTGCAAACCCTTACCCCAGAAACTTTTAAAACTTTCCCCGGTCACATTCCAAGGCCAAATGAAATAGTTCCATGCCAAACACATGGGCCACTACCACTTTAAAGATCATGTGCCAGTGGGAATACACAGTTGCGCCCTGACCAACCATGTTACAGCCCTGTAGCCGAGATGCGGGGCCAGACATTGCAAAAAGATGCGCAAACCCTGGCGGCCAGCAATGTTCTTCTTCTCCCGGAATTCAAGCATGACATCGAGAACAGCCTGCGCAAAGACAGGCTTCACCTTACAAACACATTCTAATCCACACGTTCCCCGACAAAAACCATCGCCACAAAGCCCGCCTCCTGTGTCTCATCACCTGCTTTGTCGTTGTTCCCGGCACCAGGACCTTCGCTGCCACCTGCGCCAGACAGCTTCTCGTCCACGTTGAAGACCTGCACAGCCCCAACGCCAACCCAACGAGCCCCACAAGAACCCTCCTCATCCCTCCTGCGAACCCCCGCTTTCCATAACCCTCCTGCCTCCAAACCAGCTTTTGCCAAGGACACGCGCACGACATCTTCGTCCTTCGCCTCGAAAGCCACAGCCCACTCTGGCCCTGCTGTGAAATTCACCTTGACCTTGAACTCCTGCCAACAGCTGTGCATTACACGCGAAGCAGCGCGCACATTAGATCTATATAACCTTTCAAAAAAAATGCCGAAATAAACAAAGGAGAGATGTATATGGACAACTAGACCATAACCATGAGAGCGTTAATGCTAGCTCTTCAGCCTTGATGTATTCACACCTCTTTCATTCTGCCCAAGGAATTTTGGCCACCCCAGCCCCAAATGCAACCGCATGCATCGCCACGCCATAGTGGCAACACTAGACACAACCAAGGAAAGCATGTCCCCACACAGTCCTTCTCAAAGTCCTCTGAGATGGTTTTCACGTCTTCCAGGCTCCACTTCTGCTGAAGCGCTTCAGGAGCTGTCGCACTGAGCTTCACAAACAAGGCCATGCCACACGAATCACACGAAGGAAGTGCGTTACTGCACGAGAATGACTGCTTGAGCCGACTTCCCCATGTCAAGTATAGTTCTTGTGTTCAACTTAGCCACATCTCCTTCTCACACTCAGCTCATTGTCGCTGTTATCAACTGAAAAAAAAATCCGTGGTCAAGCCTACACTGCTTTCATTTTGTTCTGATCCAACACAAGAGTACACACCCTTCCAAACGACACGTCGAGAGTTCAAGCTGATCTGCTTCATATCTCCTGCTCGATCTAACCCGTGTCACGATGCAGCTGCTACTATCACAGACTCCAGGTTGACTGCTGAATCAATTCTTCAGGTTGCATTTCTTGGCCACAGAACCATAAAGCCCTGTAATATGTATATACAATATATATTTCTATATATATATATATATACAATATATATAGAAAAAACAATAAAAGATCATCGGATAGTCATGTTATACACATAACCGTTCAGAAGCAGAATCAAATGTATGATTGAGTGTTTCTCAAAATAGGGCACCCCCAAACACTCCAATATGAATCATTTTTAGTCATAAACCAACTATTTTGAGAAACCACCAAGTATACATAAGTACATCACTTGTGAACTCATGGCATAGCTCGGAAGCGCCTGTTCCAAGACCTCCTGGACCGACCTGCCAAAATGAGAACGGGTGCCAGGGTGACGGCAGAACTGCGGATGAAGAGCGGCTTAATAACACTTTGCAACCCTCAAAAAATATATTGAGACTTTTTTGAAGGGCATCTCATAGGCATATCAAGCGCAGGTCATTCAACACGGCACCTGGAAACCGTTGGGATCAGTAGGGGCACGATGAACAGCCGCCGGGAGGTCGAGAGGCAAGACGTCTTTCACGGCTGTGATCACTGGAAGTATACACCTTATGCATGTACACCAGAATATGTGTGTATATATATATTAATATATAGATACATTATTAGAAGAGATATGAGGGTAAATATGTGCATTTGAATATATGTATAATCACAAGTATATATAAGTAAATATTGATTATGTGTGTTTTTTAATGGATTCGGTCTAGACCAAAAATCATTCATCGCACAGCTCTCAAGGTAGGTATATATATATATGTGTAATAACAACTATGCCAATAATCATGAAAATAAAACACACAATATTAATGATAGAAAATATATATGAAGGGCGCAAACTACTACAGTTGGTGGACAAAACATCAAACTCTCCACACCGAAATAGGAAAGCAAAACCCCGCACCCCAAATCTCAAATTTGAGGTCATCCACTGATGCGCTGCTACCGAGGGCGCCAACCCTCTTGAAGCATTTCAGCATTGAAATTTAGGGGCACCGCGGGTTCTGTGTCATGGTCAGGGTTTGATTTCATCGTTCGCTTACAGTTGTTGACTAGTTTTCATCCACCTATAATCTCATGCAGCTAGATTGTCCATTGAATACCCGCTCTTTCACAACAACCTCAATCCAACCCCATATAACCAAACACTGCATGGACTGAATAGTTTTCAACATCTGGATGATTTTAAATGTAAATGTGGATGAATATACCTTACCGTTGAGTATCTGGGTAAGATATCTTTGTCCTCTTGTCCGTTTTGAATGCCACACGCTCCATGTACGGAATAGTTACCAACTTCTGGGTGATTTTAAAGGTAAATGTTACTAAATACACCTGAAACGGAGCATCTCGGTAAGCTAACTTAGTCCTCTTGTCCGTTTTGAAGGCTGTAGGGTTGCTTGGCAGATTCAACCTCACATCAGCCAACGCAATGTAGGACCCCAATGTGTGGCCTGGGGTTTGGCAGAGGCAAGTCTTTGAAGCTGTTGTCAGGTGTCACCATCTGAAGAACCTCAGCAACCGTGAATGACTTCGTCCAACCGCAAGGTGGGGCCGCCCTAATGACCTAAGTTGGGGATAACGAAGGTAACTGCCACTTATGGGAGACATAACTACTCTTAAATCGCAAATCTTGACCAACGCAGAACTAAGGGCCCCAGCTTGCAATGGTTTTGGTAGATCCAACATGAGTCAAAACTCCCAAGAGTAGTAGTGAACCCATCCCATCAACGAGCTTGACTGGTGCAGGGTCATTGCTGTGAGCAGCTGGGCGTACAAAGTTTATTGATCCATAGCCATATATCAGTTATTCAGCCATAGATGGCAAATAACAAGCTATTTGTGGATATTTGTTCAGCTGGTTTCAGATATCATTAGTGTCCCGATAGTAATGTCGATCAACAAATCATGACAATTGCCAGCCAGAGACTATCAAACATGGGTTGAATTTGTGGCTTTGAATGGCTACTTCATGCTTGGATAGCCACTTTGTACGCATCACAACGGTGCATGCCCTGATCCATAAGATCTCGGGTTCAAAGAGACAGCGTAATTCTTGAGCAATACAATCTTCCGTGAAAGCAATTCACATCTTGTCATGGTGGCGCCAAATCATTGTTGATGAAGGTTGATGCATAATGAACACATAAAACGAATCAATAGAGAATGGATATGTATACACCTATATGCACATATGTATGTATATAGCATGGTCGCTATCATCATAATATAAGTGATTAGTTTATAATATTTTTGGGTTCATCCCATTCAAGCATACGGTTTAACCCACAAATCGTGATATTCCAACAACCACCACTTCCGGTGAGGGGTGGAGTTGGTGAGCCACATCCGTGCCACTCATGGCACGGGCTCCTCTCTCACTCCACACCCACCAACCACCGACAAACACCACCACGAGGATGAATGGGCAGCAATTTAACAGTACATCTGATTGTTGAAGCTTTCCAACAGTGGACACTGGGCACCGTGGACGGTGGCGATGGCTAAACCCCTTTGGCTCCTTGTCCACCATCTATCGAACCTCTGTTCTGGTTGGAAATCCAGTCCACAAGAACCTCAAAAGTCAGCACCAATAGCTGCATTTCACTTTACTGGGCCCTTACTCATCTATTGCTCATCTATCATCATTCTTGCAGCCATCATAAGCCCCAGAAAGGCTTACATACTATGATTCCAATTGATTCCATAAGTAGTTGCTTAGCCATTACTCCCTTCTTATCACCACTTACTATACCATTTGTCATACCACTTCTTGCAAATATTGCAGCTATTGCTTAGCAATTTTATTGCATGAATCAATTCTTATTTTATTGGTGAGTTTTCAATAGCTGCAATACTATTGGCTATGAATCCATTCATATTGCACTTATTGCTTTGCTATTACTTAGCGATTTTCAGTCGCATCAGGGTTCTGTAGCCATGTCCCAATTGGACATCACCCGACCATTATAAGACCCAGCAATCATCCAATTCGGTGATGTTTAATGTCCCTAAAATAGGATATTCACCAACCCCTGGTTGGTTAATAGATTGTGAATCATATACCGTAACCAGATTGCTAATCATCGACCATAGCCCCTAGTACCAATCATTCATCATTGGTTGTTAATCATCGCTCATTGCCTGCCATCCTCAGTTCGGCCACTGGTTCTATTACCAAGAAGCCACCGGGAATGGAAGCCTGCGAAGGCAGCGAGTGAACATCCCTCACAGGGTGGACCCCATGGAGGCTGCGGCTAGCTTAGCTCCCCTGGTTTCTGATGGTTACATGGTGGTTGCCTGGCAGTCAATGATGATCATTGACCCAAATGTTTAAGGCTATGGTTACCTATGGTTGAGAATTCTTTAAGTGATGGTTGGGAAGTGTCAAAGAAGTGAAAATCGGCAATGGTTGGGAATCTCCAAGAATCAAGCTGTCAAGTATCCAACATACCAGCTGACAAGCTGTTTGCTTGCAAGCATGAAGCAAGAATCATGTCAGGGTCATTCTTGTACAGAAGGTCAATAGCTTAGGCAAATCAAGCTCCGAAAAAAAAAAAAAGTGTTATGACCTAGGGATCCCCGAGGCTTCCATCAAACCACTGAGATCAGCATGAAGAATGAACATGTCTTGGCTGCTGCAATTTCCATAGTTTGTGCGGGCCAAGTTCTGTCTCTCAAGGTCGAACCATTTGGACGCTAGTCAAAATGAACATTACCAACTCAGGTCACATGCTGTGAGGCTATGAACAATTAAAATTCTGATCACAGTTATTAGAGTAAACATTTTTTGTGGGCACATGCAGGGGAGCACCCCCAACCTATCCCCACCATCTCATTAGGGAAACAAGTGATCTACTGTAATGACTACAGCAACAGCGCTTGTCCCAAAATACAATCTCCTATCATTCCTGATTAATCATTCCTTCTCCCTTCGCAGCAACCTTGGGAAAAGTATCATCTAATCAACGTGCACCATCAACCCACTCCGGCTCAGCTCACATGTTGCGGACGGCCAGCAGGTTGCCCAAGTGCATCTTGAATCGTTGTACCTTGTTGCAATGGTTGCTGGCACTCGAATGGCTCGAAAGCAAAAGTGTCTGGTTGGAATTGGTTGGTGGTTGAAGCATCCCTCTGAACAATGTCAGTCTATCAACCAACCATTCCAAACATTGGTGAAAAATCAAAAAGTCTAAAACCACCAACCTAGACTACATGCAAATATGGAGCGGCTATGATTGGCTGCTGGGTGATGATATGTCTGTGTATGTGACCCCCCAGAGGTGTACCTTCCAAACAGTATCATGAACCCCTTTATATCTAGATATAATACATAAACATAAACTTAAACTATATAATTAAGCAATAATGTTACATGAAGAATCACTATTAACCATGAACAAACCAATTGTATCATGATTAGCTGCAAAACCAAATGATTCATCACTATCAACCACCTTGACACACATCTTGTTCAAAAGTAAATCTAGCAAGACCAAGCAACCGGTATCATGAAGAAGACCATCGTTTCCCATGATTAACAGATCAGTCCCTCACAAACGCTGCCCAACATGGAGTCAAAGGTGCTGGGCACCGACAATCTTCCGTTTCCGAACTGCTGTTGGAGATCTGCCAAAACTGGCATCGTATCTAGCTTTGCATAATGGATAGTTCCCATTTTTGGTGCTGCTTCTGGATTGCTGCATGGTTGATAACGACTGCTACTAATGATTCATGGTTGCCAGCAGTTCAAATTGGTTGCTGATCATGATTGGCGTTGATAGTTCCTACTGGTTCTTGATCATGATTAGTCGTTTATAGTCGACAATTGTTGCTCACAATAATTCGTCCAGCATAGAGATAAACATGTCATGCTTTTACCAGCTTCATTCTGCCACCAGCTTTCTGCTACCCTGCTTTCCCACTGCTTTCCGGTTTCTGGGCATCCGGCTGAGAAGGATCGCAGTTAAAAGCGGGCGGCCGACTGCTGTGGAAAACTGCTGTTAATGATAGTCAATTATCATTGCAATCGTTGATAACCACTGGTTAAGGATGGTGAACTACAACTAATTACTTGCTATTCCCAAGCCTTCACTTTTGATCCTGCAGGCCTCTGACATGTCGACACGTTGCCGGCGACGAACTGGAAACCCAGGGGTCGGCGGCAGGGGGCGGCAGCCCTTAATTACCATTACGTCTACTACTTTGCGCTTATGCTCTCTACATCTCCCTATGCCAATTGATTTTCCAAGGAAATTCATCTTCACCAGCGAAGGGGAACCCCGCACCGCTGCTTAAGGTGAATCATGGAGCACCAAGAGCATCGCTGGTAGCGCTGAGGCAAATCAATGGTGTGTTCAAATACAGACTTGCACTAATGTGTGAACGAGCCAAGCTATTTGTGTAGCTGATTCATTGGTAAGTGAAGGCCATATGGGTGTGGTTCAAAATTGATCACGACCTCTTTTCGCCCGCAATTGTATCTTTGCTGGGAGGTCAAAACACGCATATTTGCTGAATAGTGGCATTGAGCCAAAGACATATAATACAGAATATCAAGTGATGATAAACCAGCAACCTATTATATAATGGATTAATGAGTTTGGTATTGTCCGGATAAGAAAATTATGGGTACAGCTTACCTTGTGGCATAACATTCATTCCATTCGATGACTGCCGTGTAGGATGTGAGCAATTGCAGAATAGGTTCTCGGATTCAAATCAGATAGGATCAGATTGATCGAAGGAAGTCCAAACACAAGTTTCGCAACTGGTCCAGGCATCAGGCGAAAACAATGGACAGCTCTGGAAACAGGCGAGCTTCGGTGTTTGCCTTCTGTTGGATCTGGATGAATCTTTGGGACCATGTGGGAGTCAAGGCAATGTGAGTGGCAAAGCATGTAGCCAGAAAAGGTAAACAGCAAAGACATATCGTTGAATTGTTGTGGGAGATTACCTTTTATCACCTGTAGGAGTTTGCTGTGAGCGCCAAAAAAGGCAAGTCACTACTTGGCTGACATATCTTAATTGGCAAAGGATAACAATAATAACAATACATTATAACACAACCAAATACAAAAATAGATAGTGTTGTATCATGTATCTCTTTCTTGCTAGTGTTATCACTACTAGTGTTACAAATAGATATATAGTTTGTCACTACTGTATATGATACTTTCTGATAAACACTAACCACTGACCCCCACCCCGAGGATCTGCGTTGACGAGCTGCTTGGCCACATAGGATCCATCTGGCTGTTCGATGACTCCATCATAGTCTCCGGAAAATCTCGGGGTTGGATTCAGAGTTGTGTGCAGATTCGGAGTTGCAACAAGATAGAAACTGATGACATAAAGTACTGGTTGATGAATGATAGTGGTAATTTCAATGATGACAAAGAATGCTTGATGACGGTGTGTGCTTGGGTAGAATGGCCAAACACATTATCCAATGACTAGCTGATAAGCACGCCCCACAACGGGTCACTGGCAAACCATCAAGAAACATCAAGAAACCAGCTAGCAGAACACTGATAAATCAACTGATCGATCAAACAGGTGGTTGCACTTTGCCAAATGCCTATTATAGCTTGAAACACATATAAATGCATAGATAGGGTACAATCTACGTGTAAAAGTACACACATAATCACACACATATATATATATATACATACATATACAGTACATATACTTCTAATTGTACCTATATGATATAACATATCGATGTGTAAACATGTATGTACTTGACAATCAAAACGAATAGCAACATACCCCTGTCATTAATTGCCCAGTGCTTTCTTTCTCTGATAGGTGACCAGCTGACGCACAGCGCATGGCTGTTGGCTTTTTTCCCCCCCCCCAGCCGATCCCAAGGCAACAACTGCCTCCAATTAACACCCTATGCACATCCGTTAATGGATCCCACACAAACTTAGATAAGTATGATATATCACATTGAGAAACCATGTCCGTCTTGAGCAACAACGAACAAGAATTAAAACAATGTCCAACTGAAGTCTAAGTCTAAATGCGGTGTTGGCAAGTGCGTCCGCATCATAAATCGTGATCTAGCTGCAAAAACTTTTCGCCAACATCACAACAACCTTGGCACAAAGCTCCACCGTTGACATCAGTGTCAAAGGAATTCACACAAAATAGACGCAGCAGAACCCCAAGCGCCGAGCTCTTCGACATGGAACCTGGCGTAGGCATTCATCCTCTGTGCGTTGCTGAAATCCGTGTCGCTGCAAAGCGCCAGTTCCAGTGGATCTACCTGAGTTTGACGGCTGTCACAGTTTGGGTATTTCCCATCCCTTCCGCCAAAATGGTCGTAGCGAAACCACCAGAGTTCTAAGGGATGTTCCATCAACAAGAAATTGATCTATACAAAGTGATTAGGGGGAGGTGGATTCCTGATCCACTGAAACCCCTTAGCTCTAGCCATACAAAAATAGAAACAATAAGCAGCCTCCTGTTGTTGGTTGTCATCACTACCAGCTACTTTTATCCTATCATTGCTTGGGAAACAAACTCCGTAACCACTAAGCAGCTGGAGGTTCATCAAGATTCGCCATCATAATTGGGGGTGTTCATCACTCGATTCGTGCACTGCCACTTGGGAGGGCCAACAATTTTTCCATACCCAAATGTATGGTGGTTTCTCAAAATAGGGGACCCTAAAAATGCTTGGTTATTACTACTGACGTCTACTAAGTAATCATTGATCTATTACAATTAATGCATTAATGCTTACTATCGCATAATTTAGGGCACCATTGTAAGAAATCCCCCAGAAATCAGGGCTGTTAGTGTCCAAGCCTTCGGGCTGGTAGCAGGGACCAGGACTTCCTGACACCGGGAGTGGTATGAGCTGTTCTGGGCGCTGTCCCATGCGGGCCAGCAAACACTTAGGACCGAGGGTTCCCTAAACAAATTGGACTACCATGGACTACCCTTCATCCACGGTTTCTGGAGGAAGGTTACAAAGTGGAAATGATTAACCAAACGTTTCAAACCAGGCGACAATACAAACCAGCCACACATAAAAAATGGTCAATTGGTCTAGATTGGAGACATAGATTGTTGCAAGGTGTGAACTCGAAGAAGGACAATGTAGGATTTGCTTCCAAGAGTATGCATCGACATTGTAGAACTACTCTTATTTGCTTCGATATTGATTGCACCAGTGTATCATAAATCCATGGGGTGTTGGTGAACCTAATCTACCCCCCAAATTGATCCCTCAAAAGGGACGCATCTTTGTGGTGACCCCTTGTTTTTGAATCTCTATCAATTCAACCGGCATTATTTTCTTCTTCTTCTTCTTCTTCTTCTTCTTCTTCTTTTTCTCCGAATCGTTGGACAACAAGGATAGAACCATGTTCAAACTACCTGTAGTGAACAGCTTCAGAATAACTTGTCAACCATTGTCACAGCAAAGCCGTCTCAACTCACTCTTTGGTAATCATCGCTCACGCAGCGCTTGCAAGCCATGTCTCGTCGGAGAGACTATCGAAATATCTCTTGGGGTCGTGATGGGTGGTGTTGTAACCTGCACAGCGAGGGACTTCAAGGATTAGTATGACCCAAGTCACTTAACACCAGCAATACCGAACTCTAAAATTTTGCTTCTTGTTGGCTACTATCACCGAGGTTCGTTCATTTTCCAGCAAAATGGAGCATCACGGAACTATGTTGCACCGAACGGCAATCTTCACCAACCGTTGCGTTGATATCTTGGGGGCCAACAACAACGACAACGAAAAAACCAACGCTAGCAAACACAGGCAATCAAAACCACAACCACCACCAGCACCATCTCCACCACCCCCCCCCCAGCCCCCCCCCCCCCACCACTACCACTACCAGCACCATCACCACCACCAGCATCACCACTTCCAGCACCATCACCACCACCAGCATCACCACCACCAGCGCCACCACCGGCACCACCGCAAAACCACCAGCAGCACAGTGACTAATAATCATCACCGCAAGCAAGTAATCAACCAAAATGGACGACAGCACCAACATCGCCACAACCATCAACATCACATGCACAAGCAACATCAACTACACAAACACCAAAATAAAAAACTACCATAACCACCGCCACCACCACCACCACCAACAACAACAACAACACCAACGACAAATCTCAGGAGTCAAGCAACTCCTGTAGAATTCCAATGCCAGCCCTGAGTCCTCTTGCCTTAGCTCACTGAACTTCTGATGGAACTCGTGCACCCGTTTCGACCAGCCCACAAATCAACCGAGTCTAGTCTAGCCATGATTCTAAATCATCCAGCCTCCACTTAATCCAGCTGAACAATCCAACCAGTATTGGGATAGCGCAAACACGACAAGAAATCCAACATCCAACGAATCAGGTCCCATTGCTGCCTTATCATCAGCAATTCCTAGGGTTCAACTTGTGAACCAGGCCCGATACTGCTGGCACCGCTGATCATCAGCAACCGCAGAATTCTACTGGTGACTGTGAGATAATTTTCAAGCTCGCTATGTCGCCTGAAAAACCCTGGAATCAAAATGTAGCATGTGGGACCATGGAAGCTGTCTTTCTTGGAATCTTTAGCGGGCCAGAGTAATCTTCGGCGGGCTAAATGGGCAGGTCAGTGCCGAAGCAGGGGATCGATAAAATGCGTCATGGTTGATTCCTTTTAAGTCAGCTGATTGGCATCCGAGTTGGACCAAATGAATTGATGAAAGGTTCCCATGAAATTCTACATTGCTATATTACATTGATTACATGTTTTACATATATCATATATAAATATAAATGAATATATATATATATATTTATATACTATATATATATATATTGCATGCTACAAGTACAATCATACATGTATTTATGCGTATATGCAAATGTATACACAACTGTACAACCTTATTGCGGAAAGCAGGTAATGTATGCATTGGAATCCAGCAAACAGAGTTCCCGTTCGCAATCATCGCTGACCAACACGTCCGTTGAGGAGGCTTGGGGTTCCCAGGTCGTCCTACAATTTCTGCGCCCTTTGTGGTCTGCAGGTCGGTGTTTGAAGATCATTAATCCCACCGATAATCACACCCACAGGCATTGGTAGTTTGCATACACGCATGTATTCATCATGAATGTAATGCAAGTACAAACATATACAAACATGTGTACGTTACGTTACATTCCATCACATTACATTACATCAAGTCACGTTATGCTACAATACATTGCATTGCAATATCTGACATTACATGACATTGCATTAATCAAATCACGTTGCACAAAACATTACATTACAGGAGATTACATTACACATCATTACACCATGTCACATTGCACTGTGCTACTGTACATTACATTGCATTCCCTGACATTACCTGAGATGGCATTTTATTACACAATTTACCTTCCATCACATCACGTTACCCTGTACCACTCTACATTGCAAGACATTGCCTGGCATTACCTGAGATTGAACAGTATTACGTGATTTGGATGACATTACATTACACTACATTGCATTGTATTACATTACATTTCAGTACATAACATTACATCACTTGCATACACTTCCAAACAAACAGCAAACCAATAAGCCGGCCATTTTTCAACACATACATAAATCGGTACATCCATTGGATACCATACAAGCATTGCCACATGCACATGTAGATCCTACAATCTGTACAAATACATGTACATAGTACATCCATCGTGGTTGGTTACATCCAACATCATTCAACCAAACAATCAACAAAAACAACAACAAATGTGGTTTTTCAAACAATATGACTAGATGGTGACCTGTAGAATGACAACCAGCCGAGTGCTAAACACGACGACACGACGCAGCACTGACGAGATCCAACGCCCAGGCGCCCCGCATCAACTTGTTTCTTGGCCAAGAAGATTGACTCTTCTCCATCGTATCCTCGGTGTCCGCATGCTTCTCGGTGTCACGGGCGCATCGCAAGGCGCATCGCAAGGCGCATCGCAAGGCGCATCGCAAGGCGCATCGCAAGGTTCGCTATGCTTGGCTGCAAGGCTGGGAGATGCTGGGAGATGCCTTTTGAGATGCTTTTTGAGATGGGAGGTCGGTGGAGCGGAACCATGCTGCTCCGTATTTCGCTGAAATTTCCTCATCCAGCCCACCCAAGGTGATGGTGTATGTACGGATGCGCATATTCAGTTTAATGTGATGTCATGTTCTCATGTATTGTCATCCTTGCACATTAGGGAATGAACTTAAGAAAGCACAAGATAATTCAACTCATGGTAATGTTGCCGGCGCAATAATACCGGTAAGCATTGTAGCTCGCTATGCTGACGCGCAGTATACCTCAAGCTATCATGAGTGTGGTCAGCGACATCTTACTCGAATCTCGAATGGTTTCCACTCATGGAATCAAATGATATCTTCACAATCCAACTGGTGTGATTTGGTGTGATCCATCAACTGCTTACATCATGGGGTGGTCCCAAGCTGATCAATCAGTAGAATCACACATGCAGCTCGGCAGCCCATAGTGCCCAAATCAATGGCTGCCAGCTCAGGATACTCCTGGCGATGCCAAGGATGCTAAGGTTGCCAAGGGGGGGTACGAACACCTCCAAGGCTAGTGTGCCGTCGCTCTGACTCAAGCCATCTGTGGACTCTGGAGACATTCACGGGTCCTTTCTTTTCAGAAGGAGTACATACAATGTGCGAGACATGATCTTCTTTGGGATCAACCTCATATCTTAGCAAACAAACAAAGTGTAGGACTCACCCGGAGGCCGGCCAAGGATGTACATGCCTGTGGCCGGTTGCGAGCTCGGAAGACTTCCTAGAGGTGCTGACAGACAAAAAATATGCCCATTGCAATGTGTATGACAAATCGATCCCCATCTCAAAATGATTGTGAGTACAAGTAGAACAAGTTCAATCATACCAGGCAATCCTCAGGCTGCATTTTCTGCCAGATCTCAGTCAGGCTACTAATCAGCCCGAATCATCCTGTTCAGCCTGAGCCATTTTTTTCGGGCCTGAATGGATTTTGATGATTTTACTACGTAAACGTCTTCATCATGAATTGAAAGCAAATGGATATGAGCATAATAACTGGCTTTTCTTTCAAAGCTCATCTTCACGTCAACTACTACGAAGAGTAAACCCAAATCTGTGAGTTCGGGTATGAGTGATGATGATAAGTAAGATGCATCAGTTGAACAAAAAAGTTCTATGTAGATTTTGAAATCTGTTTCAAGATCGGTTCGGCGTTTTCTGCCCGAATAGCACTGTTTCTTGCCCAAATTGTTCCACAACTTTTTGTGATTTTCACCGTTGATGGCAAGAATGGAGCTGATATCTGCTCTCAAAGCTTTGATCTTTTGATGCCAGAACATATAGTCCTCATTGCCGTGCTAATTTTGGAGATTCGAACAGGACATTACAGTAGGGACCTAGCAGCTGGAGGAACTGAGAGGATTTGACACATTCATAAACTGCCCACAGCTCATGAGCCCTGAAAATTTGCGAAAACATGGTTTGGCCCTGCAGGCCAAAAATCATGCTGAGAGGGAAAAAGGCTGCTGATGTTCAGGTTCAGGCTACAATTTCAGCCCGAGGTAAATTGAATTGAATCTAAGCTAATTTCAACCCGCTGATCCTGAAACAAAAGATTGACTGGTAATGCAAAGGTAGGATTAATAAACCCACCCTAATTCATCAACCCCCTCCTGATCCCCAGGCCCTGGTCCTTACTAAAGTTAATTAGGCTCTGATTTCACCCCCTAATAAGTTAAGTACAGCCAAAAACCCCCCCTAATTAATCAACCCCCTCTGGATCCCTAGGATTTTTTTTTGCTTTTTCCTTTAGTTTTAAATTAGTTCTAATTGAAAACCCTTATCAATCCAATTGCTTCTCATGGCTAGTGGGCTTAGATTTCTCAAAAAGTCTATGTGTTTTTCTTTATTACCCGCCTTTTAAAATCCATTAAAAAAACAACTTTTTAGGAGCTCACAAAGGGTACCCCCCACAAGCCTGGAACACCCCTTTTTGAAATCAATTTAAAAACAATTGAAATCAATTTAAAAACAATTGAAATCAATTTAAACACAATTGAAATCAATTTAAACACAATTGAAATCAATTTAAAAACAATTGAAATCAATTTAAAAACAATTGAAATCAATTTAAAAACAATTGAAATCAATTTAAAAACAATTGAAATCAATTGAAAAAAAAAAGATTACTATTTAAAAACAATTGAAATCAATTTAAAAACAATTGAAATCAATTTAAAAACAATTGAAATCAATTTAAAAACAATTGAAATCAATTTAAAAACAATTGAAATCAATTTAAAAACAATTGAAATCAATTTAAAAACAATTGAATTATTTGGGGGGTGTCACTTTGGGGCACCTTTGGTCAGCCCTTGGCGGCCTTGTCGACCTATGGGGGGGGGGGGGGGGGGGGTTATTAATCCGGGGTTTGCATTATCTTACACTTGCGAAAGCTACCCCAACTACAATGCTAAGCACAATCCTGGCCTGATGTTTTGTTGTCCTTAAGACGAGTTGTCAGTCTTATCTTCAACATGATTGTTTTCAATCAACAACATAGTTGGTGGTCTCTCGAGATGGAGGTGCCCCCAAATCATCAAATAGTCATGAATCATTTCTAGTAATAAAGCATCTATTCTTGCGGTTTCCCTCTTTAAGAAACTGACATTTGCCGGCTGACTAATTCATGAACCCTCTCGACGGCGGCTGAACCCCGTCCTTCTCAAAGTCCTCTTGATTGGCCTGGTAGCTACCGACCCATGAATCGGTGCTTACCTCAGGAGTTTGTGCGTTGCCGCGCAGGCAGAGTTTTGTTTTTTTGTAGAAAGGAACACAGGAATGCATATAGAATGTACATGTAGAAATCTCATGAAATATAAGTAATATGTACATGTATATATATATATATATGTGTGTGTGTTTATTATATTAAATGTATAGACATATCTATCTAAGAAATGTAATCATATGCATGTCTATTTATCGATCTACGTATTTCTTTACATATGTATTTCATCTATTAATTTTAAAATTCTCAGATTGAGTCATCTTTTGGAGGCACAACCTGTTGATGCTTCGATTCCCATGCTCGAACCGCGCGGAATTTGGGTTCATCGAATTGCTCACTAGCTGGGGTGGTTCTGCAAAGACAGCCTTCATACAGACAGTGGCACGCGAGTTACCACATCAACATGTAATCATGTGGGCATATTTGGAAATGGTCCGTGCCCCGAGCGATCCCAGAAATATTCCAAAATGCCTGTGTTTGAAAAAAGGACCACACACCATTTTTGGAGGCAGTCCTATTTGTGGATACACCCACCACACTTAAACTTCCTATATGCAATGTGTTTGCCACGCCATATTCATACCATTTGCAGAGAGAATTACAGTATATACACATTTTACTTGAAAGTACCCAACATCAACAAACTCCAAAGTTAACCAACAAAAACAACCCAAATGATAACCAATAATTAAGAACAACTCAAAGGTGAACTAGCAGCACTAGCAAACGAACTCTGATGAGGACCACATGGGCTCATTTGAATTTGCAATTTCTTCACTGGATGTGACTTCCCCGGACCCAGCTCAAAACCATCACAACCAACCGACCTGGACAAAGGTTTTTCACCACCACATGTAGCAGTGGTGATTGTCAAGTGTTTGGTGGAGATAATTTCTCGATGCAGCGCAGGGGAACACGTAGAATGATCAGTTTGGTGGGCCGACCGCAGCAATCTCAGGATGGATAACCAGAAGCAAACTTCAGCGGAGCGGTGAAAAGCGCAAATTTGTCATTCCCTCAAACGCGATTGATCGTCAAGTATGTCCGGAAAGTTTGGATTGATTTAGATTTTGATATCTTGTGATATCAATAGCTACGTTTTGGAACGCTAGCCTGGAAGCAGCAAATCCACCACTGGTAGGCGCAAGGTACTCCTTGAACATGGCGATCTTATGTGATCTGTAACTGCCGTGTAATGATGGACCAACTGTCAATCCTGCTCATGAAAGCGCACTCCCAGTCACGTGGATCCGTGTTTCCTGTAGACCACAACCTGCAGCTGCTAGCGCCGGATGCCAGCTGACCATGGTGTTTTGTTTCTGGGGCCACAAGTTGGTCACCTAAACAGTGCAGGTTGCTAACTCAATCAAAAACCAAACCGATGGTGAAAATGACATGGTGAAAACCTATGTTTTCAACGAAATGAGCTGCGCTGGAACCTCGCTCAAAGCAGGCAGTGTGGAATGGAAATATGGGGATGCCGTGGGCTACCGATTAAACTCGCCAGGGATAGTAAAAAACTCCCCGGCTGGTCATAAATAGTAGTACCCCACAACCATCTCAAAACTAACATCACTTTTAGTCAGCAACCAACTAAAAGTGGCTTGGGAGTCCCCACTATTCCACTATGGACAAACCCTAGCCATGCAACTGGAACCTGTGGTGGTTTCCTTCATGGGTGAACTCAGCTGTGGACCAGACTCAACTGCAACCAGGCCATGGGGAAAAAAAAAAACTAGTGCATGTGTCTCTTAACAAGTGCTGCGTGTTATCGTTTTGTCATGTTTTGTCACTGTAGAAAACCTGGATCTTTCTCTCTACCGGCTTCCGTTTACTCATAAACTCAGAGAGGTTTCCACAGCTGCCAATGTGAGGAAGCACTGTTTGAACTCAGTTCTGCCTGGTCAGGTTGTTCCTTCTAGTCTTAGGGCATAGGTGTAAATGTTGTGAAGTACAATAAGGGAGAACCAAAAAACTGGCGTGGGAAGAAACCATCCAAATTTTGTGGCTCGTCGGTTGTGGAACACTACACTGCACTGCAAGGCTCTTATTCAATTGTCGAAGCTGCCGACAAATGACATGGGCATCTATTGGGAAATCTCGCGTGTAGACTTAATCAACTTCAGTTTCCTTGTTGCATGGAACAATGAAACTACAATACCTCTGAGAACAACACCATCCAGCCATGCAGTTTATGGGCTCCTTTTCTATCTATATATGTCAGAGTGATTTTGCTGACAAGTGTGGGTAATAAGATGTAATCAGTACAGCATACTTAGAAATCAACACGTGGATGACCTGTATGAAAGTGATAAAGCATTTGGATTAGCTATATGATAGCAGCAAAAACATTTTTTGTTGACTTGCCATGCTTTGCCTCACTGCCAAGCAACCCTTGTCATCTGCATCATCAAAAGAAGTGCATCCTCCCAGCGCGTAGACCGGACTCGCCTGAGGGGAACAACAACATCGACAGGAGAAATCTTCCCATGACCAGTATATGAGAAACCAAATGATGAATCCCAAAAATCCTATATGCAAACGAAATGCTCTATGCAAATCATGCGAACCAGATGCGGCAGGTCTTTGTCTAGAACTGACCTGTTTAGGGTAATTGACCTGTTTGAGGGGTTTTCGTGCGCGTCCAAAATAATCAAGTTTGCGATCAGAAATAATACGTTGATTATCATTCATTGGGCAAGGTCAGTCGAATCATCTTTTATTGATAGTTCTCTTTTATCTTTCACTACAAAAAATCATCAAAAAACGTACTTGCAGTACACATTAATTACAACTGCAATTGATCGTGGGACGGTCAAAAAAATGTTATCCAAACAAATATACAAGTAGGTACCATCAGCCTGCCAAAATCCAGGGTTTCTGAGCATACCGGGTTTTTGACGAAACTCACACGGCGTCAGAGAGCGAAAACAAAACTGGCTCGCGATGGCGATGGTATTGGACAAATCCCCATTGAAACAGGTCATTCTGACCCAGGATTCGCAAACCACTGGTGGATTGAATGGTGATCGTTCAATGCACCAAGCAGAATTGCTAATCTCCTGGATCAACCCCAACCACCTCTAAGCTCTAATGATTCGGTGTGTTCAATGAAGTGGTTCAGCGTTCATATTTGGCCGTGCAACGACAAGCTTTGGTTTGAGTTCCAAGATTCTTCACTCTGCCAAGCCGTGATAGTCCAGCAAGGCTTTCCACTGTACACGCACGTGGCCAATTCTAATAAGATTTATGAAGCAGGGTGATCCTGATAAAATTGCCATCTTAAATTGATTGTTCAGCCGGCGGACAAAGTAATTCAACTTAACATCCTTATACAGGTCGAGTAGGATTAGGAAGCGATGCGAATGTGACAATAATCTTTTATGTTCGTGCATTATTCCAATGTTGGCCAACATCTTTTTGGATCATCTTTTTGGATCATCTTTTTAGATCATCTTTTTGGAGCTCTTCAGTTTTCAGTGCACACTTGAGTTCTGGCGAGAACTGTTCACCCGTGAGAGACCCTAGCAATCTTTGCCAGAAACTGAAGAATCAGCACAACCAATTCTTCGTCCAGCTTGCTGCTGAAGGTACGAAGCAAGCGTAAGCGAACGTTAGCATCCCATCCCACCCCATCCCCACACATCGCAGATACTAAGCCAGTCCAAGTGAACGTCAACATCCCACCCCCTCCCTGCATGTAGCGTTGAGATAGCAAGCAAGTGAAGGTAAACGTCAACATTCCACCCTATCCCCTCCCCACATGTAGCATTGAGATACGAAGCCAGTGCAAGTCAACGTTGACATCCCACACACCCCATCCCCACACGCAGAATCAAGATGCAAAGCAGGTCCGGGTGAACGTTAACATTCCACCCACCCCATCCCCACACATAGCAGTACGATGCATTAAGATCGCAAGAAGATAAAAGTGAACGTTGACATCCCACCCACCCCTCTCCCACACGTAGCTTCAAAATACGGAGCAGGTGCAAGTGAACGTTAACATCCAACCATCCAACCCCACCCCATCCCCAACCCACCCCAACCCCGCCAAAAGCAAAACAACGAAACTACCAAAACGAGAAAACAATAACAAAATGCACGGATTTTTGTGGGCGGTGTTCTGTCTATCCAAGACCAAAGATTTAAGGAAAAAAAACCATCTGGTGACTCTACCCGTTTACGTAGATGATTTAGCCACGAAAAAAGGTGACGGTTCTTTTCTTACCGTCTTACCTTCGTGTCTGTCCAGCTACTCTGATATTTGTGGGGTAGGACCATCTGGCCCCTTCCCCTCCCCGAATTCTGGCAGCTTGTTCTTCTTGTTCCTCTGTTGTTGGTCATTACTCCCGTTGATATTCAACAGAGTTTCATTCTCAACGGTGAGACTACCAGCCATGATCTCAATATCATTTCACCATTGTTCTTGCTGTTGTTCTTTCCCAGCATTCTGAAAATCCGTCGAACAGATTTCACCATCATGGTGACGCTATGAACCATCACAATTCAATGGCAACCATGTGGTTGCATTGACAGCACACAACCAAGCCACTGCATAATGGTTGCAGCCAGCCATGGCTAATGATGGTTGAAAAGCCCTTGTTAATGGTTGGTGGTTATGAACCACTTAATTGTTAATTAACTAACCACCCTTACTAACAGGATATTGTTTATTAACCCCTTCGTAGTTGATAAACCCTTCATGGTGCATAAGACCCTTATTGTTGGGGGGCCACTGTACACCTTTGGTCACCTACAACCTCTGATTCAACGATCACCATTCTGTAGCTTGGTGCGCCGAGCTGCTCCCGTAGCGCCGCTTACGTTGTGGATATGGCTGTGGTAGCCTGGGATGGCCCGCCCGTCAGGGCTAGTTTACAATGATGGCATATACTATATACATTATATACCATGTTTTACATGGCAGAGCTATATGGTATGTAAAAACCAAATCATATAAGAGCTACATGGTATATACAAAAAGAGGAATATTAAAATAGCTATACTAAAGGCCTTATGTATGGTAAGCATTATGGTACCGTGATTTATTGTGAACAATACTAACAGCTTAAACGTCTCAAATTGGGGTCCTACAATGGGAAATAATGGTTATACTTGAAAATGACATAAAATGACAACTGGCGAGAATGGGGATACACCATAAACTGATTAATATACCAGCTAGACTGGGTCAATGTTCAGCATGTAAAATCTGTCTGTCGGTGTCAGCTGATCTTGAGAGGTTCTCTTCTTTCGCAGACTTACAACTTTAGGAGTACCTCAAAGCTAACTTTAGCTGAAAGGAGTTGCTTCCTAATCATCTAAGCAAAAGGTCACTGAATTCAACGCTCCTTACAGCCACCTTCTGTGCAACCATGAGACGTGCATGTATGGTCCATTTGGTTCCGTTTGGCTTTTTACATTCAAGTGGTGACTTTGGTTGTCAGAGATGAAGAATCTATTATTTGCTCCTCAACAGCTTAAGTTGATGGTTGGTTTAAAATCAAGTAAGCGTAAGGTGAGGTATGCTAGAGGCTATCATTGCATTCCCCTCCTCATCATCATATTCATCATCATTGTCATCATCGTTATCATGATTGTCATCATTGCCATCATAAAAATATCATTAATCATCAAACCCAGAAACCCCATGTCAAGCAACCAACGATGTTGGCGTAGATTCTACATAGATCCCCGTGAAGATTCATCAAGGCAATTGCATAACTTATGTATTTCTACTCTCCTCTATATCAGCTTGTCAACCATCTCCAGAGATGACAATCTGCTCTACCGGTTGGCATCTCATGAACCACATGGCAGGAACCCTGAAATCTTTCGTTGGGACGCCGGACATTTTGGGAAGGAGCCCGATTTTGGGGCAGTTTTCACCTCACAGCTACCTGATAGGTAAATGAAATCATCAAACATCATCCTGATTCATCCTGTCTCTGATTCCCACAGACTTTCTCTTGGAAACTGCTGGAACTAGGGCAGGCCATAGCAGGCCATGGCAAGCGTCCATTCCAATGGGGAGAAACATGGGACCACTCAGCGCTCCAGGCCAGGAACCAAGGACCTCCCGGATCCAGATCCCAGCCATTTCATTCATCACTGCCTGACAGTGAAGGCACCACCAGCGCATGGCCCCACAAACATGGACATGACAAGGCTGTTGAGCACCCCAAATCTCCAAAAAATCCAGATCCAACTGATTTCTAACTGATTTCTCGACCAAATTCAAGTAGCAGCTGTCCAGCTGTGAATTAGCGACCTGATTCCTTCTCTGGTTGTCATTGGGATTTTAAACTCACGGATATCCCCTGAAGGACAAGGGAGATCCCATCATGACATCCTAAGTTTGCTGTAGACAGCTTCATCGAATCCAATAAATCAAACATGAGGAACTTGAGTTCAGGATGCGCTCCGCCATGGCATCAACCATGCTATGAGGAATTGGCACCGCTTTCTTAGGTCACCGGTCTACAGGGAAAAAACAATGCCCAGGTACTGACGATTCGCATCAAAAACATTAATGCTTTGTAAACATCGGCATGCTTTGAGATGTTGGTTATATCGGCCATAATATGATGTCTACCAAAGTGCCACATGAAAACAGCGCTGCCATGTCGTGAGCAGCGGCCAAGCTTCAGAGGATGCCCAATTGCACTGGAAAACTCCGATCGAGATCGGGTTTCCTTGGTCATCCTCGATATATTTTCGATCGCTTTCCTGAGCAAATGCGGTGATGGAACTCTGACCTGGTGCATCCTGGCGCCTACTCTAGTGGCAACGTCTTGCACCTGTGAAAGGAGACAATTTCTTTAGAGTTAGGTCAACATCATCAAACCTCCCAAGCGGATTGGTCGTTGACTAATTAAGCACCTACATCCGGACCAGTGACTACATGCACCTTGATCACAATTGCCACGTCACACATTGGAGACAGAAACACACATGAGGGGCAGATTGATACATGGACGCATGGATGGCACTTGAGAGTCATTTGTAGTCACTTGTGGTGCATTGCTGGCCCCAAGAGAAACACCGAAGGTGTGGCTATAACTTTGCATAGCCCAGGAACACAAATTACCAACATCAGAGCACTATGGAGCACTGTTGGTTGCCAACCAAAAAACATTGCTTGCATTTGACTACACACATATTAATGCATACATGATCATCATAATCAATCCCCAAGGAGATGTATGTCTTTATGTGCGAAACACACAGATATGACAGGCAATCATAACATGAATTGAATGTACAGTAATTATATACATTTATATGATAAGTTGTTAAAAAAGTTGTATATATAATATATGAGAAAATATGTGGATGATGAGATGTATCTATGTGCAGGTGTTTTACTAGATTGTATATACGTCTGTAGATATGTTATGTATCATTTTGTATCCATATGCATATGGTTATATCCATGCATATTAAACAGGATCCAGGATCCAAATAGCAGCTATAGCATCCGTGAGAGAACCGACGGCTACGGCTGGATCCAATCTCCAGCGAGATTCTGCAATTGCGTCATCCAAGCAGTGCACACTGGAACTTTCGCCTCATAGCAGAGCCCAACGTCAAAACCGGGCAGGGCACGGGTGCAGCACTTTCTGAACCGAAGTCGGCTGTTCTCGGTTTGCTCATGCAATGATATCTCCGTTTGACTGTCCCCAGAGAGTGGTTTCCTCCCCCTGGTTGTGTGTTGGTTGACAGGCAATCTAACGCATAGTCATATCCATCGCTATTCTGCGAGGCTTTTATCAAGAGAACTTGCTGTTGAATTGTACATAGTCTATATTATTATTGTGTGATCTATGATCGCGTATATCATCTAATTGTTCATATGCAAATTTGTATATATATATATAAAAATGGTACCCCCCAAAAAGTCGACATACATATATATATATATATACATATAAGTCTATCTAAGTCTATCTATCTATTGATCTATCTATATCTACACATATCTGTATCACTTTCCCCAGTTTTGCCGCACCTCTTGCCGCATACATATGGCAAGCGAGCACGACGCAAACGAAGGCTCTCTTATACCTGAGAGGAGGTGTGTGGGCGAGGGTTGCAACGGCCAGGAGCTCAGATCAGTTTTGCCCGGTCATGCAGCTGGTTAGTGGGTACGAGTACGGTACGAGTAATGAGTGCAAGCTAATGGAAGGCTGAGAGTTGCAAGCATGTTGAGAGTTGCAAGCGCACTACCTCACTCAATTGAAGCGTCAAGCTGCACACTTACTGGAAGGATGAAACATGTACGTGAAATGGTCGCTTCTCAAAACAGGGGTCCCCGAAATTATCGTCAATAATGATTGTTAATAATAAATCAACCACTGTTTGGATTCCCGATTTTGAGAAACCACTCCATGTACATCAAATCTGCTATCAAAATAACACTCGGGTATGCATCCAACGCATGTGAGATAGACTACGGTCACCTGACATTGGACAAACAATCCCACGGAGCAGAGCGGTGCCCAATGCCATGGGATACCAGGCAAAGAAATATGTGAGCGTGTGCATATGTTTATATGCATCAATCTATCTATTTGTCTGTCTATCCAGCCTAATCCAAACGAATCCAATGTGATCTATGTATGTATTGTTGCTTAAATACCAACGCATGGACATATGCATGAAGGTGTGAATTCCTGCGAATGTTGTTGCCTGTTTATACGTACCAGTACAAACACAAAAAACCCACAGTATGTAATATGTGTATGATGTGTACAAATCCACAATCAATCTATGCTTCAATCTCTTGTCACCAATGATCATCCTGAAGCGATCAATCCATCAATTAATCACGGGAATCATAATAAAAAACAGTAATCATATGTAGGTTGATGATGGTTAATGATGGCTACCAGCCTCAGTAGAGAATAGTAATAATCACAATGATAAAAACCGGTCATCATCAATCTTCATCAAGCATCATCAAACATCACTTGCACTCACCAAAACCCACCATCGCCTCAGGCAACCCTCTCTCCTGTTCGTGGGTCGTAAATCAAGTGGTCACTTGTGAGACAATGCCAAGCAACTGGCTTCGTGATCCACCTTGTGCCATACTTGTAGGTCTTGTAGGTCAGGTACAGTTGCAAAGCTTCAAAACAACTGACGAGAACAACTGTCCACTTGACCCATCATAAACTGCGGCCGAGAAATGCAGCAAAACACATCATCT
Organism: Symbiodinium kawagutii; assembly: GCA_009767595.1. Taxonomy (NCBI): domain Eukaryota; class Dinophyceae; order Suessiales; family Symbiodiniaceae; genus Symbiodinium; species Symbiodinium kawagutii. Next base: position 309,696 of record VSDK01010993.1, on the reverse strand, counting down.
TTTTTCATGTTTTTTTCAGGTAGCTGCTATGACTTTATGACATACACCCTTTTGCCAAGCAACGGTTTATTGCTAGTTCTTCATACAGTGGCTTACCGGAATCTGGCATGTCTTCGTGGTAAAAACTACAAATCTCGTTTTTTTCTTGCGAATGTTTTACAAACACAAGAAGATCCCAGCGGGGAACGTGGTTGACATTCAACTCAAGTGGGGTGTCTCAAGCCATAGGGAACTCCAAAGTTATGGCTGGTTTACTTTACTGCTATAAATTGTTCTGTAAGCAAGGATGAGAGAAAAACCCAAGCGGGACGATATTTCCAATGCTATTCACCATGTAGAGGATTGTCCGATGGTCTGATTGAAACATGACTCTCAAATCAGCCCACTGAATGGTGCATCTGCATATTGAACCGTTCCTTTTTCCTTACTGGGTGAGTTTACCACAACCAATCCGGGCACTGTTGGTTTGAGATTCTTTCCAATTCACAGCTCGAGATGTTGCTGTTCATCGCTCTGTCGTTCTGTAAACTCCACAAGCCAATGAGATCCAATGGTTCAGAGTCTCCCCGGGCTTTCCACCAGTCCACGAGTTGGGGAATCCCATCATGGTGAAACCATTTTTATATCCTGCTG
>VSDK01010993.1:291465-309043 GCA_009767595.1 Symbiodinium kawagutii | reverse complement strand
GAACACTAGCCTGGAGGCTACGATTTTCCGAGAACAATCCTTCAGTGCCACTAGAATTTTCGAAGACAAGCTGCTAGACACTGTACTGTTGTGGTCAAGTAACTCCAAAGGGGCAACGCTGGCTGAGTCTCTCACTGAAATCACTCACATAGAGTTTTGCAAACCCTCGGAACAAGGGTACTAGAATACTACTGTACCCGTCTCTCTCTACGGCAACCAATTACATAACCTCTGAAACATATAACATATACCGAGACACCATACCGAAAATTAATGTATGCAAAAACTGCATCAAACTGATACATGCGATGTCAGGCGATGTCCAATATTCAAACATCCACACATTTGTGCATCTGCATTTGCAACAAAATGCAATGGTACATGTTTTTCAATGTCAATGTCTAAATACAGATTCTACAAATAGTGTAAAACATGTGTAAAACTATGTCTTGCATACAGATTCGCTCCCAAAATGAGAGTCCCAACCCGACTCGACGCTGAACCCCCCCGGTCCGCAGGTTCAACGACCATCAACCTGGCGAGGCGGACGGGCTGCCGTGGGGCCTCACACCTGCGCAGTCATGGAAACCGCTGTAGGCAACGGCATATCCTACTGGGCAAAGGCCGAGCTCGACACTTGCCCTGGCAAACCGCCAACTTTGAACATCTACATGCTCGACATGAACATCTCAAAGAAGTACCAATCCTTTATGCAATCCAGCACTAGACAATAATTTGACAATAGAATTACTGAAAGAGAAACACAAATGCAACAGACAAGAAAAATGTGGTGGCCATGGTGAAGTTGGTGGTTGTGGTTGCGTTTGCGGTGGTTGCGTTTGTGGTGGTTGGTTGTGGTATGTTATTTACTGCCGTTGTCGTTGCTGCTGCTGTTGCTGTTGGAATCTCTTGTATAAGGATTAATAAAGCATCCACCGCAATTGAGTGTCAACGAAGCTCCAGATATGGAGAAACCACAAGGGACTCAGGGTCTCCAAGTCACGGTTTGGCTAATCGGAAGCCCACAAATACATATTTTCATACAAATCTCTATCGATGACAATATTCAATCAGGGTTCTGATGATCATTGGAATGGCTTATGGTCCCGGAAAGCCGACCCGTGACCATATATATCCATATATCAAACCATCAATGGGCTGCTTCCTGTAGTCTTTCTCCACAAAAACCCAAAAACCTCTCCATTTTTGAAGAGTGATCTGATCCTTCTCCAACTCGCGGCGGGAACCAAGGGTTTGGAGGTGCAACCACGGATCCCACCCTTCACCGTGTGCTGCTGGCATGACCCGAGGCCTCGGCATAGGCGCTGCAGCGGAAGAAGTCAAGTCGGACGCTATCAAGTCAACAAACATCTTGATTCTTGTCCGGTCATCAAGTCTTCATCTGGGTTCTACAAAACAAGAGTGGATGTACAAAGCATTGTACAAAGCATCAAATACTCAAGATCAGAATGCCTAAATCCAACTGAGCGTTACCCATGAAGACATCGCCGCTGATGGCGGTGTTTCAGCAAGCAACTGGAGAAGCGAAGCAGAACCGTGCCAAGCAATGGGTTGAACTTGGAAGCCCTGATGGGTTCTACCACGAAATGATGACGGAAAATTGAAGGCCAAGAAAATCTAGTGATGGCGAACGTGTGAATGACAACCAACAGCAAATGATTATGCACTTGAAAACAATTATTAATCATTACGAAAATGGCTAAGAGTGATTGCTTGCATACTGGCCAATAATTATAGCTCTTTTATCTGCACATAGCGAGGAACAGCAAGGAATGCCAAGGTCACCAAACCTACTGGATGAGTTGGTTCTGGAAATGGACTTCCCAAGAATCCCTGAACCACAACAGCAACAAAAGCAACGAGACTCCGAGTTCGCTTCAGCAATCCACGGATGAAGCATGATGAAGCAAGTAGACTTCAATAAGCTTGAAATGTATTAAATATCATTTTTTCACCATATATTCGTATATATATATATATTTATCCATATCAATAGACATTCTAGTGGAACCTGGTGGAAACGTATTGAAACCCCATGGGCCAGGCTCAAAAAGCGGGTCGAGATCGGATCTCGTTGATCTAGGGGTATCGAGAAGGTTCTCAACGCTACCAGGCTCTCATTGCAGGTATGTCTTGAAAGGGTTGAGATGATGGGCATGGCCAGTGGGTATGGATTGCATGCCCGCAGGGATGATCCATAGCTTAGAGCCGTACATAGATTTGATTGGATCTTGTTGGATCATTGCACGATGTGAAGCAGAACACAGCTACAATTGCAACCACCCTGATGCATGTGATACAAAGGAGCCTGGCTTTTGCAACTGCATTAGAGGTACCTCCGAACCATGCCAAAATAATTGGCTTTCAATCTGCCAAAGCTTTAAAAGCACAAAATCTAAGGACGACGTCAAACATCTGGCAAGTTACAGTACTGCAAATATTTTCCTGTTGAAAACAAAGAAAGCTCTGTCACAACACCACCATGGTCACGAAGCCTACGTCTCAGCCTAGGCAACACCGCTCTTTTTTGGTCCTCACAACCACGCTAAGAAACTGTGGCAGAAATGACGGTCATTTGCTCCGTATCTCTGGTCCATCTTGACCGAGCACAAAAGGTACTCGTTCTGATTGGAACTCAATTCAATTAGTTGGTTCATGATGGTTCATGATGTTAATGTGTGCTCTGGCCTCACCATTGCTAATGATCATATCATATCACGCTGTGTACCGAAAAGTGCATTCCCCCAGTAGAAACCAACTAACATCTGGTATCGGTGATAGCTCTCCAAGTTTGAATCAACTTGGTGGGTGGCTTCGCAGTTCTCAGGCAACCTTACGATGCAGAGCGTCCGCTATGATCCACTGTTGTTCGTTCCTTTAGCTTAATCCTACTTGAAGGCGTGGAACAAGCGCCACCCCCAACCATTTTCCTTAGAGGAATGGTTCACTTCCATGGCTCACACTGCTACACCACTCCCCAAGAAGAACAGCAACAGTTGCAGAAACCGGTCCCCGCTTCCAAGAGAAGCCTGTCACAACAACCTGGTGCTCCAAGCATCCCAATACCAATACTAGCAGGTAACAAATTTCCTTTTGGGAGTTTCGGAGGTTCACATGGGGGTTGTTGTAGCTCGAATCACTTGATTCGCAGCCCTTGGGAAACGGATTCTGCCACGGACAGTTTCATGAGAGTAGTACTCTGTACCTGATGATGTTTGCTCTCAAAATGATCTAGTTGGTGACCTGGTCGTTATAAGCCATCCCAAAAATACATAAACATACGAGTTATATATATATATATATGATCAATCCACTATCCAAAATATTATGGGAAACTGAGCGTTTAAAACGACCAGCCAAAAACTGATACTCTCTCACTTCTACCAGGACAAAATCTAAACGCTAGATCTACGAGATTCAACGAACATATTGTGCAACTTTGCCATGTTTGGTCATAGTGACCTGTTTGATCCCTCGGTATCATCCTATCAACGCCTTTCCACGCATCACCCCTGAGCAAATGAGGATTCAGCTGCCGTGGCTTCCCGAAATCTGTTGCTTCGATTGCCCAGCGAGGTTCGAAATAAATCAATGAATCTTCAAAAGTTCGGAAGCAAAGAAACTGCAGCTCACTGCAGCTTCGCAGGATTGTTTTCGGAAACAATTCAACCGATGAAAGCCAACGCCGTGCCAGGAATTGCAAGCTGACTCTGTTTTGATACAACATCATAGACTCATCATAGACTCTCATAGTCAAAAACACAGAGAACATAGCTGCTATTCATTGCCTCGAGCATGAAATACTCACCACATCGAAACGGCTGCCGTGAAGTACGCCTCGAAGTGCCCATGTCAGCATGCCTTGGAGGGGCCCAAGGATGCCCAAGGGCTGCATCACCCTGATCCGTTCCTTGCTTAGTGATAGTATGTCATAGGATAGTCATAGTATGTGATATGATTATATATGAATGTGTTGTAGAACGGTTCCACGAAAAGCTATAGTGAGAAAAAGCTTCTTGTGTTTGGTCCAGTATGAAGTACGTTCGTCCCTGTGGGACTCCCTGAGATCATGGGCTTCGGATCATCCGTCGCCCTGAACGACTACTTCACCTGGGAAGAAATGCAACCGGAAAATCACAAACCACATGAGGTCACTTGAGCGCCATTAACTATCACTATTGGTTGTAACCATCGCTAGCAACCATTTACCAGCATTAATCATTAAGTACTGGAAGTTTTGGATGTCGACAATGAGGTTCAAGGTCTCACTGGTGATTCAGAGCTGCAACCGCCCCTGCACTGGGTGAATAGTGTATACCGTATACTCCTGTTTCCGGCTTGTACGTCCTCCTGTGGTTGTTGTAAGTACTCGCTCCAGTTGAGGGAAAAATCGATGATTTCACATCGGCAGCTAGCCAGCAATTTCACTCCTTTGTCACAGGGGTGAATGAGAATCATTGCATTTTCATGCATTTTCTGCCTAATCATGATTTTGAAAAAGGATGAAAAAGGCTGATCATCGCTAATAGGCCCCGAAAAGGCATGATAATGATAATCACTGATAATGCCTCACCTTCACCAACAAAATCCATAAATGGTTTCATCCCATGACATATTTGCATTGAGCCAGGCGTAATAGTGACATGGTTTCCCCACACAAAATAAATGCTGCAGGGAGGAGTTTACCCTGTTTATGGGCAGTCCCACACAAGTGATCGTTCATGGACACCCCATGATGACACGTGATCGATGGTTCGTAGTTAATAGATGCCGATAGTTCTTGGTTCGTGGTAAATGATAGTTCAGGATGGCAAAACATGGTTGATAATGCTTAACAACGGAGAATAATTTATGGATTACTTGCAGTGACTTGCAGTGTTTAAAATATGAACAGCTCCTGGGCAGCCCCTTACTGTTGAGCCTTACTGAGGCGGGAGCCCCAAATCAATGGGTTCAGCCGATTCGTCAACCCAACACTTCCTGACAGTGTCAGTGACCGACGAGGGTTCAACCCACATCTCCTAGTTCAAAGTCAAATTAGGATACTGTAGATTATGTGATTTTATGTGCGATAAAACCAATGTTCTTATGCACTTATGCGCATATACCTGTCCAAATCTTGCACTTTCGTGGGCAGTATTGGTACTCTTGCAGCGCCATTTGTATGTCTTCATCAAACATTTAAGATGACGCTTTCTTACAGGTGGCCTATCCCGCCTCCGGAAACCGTGTATCTTCGAGGGCCGTACTTGTCCCAACACCAGTGATACAAAATGTAATACTATGTGGCAATATCCGTAAAGACAAGTGACATCAAGTGACCATAAAACCCTGGCTGCTGCGGCTTCCCCCAATAATAAATCAGACGTTGATGTCTAATGTGTAAATGAATACATATATATACACAATGAATTTGTGTTGTTCATAACGGTCACGGTCACGGTCACTTATATGGACACGATAGATAATATGCTATGTAAAAAGAATTCCTTATCTGTGCTGTGCTCAAAATAGGTTGTCTGAAACACTCTGGCGACTTGGCCTATATACCTATACTAAATTGCCACTCACTAGATGAAATACGGTGCCGCTTGCAACTCTATATATTCCAAACAGAATGATGGATACAAATGGATACAGTACTCTTGACACCACCCCAGGTATCCCAATCTATGCATGATCTAAAATGACCACAATGACATAGTCGATCTCCGCTGTGCCATTCAGAGAACTGCACCAAGAGACTGGCACCGCTTTCTGGGTTGGAAGGCCTAAATCACACGACGCGACGCAGCAGGCTGACTGACCAACTATGCGCGATGTGGGATATCAGGGATATACTGAGAGTGCTGATAACGACCAGCCCGCAGCAACCATATTCGGATTTTGGAGGGTGTATGGTCGCAATAATACTGTTCATGAGAAAAAACAGCACAAGTTCCGACAGTTCCGACTGACAATCTTTCCAGAGTGTATGGCAAGGTCTGGTTAAATCACAGGCAGCGGCAATGCAGTCGATTTATCTATCATGAAATGCGCGTCAATCCAAACCAAATCTGATATCACTTAATTACATATCTTGTAAGGGAGTATCATATATCCTGAATTACATACATCACTTAATCATGACAAGGTCTTTTGTTGAGTATCATTGTCCGAAAAATTGCTCCTGCGGGCCCGCTGGAAGTGTTCCGTGTCGAACCAGAAGCCCTGCGGATCAAGACATCAAGATCTTCAAATCGAAACCCAAGCCCCATGTGGTCCACATTTCTCTCCCCCTCCAGCTGCCCACCATCAGCAAACTTCATGATTTATAGTGATAGTGAAGCTCCATAAAAGGGTGTGTATGCAGTGGAGGGGTGGGCTTATGTCACCATGATACATGTTATGTGCCATCCACGCCCATATTGCTGTAGCATCCAGCCAGCATTCCACAGCTTTTGGCCAACTTTAACAGAAGAGTTGGCGACCTTCTGATGCACTGCATCTGCAGCCATCATCGTCCTCACCCTCATCAACAAGACTTTGCTATTGTCGTTATCATCATCACCATCATCATCACCATCATCACGATCACAGCCACGAAATAGACTCCTTTCAGATTATTTAGCTTCCCCAATAAAGTCAGCTGAGGAACGCTTGGGTTTGCGGTGTTGGAAGCCTCTGCCATGTTCTTGCCTCAAAACTATCAGCGGGACCAGGAGAATCTGGTACACCATCACTTGTGGCTGGGTACTGCAACATTTCTCAACAAATTCTGGGTTTGTTCTTAAAGTTTCACTGAAAATACATTTGACAAACACTTGCTTGGAGACTGGTGTTTCAATCTGAAACAATGGTGGAATTTTATAATGATTTGATCGAATGCAACGTTCATAGTCAAAGGGGATCTTGAGCATAAACACTAGGAAGGCTGCACCTGTGCTGTGCGTTCACAACACTCCAAACAACGATCATCCAACAGTATCGCTCAGAGGCATATGTTGCTGTACACCAAATGAGTAGCGTTCAAATCACCCATCAAACTCTGCTTATTGTAATATTATAAAATGTGGTATTGCAATCTACAGGTAAGCACATTGCAGCTCTAGTGGGAATGACTGCCATGGAAACATTGCAACTATGATGTAATCCACAAACATATCAGCCAATACTATCCAATACTATCATTCTATCAGATTCTATCGTTATCTCGTTCCACTTCGAATGGATTTCCTTTGGCACGAGGCTTTCCCGCTACTCCCTGTGGTGTAGCAGATCTTTGAGGTCGAGATTCGGAACACGGGGCGATCCCAGCAATAAAATGTCCAGCAACCCACGACCCAAAGCGCGAACCTGAAACGCCGTACCAGCCCTGAAGGACTAGAGACAAAGAAATTGCTACAAGTATATACTAAAGGAATGCCGCCAAATTTCCCACATCTACAGTACTAGCTGGACATTTGCATAATCCTTCCGTTTTCTATTAGAAATCTGGATGAGTCTGATTGCTTTTGTTCATTCCTTTTTTCTTGGCTCTGCACGCAAAACAAACTTACTAAAAACACTCAACACTAAGCACTTCTGTGCAGCTTTCTTGCAGAACCCATACACGGTCCCAGATGCTTGCATACAAAACGTAGTTTCCCACACCAAAACCAAACCGTCTGCCGGGCTTTAGCGTCGAATTGTCGTCGCCTGCTGGTCGGCTTTTCACTTGTTTCTATGGCACGTATCTGTCACTCCCACAATGGTTGTTGTGTTTTCGGTCCGCCTGATCATCTGCAGATATAGAATTCGTATCAATGCGCATCTGAGAATACGCATAACCTTTCTTACTAATGTAAAAATCTACATCAACCAAATCAACTAACCGACCAACCAGCCGTAGCAACGAATAGCAACCAATCAGCCAAAAGATCAACCAACCAGCAAATCAACCAACAGATCACCCAACCAACAGATCCACCAACCACCTAAGCAATGCCCCCAAGCTACAGGAATTTCACCGCTGCACGAATCTCATCCATGAGGTGGGCCGCCATCCCTCACGGTGAAGGGCAGGTGGCTGTCGGGTTGGATCGGGTTGGGCCAGCTGTGGTCAATTGATTGCTGGTTTCTCAAAATGGTGTAACCAATGGGTAAACAAGCTGGCTAATGGTTGATCACAGGGGAGAATCATCCACAAGAAAAGTGATTTACCAAACTCTATGATGGTTTCTCAAGCCATGGGGGCACCCCAAAGTTATGGTTGGTTTATCAACAACGATTGATATGGGATGATAATTGTGGGTACCCCCATGACTTGAGAAATACCCAATGAGATTGTACATCGACCAGCTACTACGGTTGTTAACGGTGATATTAGCTGCTTGTCATGGCTAATCGCTTGGCTGTAATGGTTTTGAATCAACCAATTAAGGTTAGGTTAGACACCAACCAGCTACAATGGCTGATAATTGTGGCCAATTGGTCAGCTTGAATGGTGACAATTGTTGCTAACTAGCTAATGGTTGCTAGCAGTAATAATAATTGATGAACATGACTATATAGCTGGTGAGCTACAATGGTTGCGAGCGGTGGTAATACTGTAATTGTGGATCATGGCTAATTGATGAGCTATTACGGTTGCTAGTGGTGACTATAGTTGCTGATCATGGCTAATTGGTTGGCCACAATGGTTGCGAATCATGCGACTAATGGTGGTGATGGTTGATAATGGTGGCTAATCATGGCTAGAAAACTGACCATACTGGATGATCGTGGTTGAGACTAATTCCAGGAGAGAACAAATAGCAACCGCCACAACAAGAACAAGAACAAGAACAAGAACAAGAACAAGAACAAGAACAACAACAACAACAACAATAACAACAAACAACACCAGCAGCAGCAACAACAACAACAACAACAGCAGCAGCAGCAGCAGCAGCAGCGACAGCATCAACAGCCAAAGCCACAGCCAGAATCTCAACCAGCACCTGACAGAATGAGGGTACAAGCAACCACAGCAACCACTTAATCCAGTGAAATATGAAATATATCGAAAAGCACAGTCGATATCACTGATCCGGGAGATCTAAAAAATCGTCTCGGAGGTAAATCCAGAGAAAAAATACCCAGCTCCCTTGCCAAATAGGACAGAGGCATATTTTACTGGGATGGCATCCACTCTCCTGAAGTAAACCAACACTGCTTGCAGATTCGTTGAGTCTCAAGTCTGGAGAGCGAATTGGTGTCGCTGAACCTAGTAAGAACAAGTTGTAAACAAGCAGGACAACTGGCAATCCCAAAAACTAACCATCTCCTTGTGGAGGAATATGCTAGGTCGCAGTCACGTGTCACATCTTAAAAATAGCTAATACCAGTCATTAGTCACTCCAAACTTTGGGTTTAAATCATTAGTTTGGATCGGAAAAAATCACTCCAAACTACTCGCAATCGACCTCTTCTTGCTTTGGAGTGAAAAAGTATTGAAATGGGATCCCCACACAACTCCACCCCCCCTCTTCATGACACTGTGAAAGTAATAGGAACCTAGTCGACATGCAGTTGAAAGTCTACGCATTGGACTTGCACAATCCAAAATCAAATGTGTCTGACAACCAGATCTACCAAATGTACCGCTTGGTTGCCGTTCATGGAGGAAATTCACTAGAAGGATGTGCAGGTGGTTTAGATTTGAGCTCGGAGGATTTAAAAAGTGTTCAGGAAAATTTAATCCTGGTAGATCATCTGAAATTGATGATAGTTGAGCTTTGCAACTTGTCCTATCATGGCTTTTGCAAAACAAAGCCAGAAAATCCCAGGAATATCAGCCTTGTTCAGTACTCGACAAAAACAGAGAAAGACATGTGCCTGACCTAGTTCTCCTTTCATGAGACGTTTTCGGGTACTCACCTCGTATTCTAATGCTGGACTTGTATTCAGTATCTATCAAGAGTCCAAACCCACTGAAAACTTGTGTGTACACAACGATCAAGGAAATTCAAAACAAATATGCAAAAGATAGATGAGTATCTTCACAACTTTAGACACTGATCATGTACTCTTTACTCTTTGAAACTATCCAAGCTCTTAATCATCTTGGCACTCTTCCATGCTTTCTAGGTTCCCCAGAGGACTCATGGAGTCTCCAACTGAATGGTTACTGTAGCTCCAGCACTGTGTTCAAATGGTAGGCTTGGGGCTCCAGTTCCAAAGGCTGCCAGTAGCCGCGCCCGTTCAACTGCAGTCAGAGAGGCTCATTGTCAGGTTGTTTTTTACGACAATTCTGAACCTCAGCCGCAGCGCTCAAGAACTCTAGCATTTTCGGGTTCTGGTATGGACTTCACCATACAAGATCAACAATATGAAATCATGATATTCCGACAATTATCAGCAAATCACCAGAAGTTTGTTGCATTCGTACTTATTCAACATCACTGCAACTGCAATGTTTATGCGGCTGAAACAAGTTTGTCTTGGCCTCGCAAACCAACACATCTGTTGAAGTTAATTGGCCTCAGTGGTCAATGTTCATCAGCCTTTCAAAAGCAGCTCTCAAATTGACTGTGATGGTTGGTCGATGGTTGGTCAATGATTGGCCAATGGTTGATCAATGGTTGATCAATGGTTGGTCAATTGTTGGTCAATGTTTGGTCAATGAATTGTTCGTAACCAACAGCAAGCATACTGGTAAATCCAGCTGTTAATCAATCCCTCATGCTTCACGGCTAAATCACAAGATTGTCAGTGGTAACCTGATGGTGGTTTATTGATCTGGATCTAGCAGCACTAAAAGGTTGATCATTCTTCGTGACGATGATTTCAGGCTTGTTTTCAAATCTCGCCACTGTATTCAGGACACCTTTAAAGATAGATTCACATAGATTCACAGGACCGCAAAAAGGTCAGGTTCTTTTCTTGTACGTGCTTTGTTTTCTAGTTTCATGACAGGATATCAGCAAGACAATGTTCAAGTTGCGGTCGAGTAAAGGTCTGAGAATGCGTGGCATTACGAAACCAACCTAGTTCATGATTGGTACACCTAATCAAACATGAAACCACATATATCAACCAACCAGTATATCATTTAAATGAGTAGATGTATTTTCATCTGTTTATTTTCCACCCACCTGGAACTGCCTGGAATTGCCAAAGCGCATCGCTTGTTCAGCAGACTGGTCTGTGAAGAGGGGCATGGTCTCCTGCACAGGACCATGGCCCCCAGCGAACGGCCAAGGCTTTGGTGATAGGAGAAGTGCTGGTCGTTTTGGGAGTGCAGCAAGTGGTGGATCATTGACATTGCCACATGATCCAAGCATGACATGTACAAGGGATGACCAAGCTGGCAAGGGTAGAGTTCCCCTGTGGATAAGCACCTCCACATGCTTACATTACAGGCTCAGTGTTGACGACGGTCTGCAAGCATCCCCTGGAGATGTATGTACTGTGTGGTTGTCAATCAAAATAACCAGTCAACATTTTTTTAATCATGTATTCATAACCTTCTGAACTGCGATTGCTTCCCTGAAAAACCAAAACACGGTCCCTGTACTTGCTAAACGATTTGACGATCATGTCACACTTCTTTAGCTTAGACATTTAGACCTACGCCCACAACACTTAAAAGGGTCCGCAACTCATCTGCGTCAAAATTGCCTCGTCCAAGTGGTTGATTCATAGGTTTTACTACGGTAGTACTATTACTATGAGGGTAAACTTGGGAACACCAAAAAAGGACGGTATATTATATTACCAAAAAAGTTCTATATATAACATTGGATAATTTAGCGGCCCATTATGTAAAAAAGAAAGCAACGTTGAAACATGTTGAAACTCGGTCATGATCACATCCTATCGATGCCCCAGATCCAGCAGCACCTCAAGCTCGACACAGTTTCTCCTCCGTCAGCGGATGGTGCATGGACATGTGGTAGCCACTCACATACCAGTGCCTCAGCACCCGAGCGGACGTCAGCACCAGTACACCAACAAAAAACACCTTTGGGTGAACTCCACAAACAAACATTTAACATTGGTGTATGGTGATATGGTGAATCAACAAATGCGACTGTTCACAATGCTTAATAAGTCCAAAGACCCAAAGGTCTGATTACAGTGTCAGCACATCTTGCGTGCCACTCCTTTGGGGCCAAGGCTACTACTTGAGACTCATGGAATGACTGGAATGACGGCCTTGGGTGGCATGGTTGGGTGGCACCCAAGCCAGGCCGAGCGTTCTCCAAGGTATCCCTCAACGAGGATATCTTCTACCATCCCAAAGATAATCATTCTGAATATGGAACCATCAATGGCCTGGCACACACCCTTTGGAACAACTCCCAAATACTGCAGTCATGCGTCTTCCATCGTCTTCCATCGTCTTCCCACAGATCTACATTGTCAATTACAGTAAGATAATTGAACATGACATATGGCGAGCTGGATCAACCAGTCAACCGTCAGTTTTTGTTGGGGATCACAGCCAACAATTATAGGGAATACAATGGTTACTGATGGTACACCATGGGTACTGTACAGGGTTTTGACCCACAGCCATATCATCAAGCCTATGCATTTACACTTCTTGGAGTTAGAACCCCATACTACTTTACTGGAGTGAGCGCCCATGAAGTTGTACATCCAACATCCTCTAAGAGGATATACTATGCCTGGTCAACATTGGTCAACACCCAATATCCAAATATGTAGGTCATATCGATATCATCCAGAACTTCTAAGATCCTTCACAGATCACCTCCCTTGTTGAACCATCACTGTCATCGCTGGGGGTTCCTTTCAAAGGTGGCTCCTAGAAACCATCCACACGATGACCATTACCCACAGTCTAGGACCTTGACACACCCGGATCCACATGGCGGCACACCGTGATCATCAGGCTATCTTTGCCTTTACCCACATAGAAGGGAATGCAATGGCTACCCAGTTCATCCAATCGTGGAACCCAAATTCCAGCAGGCATGGATATTTTGCGTTAAAGAACATGGGGAACACAATGATTTGGGGATACCACATCAAGAAACGCGTGCACTGCATTGGATTGTTCAAGAGTAGTACTGTGAATCCACCAACCAAAAATTGGCACGACTATATACGGGGTGTCCGAGGAAAAATTGACAGTGTGATCACAAAACTATGGGGATGTAGGTTCCCAAAATGGAATCTCAAAATCTGAACGACTATTCAACGAATGAAGCAACGCAATGCATCAAATAAGTACATGCTGGATTGCAGCGACCCTACTCCGATTTCTTCGCAGTAGACCACAGATCATATGTTTGGCCGCCAAGAAGCCCCTGGGCCACCACGTGCTGGAAATCGATGTCATCCTTGGTGAAAATGGGTCCTAGATTGGTCCTTTTTATTGGAAACGGAAATTGGCTGATTTACTGCAGCTCCCAGGCGAAAGAAGAAGATCATTTGATTGTGGACGTTACATGTTTTGAAACGTGACCCAGCAGGTACTCGTGATATGAGCCATCTCATTTTCCCACATTCAGTAAGGGAGGTGGACGCCGGTGGGTTCATTTGACTTTGCTGAGTAACTTTCAGACATGGTTGGCCAACTGCAGGTCCAGACCCTGCTACCCGAGGAATCAGCAGCAGCTTGGCTTGTCACAATCGGGGTTGATTGTCACAAGACTAAAAAACACCATTGGGATGATCAACTACCATCAACTACCAACCTCCACCAACCCGATTTCTCAGTGGATTTTTGACCAACACTTGGATTTCTCGCCAATGAAAGGCAGCTTCTGGTGGAACACTACCGTGCGTGCCGGCCGCGCGATCCAAGAAGCAAAAGGCAATCCCAGATCTGGGTTGATCATGGCCGCCACTACCTGAGATCAGACTCTTTCGGAGATGCATCACAAATTGTATCACTTTTAATCTGGTGGTTTTCACCACCCCGTCACAAAAAATATGCTAGTGAACCAACCAATCATTTGGTTTACTAGGGAAAATTGAAAATGTTTGAAACCACCAACCAGTATATGATTCTGCACTGATGGTTTCTTCAGGCAAATGTTTGTTTTGAGCACGTGGTAGGATCAGCAATAGCTTTAGATTGGATGGTCTGATCATCAAAGACTATTGGTTCATATTGGTAACAACGAACTGAGGACAACGCGAACTTACAGTGTAAACAAATCGATCCATCCTAACAGCTTGACAACCACCTCCAACTTCACCATGTGATTTATCTAAATGTATAGGCAGTCCGTGGCAATACATTCATGGTAGTCCGTAAAACGGATCTCCCATTTCAATGCCGAAGAAGTGTCACACTACTGAAACTTGGCTTTGCCCCGTTGTGCCCAGTTCAGCACGACCTGCAAATATGTGTGCTCATCAAGGCGGATGTTGCATCTGCATAAGTCAACATCCAGTGAACCTCTCGCGAGCGATTCTCATGATTGTCATCCTCACCACCCAGTGCCGGATTTTTGCTGATCAGCAGCGATTCCCCTGTAGTGAGAATATGAGTCCTATGAATCAGGGGCTTCAAACTGCTTGTCACTTTCGTCGAGTCACAGGCAAGCAGTGCTTCTGCTCGCTCATTCCCACCGCGTCCAAAATGGTAAAGATGGAATATCCGTTCACTTTGATGTTCTGCAGACCTGATCCCAGCAGAGATCGGGCAAGCTTTGGTCATTCCACTGCCACTCTGAGGTCCAAGCTTTCGCGCAAGTACTGTGCCACAGCCAACTGATTTGCCACCTGAGCACCAGGCAGAAGTTGAGTGGTTTTTGTTGCCACAGATTGCGCATGTATGGTCAAGGGCCCCTGTACCCCAGGCTGTTCACATCCCAAGCCATGACCAAACTAGTCTAGCCGTTGGGATGCGAACTACTACATAAACATTCTATACTTACTACTACCAAATTCTTGGATGGTCATGAGTCATGACCCATAGCCATGTTGCCCTGTTTATATAAAGTTCGACATGTTCTTGGACCCCAATTTTTCCCAGACCTGGGGGGTGCACTGCCGGTCGCGTGGTCGACGGTTTCTGTCGTATCAGCCTAACACAAACAGGATGCTGCAGAATATGATAAGGCTATTCCACAGGCACAGTGATGCTTAGTCATGGTTTGTACTGATTAGAGTAATGATGAATATACAACGAATGTTTGCTCACTTCTTTCTATCCTTAAACCATCATTTCTTTTTGGTTTCATTCCCTCATCCTTTCGCACCCAAACCCAGAAGTGGCCAACAGCACCGATCCGCCCATCATCCGCGTAGCCCGGGTAGCCTGAGCTGCATAACCTTGTTTTCCCAGTCGAAGGAACTTGTAGAACTGAACATAAACACCCTGGTGCGAAAGGGAAGCAGCTGTGAAGGCAAGCTCAATGACTACTGTAATGCCTTCCCGTGACATTTTAAAGCCACCCTGGTCATCCTGGGCTCCCAAAAATGATCATAGTCGAACTGCTCGGGACCGGACCTCACATCTTGGAGATTCACCTTGGCACCCATATCATACGGCACATGGCTTAGGCTTATGGCTTATGATTGGTTTGTATTGGTTTGTGATATAGTAAATCATTGGGCTGCGGGGGTTGCCATCTATCCGTCTTCCGATTCGGACCTTTAGTTGTGGAAACCTTGGTTTCTTCAGGCTACCTCCGGGGGGTTGGTTCAGCCACGGCTATAGCCTTCAGTGATGCAAGGACCCGGAATTGCTAACACACTGAGTTTTAATGGAATGTGGAGACATGTGGAGACCATTTGACGTCTGAAAGCTCATTCACATCGCAATGGAGAGAACTGTGTATGATGAACTAACCATCGCTTTACATGGTGACTCAAGTGTGACACGGGTCAGTGACCTTTTGATAAACCATAGCCTCCATAGCATGCCATAGCGTTATAACTACCTGCACTAGACAGATCCCAATGATGGTAATCTGACCACCGACAAATCAGCATGCATGATTACAGCACTGCGCCAGCTTGCCAAAGGCAGGCCACAGAGCCTTTGCAGCCAACAAGCACCCAGCAGATTGCAATTTTGAATTTTTAGGGACAGCTTGTGCAGGATTCAGGATGGTCATCCCGATTGCAAAGATTTGAGCCCGGCAGGATCCGATTGGATCGGTAACACCGGGAGAACTGGACCACTGCACCATTTTCAAATGCCAGGAAGACAATCAAGACTTTCCCACAACTGTTCTCAGTGTCAATGATTTGTGGTGACTAGATACCTACATTGGTTGGTTAATCCAGGATCTCTCATGTCTGTGAAGCAATCATTGCAATGGTAGATTCCGTGAGTCATAGTCAAATGTTGCTGTAGTGACTGTAGAGCTTTACAGGCGGTGGATTCTACCCCAGGAATTTAGGATTCATATGGATTCATCAAGAAAGGTGATGCGCAATAAGCACAAACAACACTACACACCCAAGACAGCCTTATCACATATCAACCAGATGAATCGCCCGTGAATCACTTGGTTATACCATTGGCCAACCGCCGTCCCTTCCTGGGCGGGTCGGGAAAAGTTCAGCGTGTAGGAGTCAGCACCTGGGGAGCTTGAAGTGGTGAGCACTACAGCACCAACACCAGCAAACATTGGATCTGTCACTTCAATGCAGGTTGAAAATCCTTGCTAATTCTTATTAATCATTACTGGTCAGTGCCGGCAAATGCTTACTGGCTGATGGTGGCCAATGTGGCTAATGAGTCATGGTTGCAGTATTGGTTCATAGATGGTTGGTGAAAATACAACCGGTATATAATGGTTGACTTATGAGAGGTTGAGAATAAGCAGCAAATTCTGACAATAGTCTAAGTTGGTTGACGGATGTTCATAGTATGTAAACACTGTTTCATGGTCAGCAATAGCCAACACTGATACGGTAATTTACCAGCGATAACGATCAAATGAGGGGACTCGCTGGGAGATTCAGCTGGGAACAGAAAGACACATCAAGGCACCAGTACCAGGAGGTACTGGTATATAAATCATATAGAAATGGTGAAACTTTTATAACTTTTCTATTTCCAGGTTATACTACCGAAGGGCATCTAAAATGAAGGCATCCCAAGATATCGGGGGTTTGCCAAAGATGCAGGTCTGTTGAAAGCTGACCAAACTCTAATGTCAAGTCAAGGTAGCATGACAACGCAAACACACACACACACACACACACCAAAAAAAAATGAGAAAACGGCACAGTGCTAGAAAAAGTGCTGGGGAAGACC
Organism: Symbiodinium kawagutii; assembly: GCA_009767595.1. NCBI lineage: Eukaryota > Dinophyceae > Suessiales > Symbiodiniaceae > Symbiodinium > Symbiodinium kawagutii. Next base: position 291,825 of record VSDK01010993.1, on the reverse strand, counting down.
CTTGGATGACCATGGAAACACCATGCCTGTCCAAGTGCCATCAAAATAGACACGTTCCTTCTGCCCACTCAATCGCTCATCCAATCAAGTGACTTTTGACACTGGCTGGGACATGCTAGCAAGAAATGATTGGACAACTTAGAAGAAACATCGCTGAGGATTGTTTACAAGAACCAAAATATGTGCAGGCATATGCGCGGGGCTGGTGGCTGGTGGCTGCTGGTGGCTGCTGGTGGCTGCTGGTGGCTGGTCAAGCTGGAGTGACTCATGGCTGGCCATGTGGGAAAATTCAGTTTCTTAGCTGTTGAGAAGGGGTAGCAGTTCACAACCCAACTGCTAAGGACTAGTGACAGGTGTGGG
>VSDK01010993.1:252764-291298 GCA_009767595.1 Symbiodinium kawagutii | reverse complement strand
GTGTCTGCTGGCTTCTGGTGGGTGCTGGTGGCTGGTGGCTGCTGGTGGCTGGTGGCTGCTGATGGCTGCTGGTGGCTGTTGCCTACACAAGTGGAAATGGTCTGGTGCTTGGATGAAGCTCACCTTCCATGGCGCGCTGAGCAGCACAACTTGGACACGCTTGGTGGGTTCAACTCGCAACCACAGCACCAAAGTCCCAAGGGATCTTCAGCTAATTGGCTATCCCACATGGCATGTCCCATGATATCCCCTAAACACAAGTATATCATGGCTGTGGTTCAACTCCTTCTACCCCTCCTCTTTTTGTGGATGCTTAATATGGACTCACAACCCTACATCGATATCACACAAATTTGCGATAGATCATATATCACATTATTCCATGCAGTTGCTCGCGTGATACCTCTGAAGCCACCACAGAGCTTTCGGTTTCACGGGGAAGGGCTGGAGTTCCAAATGGGTACCCGGCGTGGTCGCGGTCCCATGTTCAAGTATAGCTGGGTAGCCAGTAGTGCTTGAGTTCGGGCACCTTTGACATCTTGAACTAAAGGATATGATGATTTTCCCTGTCCCTCTTGGATAGCAAAGCTGGAGCCTGTCCGAGAGCCTGATCGCCTCTTGGGAACAGCTTAGCTGTGAATGCTACGTGCCGAGGTGTGAAACTGCCCATGGCGAAGGTGACTCCATGGAATCGATGGCCTCTCGGTGTTTCCGTGCCTGTGTTGCTGCTACATGACCAGGCAGTGTGCTGTCACCAGAAATTGCGTCTGAGCACTTTCCAACTCTTGCCCAACTTATTGGCTGATTCAAGGTATGTGTGGACAGAAATAGCAAGGTGTTCTGAACAGATCCCACTCCTAGGGTTTAAAACCGTATGCCAGGATCCAAAGATGGGGGATACCCTCCAGCCATCCTGATAATGATCGCTTCAGTTCATGGAAAAAGACCAGTTGTTGGGGCACCTATTTTCTTCTGGTACTGTACTCAAATTGCTGAACCCCAAATTTGGTTGATCAGTCCATCCATATTCCCTTGGGGATGATTCTGAGAGTTCGCGGCAGCAATTCTTGATCCTTGCCTTATTTTTGTTGCATCTCCACAAATATCGCTTCACTAACCAGCTTACAGTTTTACCGTTATACCTATCACCTATTGTCAACGACTCTGCTGAAAACCTGTTGCCTGTGATCACCTCTTGATCACTCACCAACTAACCAGTAGAGTTCTGAGTGTTTCTCAAAATAGGGGTGCCTGCCAAATCATTCCATAGCAGCCATTTATAGTAATAAACCAACCATTTTGGCGGGTTTCCCTATGGCTGAAAAAATATCTATAGTTGGTGTATCCCCTACAATTGTTGGTGATTCTAATGAGATAACCCTCCACAAAACCATTGAGAAACACCCCTTGGCCAACAGCAGGGGACACCATGAATATCCATAAATCAATTTCACCCACAGGCTCACCCATTTATAATCTATCATAACCATTGATCACCAAAGTCTGTCATCTACTAGTCACTATAATCTATCCCCATACTAATCACTATAACATACTATCACTATGATCCTCTAAGCATTGAGAAGTCCCCTTCGAAGCCCCTATCCCATACTAAGCATCAACCATTCGTCAGCCATCCCTGGTGGCTCACCACCAGGACCAGCAGCGCTGCAGCACTGAGCTTGGGCACTTCCTCCCAGGTACGACACGCTGATGGCCACGTGCTCGGAGAGTCCCTTGCGCTGGCGCCACACCACCCAACCTGGCAATGTGGTGCCACGTTAGTGGTGAGACGAGAGGATAGACCAGGACCTGATAGGATAGATCAAATGATATATTTTGATATACATGGATAAATTAGAAAGGTTGACTTTTTCTAGAAACATAGAGATGCCCTATAAGTAAGGCGACTGTGTTGGAAAAATAGGCACGTTGACTTTAATAGATGCATATAATGATATACAGTAGACCTGTGTTTGAGTCGATTGATACACAGATAGATAATAGATAGGCTTAAAAAAGTCAACTGTGGGACTGTAGGATGAGACAAATCGGTATGTGCCAAAAGAGTGGTAATTACCTCCCAAACCAATGATTTCCTAATGAAATGATCATGTTTTAGGGGGCTTTTGGTTATATACCCTATTTTGGCACATACCCAAAAAAGTAGAAAGAAAGGTGTATAGTGGACGACGATCAAAACTGCACACCAGATTGATTCAAAACGAAACGAAACATTTTGCAAACAAACACGGCAAGAGTCAATTATTTGTATGCAAAATGATGGTCAATGGAATACTGATGATGTTGGAATGGTCGAATCTCAGGAGCAAAATAGGATAAAGGAGGGTGGGAAGGAAGCGTTCTCCCGGTGGAATGGGAAGAATTTCCGTGGTATCATGTTTTCATCGCTCACCCCCACAGCAAGCAGCCTGTGCCGCAGCCGGAATTGCCAAACTTGTGGCCGCTGGCGGAGATTGACCTGGGTGGCATACTTCGACCACTCCCACGCTACCTATCGCTACCCATCGCTACCCGCAATCTGCTCGCCACTGCAGGTGGAATGATCTGACTATCTGATCATATCTGATCCTTTTGGCTAGGTGCCTGATTTGAACAGCTTGCTTGAGCAGCATCAAAAATGCATCAAGCCATATCAAGCCCTATCATGCCCTGTCCCTTTATAATGATTCGTTCACAGGTCCCATAATGGGTTGCAATCACCCCAGAAAACCTGCCAGTTTTATCTCCCCAGTGACAATGATCAGGGTTTGTCAAGCTGTTCAGCTATGGTTGGGAAAGCAAATGCTCTCCCTGTCACCAAATTAAATGGCTAGTTTTTCCCCAAGTGCAAGCAGTTAGAAGGTTGTGGCACCGGTGTGTGTTTTGTGCCATCCGTTGAAGGCAACTCAAGACATCACCGTTGAATCATCCTGTCGTGCATAGTCAAATCCAATGAAGAACGCTCCTGTTGTCACGGTAGTTTTGAAAACAGGCACCAACTGCAGAGATCTGTTTACATGTATGACTGTTTGTCTTGGCCAACTGGAAGATCGGTATTGTATTTTACGCTAGTTGGTCACAGCCTTCAAATCATAAAACTGGATTCAGGAAAGGCTTTCAACCTGCCAGCTGCCTGTGACCAAGTGTTCAAGGTCAATGGTGAAAACACCAAAGGACTCAGAACTCAGAACAGTTTCTTCCCATGACCATGCTACGGTCCAACCATGTCCAACAAAGACATGCGGCAAGACGTTGTTCAGTCGGAAGTCCCAGGGAGGCAAACCTTCCTGGCAGCAGAATCCGATGATACAGGGACAGGGGCCATCTAGAATTACATTCTATGCCAGCAACAAGGAAGAGTAAAGCAACACACCGACACTTGTATCAACATCAAGTACTTCTCAAGGATTGAAATAGGAATTTCTGGTTCTTTGGGAAAGCTTGAGATTCCGAAGACGTGCATCTGCTGGCGAGAAGTTGACAGCTCAGCTGTCAGCAATCTCAAGAAGAAATTGACGATGGCAGGAGTATACCTAATTAATCCACAACGGTTGCTATAGTATAAGGACAGAATAGCCAACAACGACCACAATGACAGCAGCAACAAACGGCAACCTAGCAAAAAAAGACGACAACAACAACCCCTCGCTGTAGAACCAATCCGCTTTGATTGACGGGCAATGAGCAGGGCAAAAAATCTAAAGATTCACACTCCAGGCAGTGCTACTCGTTTTACGGGCTGGTACTCCATAGCGGACAGTACTGTACTTCAGTAACTTGATGGGGCTGTGGGTCGCTATTAGACAAACGAGTTTCCAAACTGGACCTCAACCTAGCGAAGTTGTTTGTGGTGTGTGCCTGTATTATTGACCTGTTCTAATTCGAACGAAGGACTCCTAAAGCCGTATCCATAACGCCCTGTCCGATTATCAGCATCGCCTTGGCAAAGCTGTTTCGGTTTCCAACTAAAATGGTTTCGTCCCCACTTAAACAATCTGGCGGGCTATCAATCCAGTCTTGGCATAAACTTTCACTTTATGCGGTCATCCACTTGCAAAAAGAGCATGAAAGAACGACCTTGCGTATTTGCCCCACTAGGAAATTTATGCGGTCACAACTGTGTTTATTGCATGCATTAATGATCGTACCATCATCAGGTCATCTCATCTTATAAGCTGAAGGCAAACTTTATGGCTTTAAGAATGACATGATCATTTGGAATGACGATTCATGTCCCTGCTTCCGAGCAAACCACATGTTGCCAAAGAAACGAACATGTGTCAATGCTAGCGGATAGCAAGCGCCACAAATAGTAACATGCAATATTATGGTGATATTTATGAAGAATAATTGAATAATTTACCACCATGCAACACGCACTTGCATAAATAATCCGAACGTAACATGATGAGACCAACTACAAAGATATGTTGTTGGAATGATTGGAATGTATAGGATGGTGGTGAGAAGTATTGGAATCTGCCCCCCGAACAGCACTCCAGGGTCAAACCTTGGCGGTTCGCGCCTGGAAGGGTGCGATAAAGCCACCCGAGGCGGCGTCCACGTGGATACCCACCTGAACCAGGGGCTGTTGGAGATCCCGGGCGAAGGGGTGGTGAACGGTTGGTTGTTACGTTGAATCCGTGAATGTTGGCGCCTTGATGATGGTTGCGGTGGAGCGTTGTGAGAATTGACATGTATCTCATCATGACAAAAACATGACTTATCATAAATGACCATTTCTATAGCTGACAACTTAAATAACATTAAATAACAACAAACAACACTGTGGACCGGTTCAGTGACCGTGACATCTGCCTGCAGGGCCAACTGCTGTATCGAGTTCTCTGCTTTGCATGTTGCAACACACCCTGCATGTTGCAACAGGTCTTCACCAAGTCATCTCCGTTGCAACATGCACGGATAATCATGAAGGAAGTGTTGCTCGGTGAATAGGTCATGCTCCTGCACTCTTAGAAACTACTTGAGACAAGGTCGTGCCACCTGGCCCACCTGAAGTCAGAACTTTGATCATTTGAGTGCAATAAAAACTGGAATTCTCAGCTGATATCTTTGCTGTTGACCGGGGGCATGCAGATGGAGGGGGAGGCAGCCCCGCCAATGCAACTTCATGTTCTTTACCATTGGCATTCTCAAAGTATGAACAAGTATCAAGCAGTTCCCTCAACTCATCATTTATATAGTGAGATTATGGCCCCACCATATTCGTATAAACAGATCGATTTGTTGATTTGTTGTTTCATCATCTTCCTTGCCGAGTTCCCCTGGTTATACCTCCTTGTTAGTTGCTCACGTCATCCAGCGATCAACCAACCAATGGCCACCACTGCACCTCGAGCCCTTTCTCTGCGTTGATCTTTTGCAAAACACTGTCCACCTGATTGGCAGGCGGCATGGAGGTGACGCAAGGGACGGAAATGATTGAGTTTGCATACATAACTGGTTGGTGGTTGAACCACTCTGTCATGAAAAATCTGCTTGTCAACCCACCAACCAACCATTCGGTAATACTAGGGAATATAAAACATATTGTTTAAAACCACCAGCCAGAGAATCATGGTTGAATGAACTGACTAAAAACCTGGTGACTGGCAACCTTGCCGTAACACAATTCCCATCACCCTGAAGCCGGGCGATCATACCAGGAATGGACAAGAGAAGCTCAAATCTGGCTGTTGGTCAAGGGCCCCTTTCCCTCTCCAAGACCAAACTAGTCTTCCAGTTGGGATGACCATCCCTTTTGTGCTTGGTTATGACACTTCCCCATCAGTGACACCACTTTCGGAGTACTGGTAGTGCCGTGCCCGGCCTCCCACACAGGATCGTACCTTAGCCAGCAGCAACATAGACTGAAGATGACTGAAATGTTTCAACATGGTCCAATCGTCAGTGCCTAAACCATGTGTTGCCCGTGGTTCTATGCTTATGCGCAGTGGAACACATTTTTTGTGGATGTTTTTCCCCCTGCATGGTGTCAGCACCGGAAGGCACACGCAGCAAACAGCAAGCACATGCTGAACCGTTGCACCCTGATGCACTCTGCTTGAAAGGAGCCCTTCGGCAATCTGACATGGCAATAGGAAATCTAAGATTTGAAGGCATGAATCATCTACTGCACACATTTGTATCTTCGATAGCAATCCAACGGTACTAGAACATTTACAGCAGTACGAGTGTCGACGGAAGACAAACAAAAGTGTCAACAATCATCATGATGGCTAGTGAAGACTTCTGACGCATCGTCATATTTCTTGCAGGTGTGCAACCATTCCATCGCCTGTCCATACGACTGTCCATCAATCCTCTCATGTACCAAGCCATGCGAGGAACCCAAGCCCCAAGCTATGAATGATTTTAACTCCTTCCCCCAGTAACCACCGCAACCCCCGAACAAGTCCAGAATCCATTCTTCAGGGGCGATGGATGGCCATGGGAAGGAATTGGTTTCTTGGGTTTGGAGGAATATCTCGCAGGATTGGAACCATCATGAGGCCTTGCTTCTGAACCTGTGTGGCCAAACAGTCCCGTGGCAAGGCTTCAGCACCTCCGAGGATAACACATCATGAATCATTGTGGATACCGAATCAAAGCCGTCCTAAAGTCACAAATCTTCAGTAAACAACCTATTCACTTCGACAACCGAATTCCAGTGAGAGACTGCTGACTCCCTGAGAGTCACCCTGCCACGATTTGCATGCCAGAAACTGGCCGCCGTAGTGGTTGCCCATGATGCACACCTCATAGTGTCACCCCGAGTAGCAAGGGAACTGGTGGTCTGCAACCAGGTATCCATAAATGCACAGGTCGTCATGAAAGCATGATTATAAAAATGTTTAATAGATGGTGAAAAGATGGTCACTGTAAGAGATGTTAAGAGATGTGTACAAGATGGTTAATAGTGGAAATGCACATATTGACTTGACCCATGCTGATACTTTGTAGCTGATGGCGATACGTTTGTTGACCGGTATTTGTATCTGAAGGGCAGAATGACCCTAGCATCGCTCGTGATACTGATATAGCAGCACTACCAATTTCCATGACAATCAGAAATTTGCGGCAAGATGCAGTATATGGGCAACAACTGGTAGATGAACATCCGGACATATCCGGACTCATGGACTTTTTTGTGTCTTTTGGAGGGATGGTCATGTTCATGACACTGGTGGCCTGACAATTGATGAAACGTGTTGCCTCAAATGGTCAAGCAAGACAACTGCTAAACTGGAAAATGGCTAATAGATCCTAATAGAGGTTGCTTGTACGTAGATACTTATAGGAGAGCATCAACCCTCAAATCAAACCTAGAACCATGAACCCTAAACAATGAGCCCTAAAACCACAAACCCTCAAACCATACACCCTCAAACCATGAACCCTAAACCCATGAACCCTCAAAGCACAAATTATCAAACCGTATACCCAAAAACCTCGAAGCATCAACCTTAAAATCAAACCGCAAAGCAAAAACCCTGAAGCCATGAGCCCTTAAACCATAAACGCTGGAACCCACCCTCAAACCCTGAGACCATCAACCCCAAAACCAGGAGCCCCAAATCCATTAACCCTAAGAGCATGAACCCTCAAACCATACACTATAAAACCCTAAGACCATCAACCCTGAAGTCAAACCTAAAAGCATAAACTCTAAAACCACTAACCCTCAGACCATCAACCCCAAAACCATGAACCCTCAAACCATACATCTTGAAACCCTGTAGCACTACAAGCCCTAATTACATGAGTCCTGAAACCATAAACCCTCGAACCACGCACCCGAAAAAAGCTGAGGAAAGTCATACTAAAACCATCTAAAACCAAAGGATTCTGAGAGGCCAAAACTAGTTCTTCTTGATTCCCAAGGATGCAAAGATTCCGTCAGAGGGTGTGGGACTCTGTCTATCTTTGAGGTTTGATTTTGACATTATTTGGACATTTGGGGGGTTCTGGACTTTGGCATGAGGGGTGATTGACGCAGGGGGTGTATGGACACTGTCATCGAGTGATAGATTTGGTCTACTCTCATGCTTAGGCGCTTGTCGAATACATGTGATGTGGCTTAGACCTGCCCAAAAAAAAGCCCGTTCATCACGTTGCTCATCCGCTCTCCAACTCTCCAACTCGGGACACGCGCTCTCGAGCACAGGCTGCGCTGCCTGAGCTGCCTGAGCTCTCCTGGGCCTCCACACCACTCCAATGGTGTTCTCGTCGATGAAGTCCTGTGGGCGAATGATGGTCAATAATGGTTAAGTTAAGAAGCTTTGACAACCAATCATCAATGGTCAAGTCATGGTTAATGATGATGTTTGAGCAATTGTCAAACAATGACAAAATAATTGGTTAGTAGTCATTTCATGGTTAGCAATTAATAAGGTTGGCTAGGAACCATGGGTTATATATGTATCGATACTTATCATACGGTGATAAGTTGTAAGGTTATTCTATGATTTCAGGACTCATTAATTCCCCGTGATTTAAGGATTAAACTAATTGGTTAGACAGTTGCAATAGTTGTCAACCTGGGTTGCTTAACAATGGTGGTGGTCAATACTAGCTGGTTAGCAATCAGTACAAACGGTTAAATAATGATTATACAATAGTGATGATTCAATATGATTCATATTAGTTCTGAGCCAGTGATCGTTTAAACGATGGTTAATTACATGATCATGGGTTAAAGTACCAATGGTTAAGAACCAACCATAACAGTTGAAATCCACTGAAAACAACCAGTCATACGTCCTCAAAACCTAAAGAGGCTAGGTGTAGTTTTCTGATGTTTTCTGATCACTGACCCGTGCAATGCAACTGGGCAAATTGACCCTTGCAACTTGCGATTTGAAGTTGATTGCGCACACTACTTTCTCTAGTCCCCACATTCCAAACTGCCCTAAGTCTTACGCGGATCATTTGTGGGGAGAAAGTCCATCTGAACAAAGCTAGCGCAAGTCCCGAGAGGAAAACCTCAAGACCTTTCCAAAACCTCCCGACTCTCAGTCAAGGGAACTGTTGCGACAAAGAACTTTGAATGCCTTGGTTCATCTAGGTTCTGTTGTGTGCCATTGTAACGCTATCTGGACTGGGTTGGAGTTGCAACCATTTGCAAAAGGGTGTTCAGTTTAGCCATCGGAACAATCTCAAGAACATTTGGATGCTGTAAACCCATGGTTCCTGGGCTGATCCACTAAACCACATCATATCTCTTGGCACGCTTTCCACATGTGCAAAGTCAGATGTTGTGCCTTTCCTCCGTTTCCTCTTACAGTTTCCAATGGCGTTTCTTTTGAATAACCACGAGCTGCATCAAGCGTCCAGCTATATGAAGCTACATCCAGTTACACCCAGCTGCATCCTCCCAGCACTTGAGCGAGCTTGGCCCGCCTTGATCCTGGAAGCATCCAAGGTAAAGGTCTTGTAGCTGGGCTTGACGAAGCGAGGCTGGATGTCCATGTACTTAAACCTCGGCCCCGATGGCCCATCTTGGGACCCTTGGATCAACATTGGCGACCTCCTTTTGGACAAATTGAGCCAAGTTAGACTTCAAGTTAGTACAAAAGTTTACAGCGAAAATGGGTGAAAAAATAGGGAAGGCACTATGGAACAGTCCTCTTGCAGTCTTGCACGACCGCTTCTGATCTAGTACCTCTTCTCTTGCTCGACCTCTCTTACACTGCTTCCGTCGACATGTTCAGTTGGACTCATCAGTATTGGGATATAGGATATATGTGTGTATAGTGTGAAATCAAATTATATAAATTATATGTAAATATGTGTATTTGTTTCAGTGTAGAAACAAAGGGGATAGATGTATTGCTGAAATAAACATGCCCGGATGCTTGATGGTAAATGAATGTATATAAATCCTCGACTGTTTCAGCATGTTTCAAATCTGGTGGTTGATCAGCACAGGACCATGGGAATCCATGTTGGACCATGGGAATCCACAGTTGGACAACCATGGGAATCCACAGTTGGACAACCATGGGAAGCTTCCTTGGCTCCCCAACAGCTTCTCCCAAGCCGCCTGAAACATCGTTGAGATCACCTCAGAAGTACCCCGCGATCTCAGCTGTGGTGACGCACTGATAATGTTCGCCGCTGGAGCGTGCTGTGTAGTGACGTATGGTGAGGTATCTGTAACGTATAGTGACGTGTAGTGATCATATTACAATTAGAAAGATGGAGTCGGAGAGTGATAGTGATAGATCAATTATGATCAGTTCGATTCGATGTGATTCGATCGGATTCAATTGCTTTCCAAGACCAAACTTGGAAAGCAGTGACTAGAATGTGCAACAATGATCTATCAAATTCTGGTGATCATGAACACTGCAGAATGAGACTACTTCAAACCTCCATAATACTGCCAGTAAGGATCCCCTCTTTCATTGGTTCGGATGGCCGTCAGGGATTCGAAATTACCCTATTTGTTTGACAAACGTCTGCAAAGCTGAACCAAACTTCACTCATCGTGAGGACTTGGAAGTTGACTTCCGGTTTTCGTCGTCCCGATTCAGCTTGCTTCACCATTCAAATCAAGCTAGTAGGCTTCTCGCAAGGGGCGGCATTAATTTGCAACGCGTAAGAAAACAAACGAAAACAAGCGACGGCCCTACGACGACGTCCCTCTAGATCCTCCAGTTTGCAACTCTCGCAACGGTCAACACAGTGGCCATCAGAAGGGTCCTGGGCTGAACTGCCGCACAAGGCACCAGGTTGGGATAAACCCCTCGGACTTCATCTTCGTTCTTGCCAAACTTCTTGGCCTCGGCGCCACAGTCACCACTTCCCAACAGTCACCACTTCCCCGAAAGATTGGTGGAAAGTGCTTGTTTGATTCAAAAGGGTGTGTTGGAAATTTCAGAGACCATCATGGTTGAGGACACGCCAACGCCTATTATGAGCTTGAACCCACCTGTACTCCAATGGTGGAAAGGACATCAACAAGAAACACCTCTTCTTGAAACACACCTTGAACGGGTCAAGTGCAGCTCATCATGGAACTTGTAGGACCAGCATGCCAGGGCCAGTGCTTTTAACTCCACTGCAACATCATTCACCTCCAGGCATTATAGATGCCTTTGTGCTGTTGCGAAATCAAACCTTTACAGTAGATCCTCGGAATGGTAAATGCACGCACACATCGTTTTTGTAGTTTGAACTAATCTGGCGGTATCACGCAATGACGATGCTACTGTTGACCATGATTTGGGACTATCTTTCACAGTTAACAACTGTTAACTATTATCTTCAAAGATATCAAAATCATGGATACTCGTCATTACCCTGGGGATGCTGCTTTTCGGGATTCCCTCAATGATGGCGAGCACAAACATATAGTAGCAGGTAAAGACCCCAACAAGACATTGCTGGGGTTCTTGAGTGTCCACATGTGTAGTGGCAGCATTGGCCCCTTCATTATGTACTCAACATGTATCATCTTCAGATGATGCCTACTGAGTACTTCTAGCATTTTGCCGTGTATGAAAATGAGTTGTCCACCTGAAGCTATGGTAGGACCCTGGCAAGCCACAGCACCATGTAGCAACGAAACAGGCTGCCAACATCTGCCAACGACTGCCACCAGCGTTGGGGGCAGCTTCATTCCTAGGCTGCGGTGCCTGATCCCTGACCCATTCCCTTTGCGCAAATGTGGGGTAAGATACCAAATCCAGGCAATCTTGAAGGTCAGCAGCGGCCCCTGAAACAAAGTGACCCGGTTCGGTTGCTCCGTTCTTGATGAGGATGCCTGACTTTGAAGTACGACAACCATCTTTTCAAACCATGGATCCGGATCACTCAACTTGCCACAACTGTTTTCCTGCAATGGCCGCAGACGGACCTGAGTACACTGCAGCAGCAAAAAAATTGCACAAGCCTTACCCAGGACTGGGTGGCATCATTTCAGTAGACTCATCTCTGGCTTTGAAATGTTCTCGTCATTCCAACGCTGATGCTATCCAGAAAACAAGTCGCCAATCACATGATCTGTGCAGAGCTGAGATTGCAAACGAGACTGTGGCAGCTTGGTAAAGAGCCAGTGGCCGCCGATTGCCTACGAGTTGGCGCTTAAAAAATCTGTGAAGGTCAGCTACAGTCAGCTGGTCTGCCGGGTCGACTTTGCTTTTCACAGACATGACATGCGCTTCACTTCTCAATGAAACTCTTGGCTCACGGATCGGTGGATCAAATAAGTGGGTACCGTGGAAGCTATTTGTGATTAAACCAAGAGCCATTGCCAATTTGATGGGTCATACCCTGATCCTAGCGACCATCCAGGTGTTGTGGTGTGTATTTCAAACTGGTACCTTGTGGTGTAATGGAAGGTCAAACCGCAATAGAAGGCAACGGACAGAACCACGATCAACCAGGGCAATAGGAGAAAGTCTGAAGAAAATCTTGGTGACTCATCTACGCAGTGTGGGCAGGAAGTTTCGAGCTGGCATCCTTCTAAGTGATGCATAGTGAAGCCAGAAATCACCTGAACCATTGATGCTGTTGTAGTTAAGGTGTTTGGCTGACTTGCCATCCCTGACCAGCTGAAGACTCACTTGAGTTTTTGAGTAAAAAATGCTGAGAGTTTAAAGACCCTTGAAAATTCAATCCCGAATGGTCGGGTGCTTTAAACTTGGGACATCTTGGGACTCTCCGAAAATGTCCTTCTTCAAAAGGTTGTGGCATCACCCTCTCAGAGATCGCGCAAAAAATCGCATCCAGCCCTCAATCGTTTCGTAATCACCTGGAAACTCCAACTGAAGCGATCCGAGAAAATGGGGAAATCCCATTAATGGTTGAATTCACGCCATTCAAGGACCATTCACATCATTTGAGGGCAGGTTAAATATTCTGGACCTCCCAGTTTCATGCGAATGTTAGGATGCTATGAACCCTCTTCGAAGAGGTAGGCAGCCCTTATTGGCTTCCCAAGGCTCGGCCAGAGTTGTTTTGCTGCAGAGCCTCGAAAACATTCGAAAACAAAGTGATAAACCTGAGATGTAATCAGGAAATGAAGAATCAATAAGAATTCAGGCTAGTATAGCCAAGGCTTCAAAGGGAGAGAGGCAGAGAGGCAGAGAGAAAGCGCGTGTTGGGGATATCCCAAGTGCTGGAATCTCCTACGTCAACGCAGGCTTCTTGGCTCAGTTCATACCACCAAGATCTCACAATTAGCTGGAACAGACCCGGGGGTGTGCCTCTGCCAAATGGGCAAACAGAATTGCGACTCTCCTTGCAATTTAGGTGGTTTTTTTTATGTTGTCTTGGGGACTCCATTTAGGGGGATCCCCCCACCATGACAATGACGGCGACGACGACAACAGTGACGATTATGGAGGTGATGATGATGATGATGATGATGATGATGATGATGATGATGATGATGATGATAACGACAACCCCCAACTCCCAAGATTGATACTCATCAAGCTGAAGGACTGAATAGGGCCCTGATTATTTGGAGATGAATTCAAAAACTTGGCCCTTGAAACAACATAACTAGTGGAATCCACAAAGCAATCTTCTGTCCCTACAACGGAAAAAACTAACATGTAAGATAAATATTTGCATCTATTTGAATACCAAGCTGTGCGCGGGCATGGACATACCGAGAACACCCAAAAAAAAACAGCACCCAGCATCGTTGCCTCTTTCCCGCAGGATGTACCGCCGGAAAGCTCCCGGGTGCTGCTGCATCTGAGACATCCACTCGGTAATGTGGCCATTCCTCAGCTTGCAGGGGAACTCGTCCCAGCAAGGGAAGCCTTTTGTTAACAACCAGTTAACAATGCTACCTGTCTCCCTTGCTAGTCCCGCCCTTTCACTGGCAAACAGTATTCTGGTCAGCACTCATGAGATTGGCCAAGATAGCCAGAAACCATAACGGTAAGTTGCAGTGGTTAAAAACGATTAAGACAAAAAGGTTACCAATTTTGGCCTTCTTCGGTGGTGCTTGGCCGTTTTCACACATTGACTAGATGGCAACCTCAGAATTCTCAGCTTGCACTTTTTGATCCTCCAATGGAAGAACGAGGGAGGAGGGGGGTCAACCAAATGTAAGATTGTTTGGTGCACGCCCTCCTCCAACTTTGCAAATTACATGTTCCAACCAACCCCGTTTAAAAAACGGAGGCTGAGGAGTAGGGATTGTACAACCTCTTTATCTGCCTTTCTACCTGCTTGTGTATCTATCTATGTCTATCTGTCCTTGTATCCATATATGCCAATCTAATTATCAAGTCAATTACTGATGTATCTACCTGTGTGTCCATCATTGTCATTCTCCATCTAAATATATCAGTTTCTGTTAGCAGATTGACACATAGACAGATTCTCCATCTGGCATCATCTGTTACCCACTGATCTGTCACTTACCGACCATGCCATCTTCCTATTGGCCGATGAGCTGGTGAGGAGTTGAGTGTGGTTAGGAAAAGCAGAAGAAAATCCTCCAACAGCAGAATCTGCCAAGATTATTGACATGACAGAGTTTGTTTGATTTGGAGAGAAATGGCTGTCAGTTAGGTACACCAAGATTCCACTCTTCATGACAAACACGGTTGGGTGGCCTTGCCGGATCGTGGACATTGTACGGGGTCCATGAGCAAAACGAATCTCGTTCCGGAAGATGATGGATGGGTTCTGGATCATCTTCAGGGACTTCTTGAGGTCTGTGATTGCTGACCTGGATGCGCAATTTGCTCGCAATTGGAAAGGCGTCTCCACCCAGGAAGTTTGTTGGGATCAGCACGATAGTATTCCGAATAGGGGCAATCCTTAGTAATTCACCTCCGGTTTGCCTCGAAGAGCAGGTTATCCCACAAATCGGCTGTTTGTCAATGATCTTGCCACACTAAACTCATCAAGGCCCACCTCTGAGTATCTGCATGTCTTCGGGGGACCGGCTGCCACATTAGGTCGGTATACTTAAGCTGCAAGCAAGAATGATAGTAGCTCAACTAAGGTAATTTACTTGGTTTAGGAGTTGCCTTTTGATCTACCAGCTTCTGATTGGCCCCACTGATTCGTTGGGGTTGTCGGTGATTCCCCAGCTTGGAGTACCTCCCAGCAGCTTATTGAAAGGTGAAGCTAATCACTAATTATACCATCAACTAGTAAGAGCTGGACATAACAGGGACCCTTCCAGAACCTCGAAATGACTGCGCTACCGAGCGACATTTCCTGAAGAAAGTGTCGAGTCGATCGTCGGATCAGCTATGAAGGGTAAAACCTCTGGCTGTATTCCCGGCTTCAAGGGCAGATTCTTGCCGGGGCCAGGACTGCTGTCAACCCCGCTCATTGCTGCCAACATTGCGCAAGCCAAGCAAGGGCGAATGATGGCTCGAAGTGATGACTAAGCTGACATGGTCGCCCACACTGTGGCCACTAAAAGAGACTCATGTGTGCTGGTCACATTGTTTGAGCTTGCAAAATAGCTTTGGATCCCAAAAAACAGAATGCTGCAGCAATCTGAAGGAGTCTTTGAGCCATTCAAAACTGCCGATCAGAGCAGCTCATGGACCGAAGCCTATGCTATCTATGGTGTTTAACCATTTCGTGGGACGATATGAATGTAGTAATGTATAAATGCCAAAACGCGTACAATAGCACGTCATACCAAGCTTTACCATCCCGTACCTGTACTATACTTTAGTATGTGCCAACAGATATGTGTTTCTTTAAATTACATGTACATATGTGCATGCAAACATGTCCAGTTGCTGTTTTTTGAAGACCTATTATTACTGCGGTTAAGTCTGAGACCATCCAACATATGATAGTAAATACTCTTCTACGACGACTGAAATATGTTATGAGGACTTCATGGGACTTCCAACTTCAAAATCATGTGCGAAGTTGGCTTGTACGCATCTTCCCAGGCTGATCTATCGAGGATTTCTGGTCCTAGGACCTCTTCCTTGCTGCAAAGCACATTTGGTGGAAGACGATTATGACCTCTATAAAATTCTTTCGACTGATTGCAGCTGATTGTTCTTGACAAACAGGTGAACCAAAGGATCGACTAACAAATATCATCTGCCGACTTGGGATTTCTCTGCTCACGTCCTGGACCGCCACGACACGGGGGCCAGGGTGCCGGACATACCACTTGCGCCATCGGAACTTCAGGGCTAAACCCGCCAATAGGCATGCCTCGCGGTGACTTCAAGGAGCCTTTCTAGCCCTGACAAACAAACGCATCTTCCACCTGCCGATGTTGAACGAGTGAGGTGCTCCCTAGCCTGCAATGGTTGAAATCGGAGGAGACATGGTATCGTCTCATTCTCTTGTCCTTCTCCACATCAACTCACAAAAAGGTACATTTTGTTCATTCTATTCGATGCCATCGGATCTTTAGTGTATTGGGTAACATGAACGCCAAATCCTCAAAAAATCGACCTGCTACTGTGCATTGGGATGCCATCGATAGCCGCTTATGTTTAGCCAAAATATGCAAACTTTTTGTGGTCTCAGTTATGTGTGAAAATCAGTACCATGTTCCAATACCATCTGAACGGGTGATATTGGACCTTTGCTAGCGCAACCTTTCGAGGCCAATTTGAGCTTGAACACATCACAAGGTTCTAGGGGGACACGGCCAGATTATCTTTTGCTATATACCTTGGGTAGCTTTGCCCAAGTACAGCCTCTTGGGCTGCTGAAAGCAGCCTTTTTAGTGGACTGCAGTATTCAAGAGCTTCTGCTGGCCCCATCTTACCTACCTTCAACCTTTCAGCCGGCAGTAGTAGAATTCCGTTCTCAGTTTAAGCAGTTGGGTTGGAGGCGTCGCCATGCATGCAACCTTATCCAACTTGTTGGTTACTATCCCTATGGTAAACCCCAAACTTACCATACAGCCCCTTATTGATAACCATGGACATGGACATGGAGAACCATAATTATAATAGTCACTACATGTCATCAATCAGAATCAGTATGTATCATTATTCCATGCAATTATTGACCATACTGCATTGGTACCAATTCTGGTCACTAATCATGACGTATGGTTAGTGATCGCTATCCAACATTATGGTCAACCCAGTCAATCAATCATTGTGGGCCACAATCTTGATTCACCTATGGGTCACCTATGGTTCTGATTTACTTTGGTCATCACCATTAGTCAACGTAGTTGCTACGATTATTGTTATGGTTCATCATCATCACCACCATCATCGGCCATTATTTCGATGGTTTCTGACTATGACTTAATATAACTGATCACTGATAACTGGTATGACATGGTGTATGACATGGTGACTATAAATTCAATGGCTCACCTGGATGACTGGGGTACCCACATGACTAACCAACTGACCATCCATGGCTCCCGCTCTGCCTCCGTGGATCCCACCGTGCCGGCGCCCGCGTAGCAGCCATACTCCTCGAAGTCGTCGGGCTTCGGGCAGTGCCACGCTTTGGCGATCCTCGGGAGGCGCCGTTGCGCTTCAGCATCCCCTTCGCTTCTTCTGTGCTTTCTTCGGTGCGTCAACGTGCTTCAACGTGCTTCAACGTTGGTGTTTATTTCGTTTCTTTGTGGGTCAACTGAGTACTGGGTTGCGTTCTCCGACATGTCCCAAGCTGCCAAGGCTCATGTTCAAGGTGTCGTTGTGCATGCGGAAGGACTCGGGATACACCGTCTGATCCGCCAGATTGACCTAACCAGTTCAGAAGTTGAACGATTCTGCTTGGTTGCGATGCCCATGCTGTCTCTTACTCCGAATCCACCGGCAAGTAGGACCATTCTGAGCAATAATTTCATGGATTTCCAGTCGGTAATGACCGAAGCAATACACCATGCAAAGGGCGATTCCCTCAACAAAATCGCTAACATCAGAACCAATACCCACAATCATCAATCAATCTGTCATCATGCACCACTGAATCATCAACAATTCACTATAGCAAATTTCAAACAATTTTCAAACATCAATCAGATCTTGGTATAATCATTCTACCTTGGGGCTGATGATATGGATCCTCGGCTCCAAAGCCCTGGAAAAGACTGCAGTCACCTCTGATCATCCAAGCATTTTTCCAGCGGATGCCCATGGTACCAGCCCAGCTCTTGAACTGGGATGTGAACTGAACCATGGTCAGCATTGGTTGGTGGTAACCGTTCACCCCCAGCATTGGTTTCAGGGGATAGCCGGATAGCCATGTTGAATCATCGTCTCAGTTCTTGGCCTTGAGCCCCATCAGCGCCACCTTTTCCTCTTCCTGAGCGAAGGCAAAGCACTGAACGCCTGGATTAACACCTTGGCACAACTTGGCAACATCAATAGATTCTCAATAGATTCAATACTTGGGGTATGATGGTGATAGCATACAAGACCCAATGTCGATGTTTTCGCTGCCGCAGACTATGATGTCAATGTTCGGGCTTTGCCAATTGGGTTTTAGGTACTGTGGTTACATAGGGTGGTTTCTAAGAGGGATACCCCTAGATCATTCAATATTGACTCAAATATCGACCATTTATAGTAACAAATGAATGATAGAGCAAGCAGTTTTGGGTAGTTCACATTTTGAGAATCCACAATTTATAGGTTTTCCCTTCATTTTTCCTAGCTTTTCCAACCATTGGTTTTGATCCCAATCGACTGGTAGCCCAAGCCATAGCCCGGAAAAGCAGGGACGTTGCAGCCACTTTTGATATGAGGCTGTCCATTCGCGTCATGGCACTACTGCTAGTGTCCCAAGTTGTGATCAGTTTGCACATACCAGCAGTCTTCTAACTTCAAACGTCACTGCTCAAATATCTAGTGTGCAACAACCGAGCGGCTAAGCTATTGTAAGATCTTTAATGATACTCTGGTCAAGGGTGCCGTGTTCACTGAACAGGGGGCCGAGGAGAGGGTTTTTCCCCAAGCCTTTTGACAGCCCAGGGACCGGCTCGAAGACCACATTGACATAGGACGAAGTGTTCAGCCTCTCTGAGAAGTCCAGCAGGTGGTAGTCCTGCTGCGCTGGAGCTGGGATCCATTCACAACGCCTAGGAGGTTTGGGTTGTCTCATACACCATGTCTTATCGCAGCTGATGCGTGTCGTGGAGGCTCTGGGTCAAAAATGAAGCTAGTTAAACAAAAAAACATAAGTTCTGGTCCAGTTGAGTCATTTTGCACCAGACACATGCGACGTCCAGAGATCCTATGTCCTACGTAAATACCTTTCAACAAAAGGCCATTCTATGCTGAGCCGGTTGATAATTTGGAAAAGGAGTTCATCTATGGCAATTTCATGGGCCCCAAATTGCCAAGCTCCTTAAAGCGTACCCCACGGCTTCGAACACCCACATGAGAGTCACGCTTTCAATCGCCAGCCCGCAGGTTGATACCCTGAATTAGCGAAGGAGTTTGGGCTGTTCACATGTTGAATGGAAGAAATCACCCAGCTTACCGTACCAAACCTATGTGCTTGGGGACAACTTGTAGGTCTTTGATCAACAGTTCCTAGTCATGCCAAGAATTGGGAATTGTTTGATGGGCACTCCTTAAGATTGCAGACCCCCGTAATTCATATCTCATCCGTTGATGCTCTTCAAATTGCCTTTGCTTGCGCTGACAAGGTGGTATGACAAATTCACGGCAAGATTCGCAACAGTTTTATGATGTTACATGACTGATATCCCCCCTGTAAATCCAATCTATAGCAATTATCCTAGAAATGGCCATAATCATGAATGATTTTCTATAATTTCTCCAGGTTTCTAGGTCCATTTCAAATCCTTTCCCCAGATTTCCATAGGTTTTCCCTCGATTTCGAATGGGTTTCCCATGGTTTCCCTCACCCATCCGTCCAGTTCTCCGCCGTCCCCGCCGCCGGGGCCCCACAAACCCCACCTCTACAACTCGCACGCAGTGCCGGGCATCGCAGCCTTCGTCGGGCACCGCCATGTCGATCTCGCGGGTACTGCGCGCGTTGGGCGAGGCATAGTACGGCCTCAGATGTCACGTTTGGGCGGCGCCCGTAATGGGTACGTCATGGTTATGTGTGTTATGGTTATATATGTGTGGATTAAAATTGATGGGTAGAGATTCTGGGACCAATTAAGATTGTACCGGCCACTGCAGGTAATGGTGTTTTGTCAAGATTATGGAACTCTATCTTGGTCAAAATGGTGTAAGAGTATATAGTGTTGATAGGTGTAAGATTATGGATTCTGTGGTTCCTGCTTGACATTGGTGTTTCTCAAAATAGGGGTACCCCCAGGTCCTCCAATATTGATCACTTGTAATTAATGATAAACCATCCATTTTGGGGGTCCCCTTTTTTGATAAACCACCACGTGTGGATTATAGAATTCTATCTTGGCTAAATCGTGTTGGATTAGTGTGGATCGATTAGTGTGTATTAGTGCTCACTGGTGATCATTAGTGTTCCTTATTGATCATTGGTGATCATTAGTGATTCTAAGTGTTCACGCAATCTGACCCTACTTGGAGCGATTTCGAACACATCGATCGGATGGGAGGAGAACACCAAAGAGCACCAATTTCTTCAATGATCTTCAGATGATTTTCATGTGAGAAAATTACTTGATGATAAAACTAAGTTTCAATATGTGTACCTATTCAATCATACCAATAGCTACCAATAGTCACCTACTTTGGATTCAAGTACCATAGTCAATAGTTTACTCGCCTTACCTTCGCAAAATATCGAAGCATTGCTAGCTCCGAAGATGGAGTGACAGCGTCCACTGATTACATTGCGGAGGATGATGATTCTGAGCCATACCCCAATGAAAAGGTATGGATCGGATCCAATAGAAATACATGTGTGTAAATGTGTGTAGTATATCTGTTTGAAATTTGTCTATATACAATTATATACATATCATAAGTAATTATGCAAACCTGCCATGATGCCCTTATTGTTTTCAAACAGCACACCGATGAAACTGAAATGAACTGCATGCAGTGGCCCAGCACTCATAGCGTTTCCGGAAGTCATTCAGAGACTGCAGGTGTCATATTCGTTTATATTCCCCACCAGCATTGTTGCTGATGGCATCTAAATTTCGTTGTGTTCCCCGCTGAAACAGCTTACTTCATAGCTATGTCAGTTATGTCTCTTTTCCTCAGGAATCATTCTCTGACTCTGAAGCCTGTTCGTAAGTACAGTTCATTCACGTTCATTCCATCACAAGCCTTCATCCATCTGGGGAATGTCCTGAGTTGCTGTTAAGAGAAATCAAGAGTGCCATAGCTTAGTGAAACATGTGCCAATGTCATAGTTCAGGTGCAAATGTCCTATTCAATGCCAGCGATACCGCCAAGAGGCCCGTGGTAACCTCCGTGATATGGGTTGCTGGTGGGGGACGACATGGCACGGATCAAAGGCCCGGATCGCGGTGCAATGGCTGTCCAAAACTACGCAAGATCAGCAAACATCGACGAAGCATGGAATCTGGCGAGAAAACCCCAGGTGGAATCCTGGGTGTGAACATCCGAGACATGAACAGCCACAGAAACGTTCTGGTGGTGACCCGCAGCCACTAAGAGATTGGTTGGTAAAATGGTATGGTGCACTTGAACTTGAACTGCGTTGAACTCTCTTGTTTTGTTTCGTGATGTCTCGTGCTTGTACCCCCTAAATGCAAGCTGTAGGGGACCAGCAAAACCCCAATAACACATTCCCATCATGAGGTAGGAAGATCACAGGACAGCAGAAACCCGTTGAACCCCGTTGAATCTCTTGAAAACAAACCTGATGAAAAATACGGAGGCTGAGAGACCACATCAACCTCAGTAAGCAAATATGAACCAATCAGACCGAACGAATTGATAATTTTCCTGTTTCCAGTCAGCTCACGGCAATTCCGCCGAACGGAAATCCTTTGCTCCGCCTCTGTTCTGCGACAAAACTGAAGGACCAACGATGTGTGACAAGCAATAGGAGCGATGACCCCATTCAGTGTTTCAGTTGGGGCTATCTGCACTGCATAAGTAGATCTAAGGAGGATGACCGCGGGGTAGTTGTTGCCCTGCAAACTTTTGGCCACCCCACGCGATTTTGATCAGTGGCTATAATCAGCTGTTGGTTGAACCAGTGGACTTGCTTTCCACACGGCTGCTCTCGGCTCCAACTATTGCTGGTTTCTGGTCGGTTGGTGATAGTATGTTAATGTATGTTGTAGTTGTAGTATAGTTGTTGGTTGTTGCTGGTTGGTTTTGATTAACTTCCCATTGTTTCAAGCAGCCCAAAAAATATTTGTCCATACATGTCCATATTGAAACAACACATGTTTGGAAGAACCAAGTCACAGTTGGGCAGCTCTCAGATGCCCACATTAGAAATTTGGGCGCTCTCAGGCGAGGGCGGCGAGGGCCCTGACCAAACCAACTATGAACAGAGGCCACAACTTTGTGACCAATAAAATTGAATGCCAACCCTGGATTAATAAACCCCTGGTTGATGGATAGAAGGTATCCCAAAGCCATGGTTTCCCATCAAAATGGCTTACATGATTCAATCTCATTTCGTGGTTGGCAGGAGCGGCTCTGGTTTCTCAGTCGTTGGTCCATTCTGCAATATCCAACGAGATGGTTGGGCCATCTCTCAGTAAGGCCACCAAGCGCCCAACATTACCTGGCACTGCCAGGAAATGGAAGTGCGGGTGGCAGTGGCAATTTGCATGAGTTGAGCCGTTGCATGTTGGAAGTATCACTCAATTACATGCATTGGATACATTGGATAGATGTATATGTGTACAATATACTGTATTTGATACTGGATATATGTTGACTTGATACATGTTCATAGCCTCCTGATCCCTCCTGCAAAAGAATTTTGCCATGAGGCGCGTCTTTGTTGCGTGGAAGTACTTACTCGTATCATGTGATCAGGCCTATAACGTGCATCAAGTCTTAGATCCAAGGCACCTGAGTACAAAAGAGTATGGACAGTCATTGGTTGACGTGAAAGGCTCACCAACTAGTGCAACTGATGTAACCTCACCGGACTCTGGAATCACCTAGAAGTACAACAACCAGATGGTGGTTTCCATGTACAACTGCTCCACCATGCTGCACGTATGCATCCGGTGCATCCGTCATGCAGCAAGACTCCCAGTCTTGAACCGGAGTAACTACCCCTCTACATCCCTCTACAGTATCAAACATCTGATTGGTTTCGAAAAGGAGAAAGTGACCCATCCTTTAGCAGTCTTCACGCTGTGCTTACTGCTACTACCAAGCATCAAATCTACTGATCTTGCTAAACAATATCTCCACTGTACAGTGACGCCATCACAATCCCAGCAATCTAAGTTCCTTCCGTCCACCAAACACATCGATGAATTGCTTCACCCATGTTCACCCCTCAATGAATCTGGCTGTTCAAATATTCAAATAACAACATCATAGCGTGTAGACCGTACAGTGCGAGACTGATTAGCGTTTTCAGCCACCGGTAGTCTTTGAATTGAACGTTGAGTTGGCAAATAATAAAGCATTGAACATATCAGACACCGTCAAACAAACCAGCACCTAGATGCCTGGACCGGAATTATGACCACCTTTCTTCGGTTTCTGCCACGCCATCAAAAAACACTGACATTTCATGTGAAAAACACGATATTTTTATGTTTTTATTTGTTTTTCAAGACTCTTTGCATCTCTTCCCCTGCAAAACGCGAGCTTTCATCCCTTCCAAAAGCGCTCGCCAAGGAACTACTGAAGGTGCACACGCAAACCGTGGCCTGCGATTCAACTCGCTACCGTGTTTGAGAGCAGAACATGGGAGATCTTGGAAGACAGTCGCCAAGAGAATCATTTGCACAGATGGGGATATCTCTCCCAGATGTTCGAATGAAATACTCAATCATGCCATGAACCGGGAGTACCGTAATTTTTAGATCAAACGATATACTTTGTCCAGAATCTTGAAAATTAGCAATCCCCATAGAAAGATGCAGCTTGCAAATGTCGATTGGGGCGCAAGATTCGGACAAACGAACCCATCAAACAAGCACTGCATGGAAATTGTAGAAGGCTAGTTGTTGTAGTCATGGGAACTGGTCAACTATGCTGGAAATATAAAAACCGCATTATCGATCTCTGCCATCGCTATGTACTACAAAGCTCATCAACAGGTCAGTGTAGTCTCACGTGACTGGCGTTCTTTTCGTTCTGGGTGTATATGGTGGTTTCTCACAATATGGGACCCAAAAAAAGGTGGCTTATTCCACTCATTCCTGTAAATTGTTGCCCATGACAAGCCTACCCCTAAACGTTAAAGGCAACCAATTTCCCGTTTTCATGGTAAATTACAATGGGACGCCGTTGGATCAGGAAGTTGAATAAGTTGACCAAAAACAAGTCAAATCCCAATGGGACGCCGGTGACCGATAAACATTGTATTTCGAAGGTTTATTCTGCCAAATGGTGGGAAACACATTGTGGACGCATGTGTGAAAATGTCTTGAGCTGCTAAAAAAATTGCTACCAACAAATGCAAAACACACTGGGACGCCGATGACAAACCTTTGCAAAATCTTAGATTTCAGAGGCAAAATGTTCTCGGCAAACTGGAGGCGGTTTCGAACGACGTCCAAACGACGTCCGAACGACGTATCGAACGACGTCAGAGGATATCAAAATCCAGATGGGGGGATAAGGGAGAGTGGAACAAGCAACCAGAGAGAAGCAGCAACCAGCATTCCAATTTCATGCTGAAGATGCGGCTGAAACTCTTTATGTCCACCTTATCAACTCAAGTAATGAATCTTAGTCTAAACATTACCGGATCTTTGCAACCATGAAAACCAAGCTAAATGCGATGTCAAGCCAAAATGCAATCAATAAAAACCCATGGGAAAGTTGACAAATTCAAATGGCTGAGTCACAAAACACAAGCAGGACGCAGTTTTGGTCGCCTTTAGAAAATACACCTCCGCAACTAATACGCGCAAAAACTTGAAATCGTTCGCCTTTAACAACTAGGAGTAGAGGTTTTGCGAAACCATTTCAATGATGGGATAGATGAACCGTGATGAGCCCACTGAACGACTGCACCAGAATTACCTACCTGTCGAGCAGAGTCCAGTACACCTGCTCAATATTCAGAAAAAATGAGACTAGTCTTACAGCAGTTTGGATGTTCAACTGCTCAAGTACCCTTTTGGTTTTAACCCACCCATACCCGCCTATGATTTCCAAACAACTGACCAACTAACCCAACCCTGCCTTCCGTAGAACTTCTACATCTGCCAAGAACTCTTGGGTCATTGCCACACGTTGCTTGGCACTGAGGGCGTTGTAGTCCGCCTGCCAAAAGCGAGGATCCTCTAGAAAACGAGGCCCAAAAACCTGCAAATTCTTCTAGAAACTCGAGGCGATGATTGCCAGCATTTGCTAAAAGACATGTGTCGCTGGGTCTGTGCGACCAAACCACCAGTGGACCAGCATCTTTCAATGTTTGTTGAAGACATGATATAGCATGCTTGAAATCAATGACAATGTCTAAACCTCGCCCAGCAAACATGGTTTTCTTGGTGATTCCTCAGATTGGCTGAGACATGCTGAGACCAACAGTCCGCCCTGGGACTCAAAATTCACCACGGAGGCACCTGCCAATGTCCATTCCGCAGCTGCTCGGGTACATCGTGACGTTTGCGCCATCGCACCTGGCAGGGAGGGGCAATTCCACAGGCTCAAGTTTTGCATAACAATAACATGAATAATAGTCCATATATGTACATATACATATATATATAGTAATATACTGTAATATATACAACACAATATGTTATATTCATATCAATATAATCGAAGGAAGTTTGGAAGTTCAAACGTCCGACATATTGAAAGTTGCTGCAGTCAATTAGTCAGTCAGATCAGAGAGATATATAGTTAGACATGTGTGAAATGAACGGGTAGAAAATGCGGGAAATGCTGTGTTTTGCAAGGTTTTGTGGCCTGGGATGGGTCAGAAGGTAGGGTCTGTAAAACATTGTAAAACGGCGGGTCGGAGGTCACTCAGGAAATGGATCGGACAAAAATTGCACCTCGCCGAGGCGAAACGCACATTTGGAAGTGAAAATCGTAAAAAAACTGTCAGGTTCGGGACGCTGGTGTGAGACGTAGATTTTGAAGATTTTTGGACCTCAAAAAGATGAAAAATCGTTAAATTCCTGGAAGCTTGAGGCATTTTTTAAAAAAGTTGCACGGCGCTGTGGCGAAACGCGCATTTGGGAGGGATTTCTAAGAAAAACTCGCGGGTGGGCGTCGTTTTTGTCGATGAGATGTTGCAAGTGTCCAAAACTGTGGGGTTTAGAGTATTTGGGCAAGAAAACCTTTTAGAACTTGTGCTTTCACATAGTTTTTGATGATCGGATGTTAAAAAGTGTCAAGAACTGCAGGTTTTCGAGCATTTGGGAATGAAAACCTTAAAAACTTGTGGTTCCGCGTAGTTTTTGAAGATCAGCTGTTGAAAGTGTGAAAAAATGGAGATTTTGCACCTTCGTCAATGTATACACTAGCAAAAGTGAGGCATCTCTGCGGTTTTTGGACGTTCAAGATGATCATCAGTATCATCAGCATCATCGGCATCATCAGTACCATCATCATCATCATCATCATCATCATCATCATCATCATCATCATCATCACAAAAGATCACATCACCAATCCATCACATCACCAATCCACCACATCACCAAACAGATACATCACCAATCCATCACATCACCAAACAAATACACCAACCACATGACCAATCAATTACATCATCAATTAACTACATCGCCAACCCATCACATCACCAATCAATCACACCACCAAACAAATACACCACCAATCAGTTACATCACCAATGAATTACACCACCAACCAACTACAGTACATCACCAATCAATCACACCACCAAACAAATACACCACGCATCAATTACATTACCAACTGACTACATCACCAACCAACTACATCACCAACCAATCACATCACCAAACAAATAGATCACCAAACAATTGCACCACCAATTCACTACATCACCAATCAATCACATCACCAACAAACTATTTCACCAATCCATCACATCGGCAAACAATTACATCACCCACCACTTACATCACCAACCAACTATATCACCAATCAATTACACGACCCATCAAATACATCACTAGACACAAAATCACCAGAGACAAAAAAAACACCAGAGACAAGAATGACCAGAAACGAAAACACCAGAAGGGAAAAAACACCATCATCATCACTTTCAAACATGATTCGCACCATGACTCTTCCTATATGCAATCCTTTTTTTTGGAAACTTCCGCCACCGCCTTGCGCGGTCACTATGTTAGTACAGTATATCAATATCGTATTCGAGAATGGGATGACTCTGACTATATCAGTATAACTAATATGTTTTTGGTTGGATGTGGTTATATCAGTATTGTGTTGACCAAACAGTATCTTATTAAGGTTGTAGAATGTTACGCGCCATGGGTATAATAGTATCATTGCATTGGATTCTATTGGATGCTATTGGTTTAAGCTGAAGCCTCCAAATAAGAACAGTGTCTAGATTTGCAGAATGGTTCACCACTAAATTTTGATTATCGTAGAAAGCAGGAGACCACGGCAAACAACAAGATGAGGGTGATCTATTTCCATGCCATTTCCGGTCTTTGCACCCACAGGTCAATGTTCGACCAGGGGATCATGCTGATACCTGTGCGCTTGACTTCAGTTGGAAACGATAAGACTCCCGAATCTCGTCATCTGCGGTACTGTTTGCCACTGCAACGGTACGTTCGTCGGTTCACCTGGATCTGCATAAACCCAGTTGCCAAAAAAGAAAAGCGTGGAAGAGGGAAGCAACAACAAAAAAAACAAAGATGAAACATGCCAAGCAAGGTAGATTTCAGAATGTTGAAGAGAACAAGACTTAACAAAAAATCCATCCGCGCTTTACATCTCCGACTCGGAAGACATTAGGATCCAAAGCGCTTCACTTCAAACAGTTTCGCTTCCGGGTTTGATGAAGAGACCTCTGGGGGTGCCAATCTTTCCCACCAGACCCAGCTGATGGCTAGCGACAAGGAGTTGAGCCCTGAATTCTTAGCACTGGAAGTACGAAGTACTGAGCTAACTACGCAGTACAAAATATGTACTAAACTAGACCAACAGTTACTAGCCAACAAACTAAATCTAACAAACTACTCAGTAACGAACTATAATTAACCAACTAACTGACCAAGTAACAACCTCAATGAACCTCACCGAACTTCCCATGTAAATTTGCGGCTCCCGTGCCCCTGTTTCCACCTCCGCGCGACCGGCCACTGCCACGCTCAGCTCCTCGGCCGCGGAGCGGTCATCGCTGCCTGGGCCAGGTGAAATGCTGGAAATGATGGATCTCCGTTGATCAAATTCAGATGCCTCGCACATAGAAATATACATAATGTATATACATATGTATTTGTATATATAATGCATATATATATATATATATATATAAAGACTCGTTCAGACCCACTTTTTTCTCTGCGTTGCAAGACCAATTTAGTCAAAAACTTTAAAATCATAAAACGTTTTATCCCACAAAAAGAGGAGACAAATCCCTTATGGGTATCCAAACCCAGAGTGTTCACCTGAAAAGATCCCGGCCAAACCTCAGGATTTTTCGGCTGAAACACTTAGGTAGACTGCACGCCCGGCCCTTCCTCAGGCAGTACAGCTCCTACCTTTTTCTTCGTTGCGATTTCTTCTTCTCTGATCGCTTTTTGGATTTGCGCCTCTTTCTGGGGGGGAACGGGACGGGGCCTTAAGCCAAATGCTATTGAGAAAAAGAATGGGTTGACTGAACTCTTCTTTACTCCCGTTTACGTAGGAACAAAGACTCGTTCAGACCCACTTTTTTCTCTGCGTTGCAAGACCAATTTAGTCAAAAACTTTAAAATCATAAAACGTTTTATCCCACAAAAAGAGGAGACAAATCCCTTATGGGTATCCAAACCCAGAGTGTTCACCTGAAAAGATCCCGGCCAAACCTCAGGATTTTTCGGCTGAAACACTTAGGTAGACTGCACGCCCGGCCCTTCCTCAGGCAGTACAGCTCCTACCTTTTTCTTCGTTGCGATTTCTTCTTCTCTGATCGCTTTTTGGATTTGCGCCTCTTTCCAACGCCCCCAGCCCTGCTTTGCAGTGGCTCAAGCTTTGGCAAAGGACGAGAAAGTGAATTCAGGTATTGGGAGCGGAGGTTGCGGGAGAAAGGATTCCATGGGACCTGTAGAGCAGTTAAAACTGCAAGGCCCTCGTTAATATACAAGCGTGCGGACTTAGCTGCGAGCCAGCGTCCATGTAGCAGCAAGCGATCTAAAGAGCCATGCTGGCGAAACTGAAATGTTGCGCCACCGCGCCGCAGTGAATACGGTCTGAGCTCTAAGGTATCAAAGTTCAGAGCGGTCAGCATGCTATTAAAAGCAGCACGCCACTGCGAAGGGCTACCCGTCAGGTTTGCTGAGCTGGGTGCAGAAGAAAGCCACTGTTTTACACGACGAGTAATATCAACATCTGAAATCTTTACACTTTCCAGAGCGCCTTGGCGCTGACCGGTTTTGGTCAAACCCAAGGAAATAATGACAGAGGATGAATTGTGGGTGACAGAAAAATCTTTTTTGGCCAGCCCTAAGATTTCGCCTGTGCGTAACAGGCCATGAAATCCAAGGAGCAAACTCAAAGCCATAAGCGGCTGATTCTTAAAAGTGGCATAGCCTACTAGAGCTTCCAAAATCTCCAGCGGCATTGGTGGTGCCCGATTAGGCAACTCAGTGGTGTTCCAAGTCTTCAATAAACGCCATGTTCCCGGCAAAGAGCCACGTACCTGTGGCTGAGCATCCTGAATGGCCGCAAGCGTATCTGACGCGAGGGCTCGTCCCTCTCCAGTCGACCATAAATGCTCAATATAGTCGCTGGCGACCCCATCCAAGAGGTGCTTTTGTGAAGGGAGCGTCAACTGATGCTCTTTTAAATAGTTAAAAAATTTTTGAAGTGCACGGTCATAGCGAACACGAGTGCTCGGCTGGACGGTCAATTGCTTTAAAGTACCAAGGCGTCTTCGAGTATTAATGCGCTCCTCCTGGGTTTTTCCTTCAATGACTCTTTTTGTCATTTTTCCACCGTTTTTTGACCGGCCGTCGGCTTGGCCGATCGGCCGGATTTTGCTTCGTGTGGACGTAGGACCACACGACCTGTACACCGGTGGCCAAGAGGAGAGCGCTGATACGAAGAAGAGTTCGCCTTAGTTTTGTACTACTGGAGCGTCCTCTGCTTAAAGCATGGAGGACGACCAGCGAATCAACCATGTGCACTATTTTGACTTGCGTTTGAAGCCGTCGTTCCAATCTCCATCTTAAAGCGCACAAAACTGCACGCATTTCAAGAACATTGATATGTTCACGGCTGCCAACCCAACGCCAAGAGGCCGCAGTGGACCAACGCCAAAGACGCGATGGGAGGCTAGCTCTTAAACGATGGAAACGGACGGGATCCTCAGTCCCGGACTGAAGTAGCAAGTCTTCACCTTTCAAACTGACCATGGGGGCCAGCTTTTGGACAAGCTCGAGACCCAAATTTAAACAATTACCTGCTGGTGCTTTCACTGAGCGCAGGCGGGGTCTTTGTAAAAACATAGCGAGCGATTCGCCAGCTCCCGGGGAACATAGCTGAACTGCATCGCTTGGCGACACGGGTCCATGCAGTCCCAAGACGGTGCCAAGATGTCCTAAGACCCAAACGATGACCGGGACACTCCATGAGTTTCCCAACAAAGTCAAACGGCAAGACTCGTGCTCTGCACTGCCCTGCGTGCGTTTGGGATGACATTGTTCAGTGTATCCGAGAGGAAAACCAAGAATGCATTCTCGCTCCTGTACATTTGGCACTCTAAAGTGCCCGCGCTTGTCTTTTAAACAATTTTGGTCTACATATTGATATGGCGGGAAACGGTGATTGTCTTCTTGCCACCGTTGGCGTTCATGAGGCAAACAATGCTGAAGCCCAGCGGGTCGCCTGCCTGGTGCGCTACGGCATCTGGAGGTTGTAAAAGTCGGGAATTTTCCTGGACCAGCTTTAGTCCATCCCGGAGTGATGTATTCCGCTTCGTCAAGGTCCACCTGAGTTTCAACGAGGGTATAAACACGTCCTTCACGGGAGCATTCAGTTAAAGTTACAGTGCTTTGCGCAATGATCTCCCAATCAATCCAATAAAAACGAGGACGGCGGCTAAGAGAAAAATCTCCAGCATCAATTAAAAAAGGTGGGGACCCATAGGCATCACTCATGACTTGCAAGTCTTGAGTATCCATGGAAGAAACACTTTCCATAAGGGACACAACACGTGCCCAAGGAAATGCTTTCTTGAGCATTTCACGGATTCGTGGCACATGTGCAAACAAACAGCTACGCAAGTCCTTGAGGGCACCTTTGCGCCCTGCATTCAGTCCTGAAACTCCTTGGCACGGTGGGCCCGCACCAAGGACGACTACAGCAGCTTGCGTGTATGTACATGCCCAAGACTGTACAACCTCCCAAGTGATCTTCGTCACGTCATCGAAATGCTCCGCGGCAGGGAAACGACTTTCTACGACACGCTGTGCTTCACTGTTGCATTCAACTGATACATGTCCGATACTCACCCAACTTAAACAGTCGATTGCTACCCGTAAGGCGGCAATGCCATCAAAGAGACCGATGCTCAGAACGTTGGTCACCTCCAAAGGTTCAACTACGTCCCCACGGACGGAGCACTTGGCAGCAGACACTCCAAACTCCGTTAGACCAGTTGAAAATGTGACACCACCTCCATACTCGGACGCGTCAGTTGCTGTGACTTGCTCAAGCAAGGGTGTACGAAAATTCACAAAGGCCAAAGGACATAAACAAAGGAAACGCGCCACCTCCATTTTCACCATAGGCGATATAGGATGACGAACCACAGGCGGTTGTCCATCGAAGCTGGAGATAGCTTTCCAAATGTGGTTGAGTGAACCAAGGAGAGGTCGGCGAAACATGCACATGTATACCAAGCCCCCTGCCACTACTTGCAGTTGACGTTGAGAACACGTGTCCTGCTCGAGTAACATTTTTGCCAACTGGCAATATCGCAACACCTTTGAAGGCTTTGGACATGCAACTCCTGCAACACCATCAATGAGAGCTCCTTGAACTTCTGCCACGCGAAGCTGCTGGACAGATTTCTTGGGATGTCTGGGTACACCCTGCTGCTGATACTCCTCTCGAAGTCCAAAAGCCAAAGGAGACAGTTCACCTTCGATGGCCTCGGCAAGGGCTTTGTTTACACGTCGCAACTCATCGAAGTTGTCCAGGTATACTCTAAACATCCATGGAGCAGAAGGAAAGTGACGATCCTTTCGGATTTCACAATGTGAGCTGACAGGCACAGTTGAGTCAAGCAAGCTTCGCTGTACAATGACTCGGTGCACATGTTGCGCGATTGAAACTGAGTTTTTAAAACCCATAGGTAAAACGGTACTGCGTAAAAAGTACTGGCCCTCCTGGTCGGGGCACAGTGACTTGGGCAATGGCTTATTAAAACATAGAAACGGATGCCATTCCACTGGGACACTGAAAATATAAAAGAAGCAACACACATCTTCAGAAGAGATGACCAGATCTTCTTCTGGGTGCAGCTGCAACGCGGACATTCCAGCCCAGGACGGAAGGGTTGCTATGTCGCCATTCATAGCCCTGCAGATCCTGTTCAAAGGGATTAAATTCATGATCAATCGCCTCACTTCGAAGCCTTGGTGGAACTCATGCTTTGAGACCCCGAAAAGGCCATTCAAAAGCATCTTGCCGTCAACGCGATACACATTACTTTCATGCATCACTCGACAGATACCCTTGCTCAACAAGCCAGAGGCTACCTCTTCCCAATGGGAGTCATGGACCATAACCTTGGGAGGCTTTACATGGACTTGATCCTCAATGGGGACTAAGTACTCTTGAAAATTCTGTACATAGTGACGGCAGCCTAGCTCTACAACGTCAACCAAAGGAACTCCACCTACCTCTTCAGGCATGGCCGGGAGCAAATTCTCCCATTGAACATATTGTGCCGTCTGTACCTCTTCACCCCGATAATCGATGCCCTTGCACCGAAAAAATTCATCCCAACTTACATCACATTCATCGCTCTGCCACTGTACCGCTCTGTGGCATTGTGCAACCAAAAACTCCAAAACCTTTCTTTGCAAAGGTGAAACTTTTTCAAATCCGCCAATCCCTTCACCATTCAGGGAATTAAGGCCAACTACCACGCACCTTAAGCAAGTGACAACGCTAGGGGGGCACTCAGGGAAACAGTTAGCTAGCACCAAACCAGAAGTGGGCAGAGGAAAAATTCTACCCGTGGGCACGGTCTTGCAACGCCACTCCAAAAAACCTTCTAGTCTGGTGTCCAACCAACGACACAGCCCTTCAAAGTTGAACCCTGTGCACACCCCACTAGCTGCTTCTTTTTGCGCGTCTCTCGGAGAAAGGTTGGACGACGTACCACCTTCGGGAGTGGCAGCTCCCACTGAAAATGGCCTGTCTTGTCCAGGCGGTGAAACTGGTTGAAGAGTGAGCTTCTCGTCGGCAGGCTTAGGCAACGGCTGTTTCTCTTTGTTCTCCAGGAAAGCTGCGTTGGTCTTGAAGGCAAAGGTCTCAAGGCAGTCGCTGTTGGCATCAACCATCCTCTCTTGGTTTCCTTCTTCTTCCTGCTCATTTGCCACCCTCTCTGGTGGCACTGTGGTGCCCTTCAACTTGCTGGGGCGCCCCCTTTCTGGGCACTCTCCTTCCTCTTCCCCTTGCCTTTCTCTTCCGTCTTCCCTTTCTTTCCTTTGCCGGTCGATCCCTTGCTCCCATATCCGGGAGTGTTTCCTCTGTTCTTGTTCTCCAAGTCGGCTTCTTTGCGAGCCGCCGCCATCTCTGCATGACTGGAGATTTGTGTGAGGTGGCTGGGCGCCAGCTCTAGGCGTTCTGCCGTCTGCCATCCCACCCCCTGTGCTATTTTTTCTAAACTTTTGACTCTTTGTATTAAGTAATCGACCGACTCTGCGATGCGGCCTTGTACCATCAAGTCGATGGCGCCTCCCAGCGTTACCGCTTCCTTCAACGCTGCGCCTCCCAGCTTGGCGGTCAACTGGCTGCGGATGTACCTCAAGCACACCGGTTGCAACGCTGAGGAGTCCTTGTTCCAGATGCCCTCCACCTCTGTGATCACCGTGGCCATGCGTTGTAGCCCCATCGCTGCAAGTAGCCCCGGCGCATGTCGATGAAGATGACGAATCTTTCCATGATCCTGAAGGGCATCCGTGGCTTCCTCCGTGGATTGACTCGACTCCTCCTCTTCGCTTTTGGAACTTGAAGTGCTCGAGGACTCCTTCCTTTTCCTTGCCTTCTTCGCTGCGTAGGAGGCCACCTTTCGACGAATCCGACTTCGTGGATCCATCCCCGTTCCCTCGAAGATGGTAGCGGGGGCCTTTTGTGCTATGCTTCGCCCCCCATACTCTCTCCTTCTCTTCTTCTTCTTCTTGGCCTCTTTTTCGCTCCCACCCTCGGGAGCTCCTTTCTCTTCCTCTTGATCTTTTGCTTTGTCTTTCTTGGATTTCTTCTTTTTCTTTGACTTCTTCTTTGCGGAACTTGTTGAGCTGGAAGATCTCTCCTTCTTCTTTTTCTTCTTGGTCACTCCTGCCTCCTGTCCTCTGAGTTGAGCGGCCTCTTGAAGTTCTCGAAGCCTCGGGAGTTCGTCCACTTCGCCTCCCTCTAAGTTGCGCTCCCAGCTCAAACCTCCTTCCCTTTCCATCGGGACCAGGTATCCCGCTCTTCCATGGATCATACCGGGAGCTTGTGGCTCCCCCGGGCACCCTCGAGGACACAAGTGCACCGTAACTCTTTTCTCCTCCAAACTCGTCGCATGTTTCAATAACTCTTCGTGGTTCGTCCCACTGAGGATGATGGCCAGGTTGGCCCCTCCTTCTGTGTAGCTTATCTCTCGTATCCATCCTGCTGCTCTGCATTCGCCACCGTAGTAGCTACCCTCGCTAACGACGATCCTGGAGCCAACTTTGAAGGCTTCCAGGGGCAACTCTCCCAAAGCCACGGGAGTCCCCTTCTTGAACTTGTCCAGCACTGAGTCCACCACGGGAGCAACTGGTTCTGGCTCCCTAGCACCTGGCCTCCTCAGTACAGCTGCGGCTGGTCTTCGTAGAACAGCTTTGGCTTTGGCTTTACCTCGGGCAACCTTGGGGCTCATCTACCCTCACGCTGCTTTTTCCTTGTTTCGTTTGGCCCAAATTCTTTGATATCCTTCCACCTTGCTCTTTGAACTCTCCCTTTTGACTTTCGGTACCAACGATCCTCTCCTCCCCCGTATCCGGGAGGTCCAGTGTCCCACGTTGAGCCTGATCCCCAATCACCCTCACTTGTCACTCCTCCGTGTCCCTGCCTCCTCAAGTGCGCAGGGGGGGAGTGATCAGGTTCCCTTGGCCTTCTTAGATCCGGGTTCTCCTCCAACCGAATCTGTGTGTCAGCCTCCTCACGTGGACTCGAACTGCGACTTCGCCTCCTCTTCTTCCTCGTCTCAGCCTCCTTTGTGCTTCTCCTTTTTTCTGATGCTCCCCTTCCACCACGGGAGCTTGACTTATCTCTCCTCTTTGCCTTTTCTTCGACCTCTTTCTTTTTCTTTCTCCCCTCCTCTTCACGGGAGTCTGATCTTTGCCTCTTCCTGGAAGGCAGTGGCCTGGCTTTACCACTTGACCTTGCTCTCCCACTTGATTCACGGGAGTAAGATGGGGCCTTCGATGATGCAGCCTTTTCCGGAGTTGGCTTTCTCTTGCTTTCCTCAGCCTTTGTTTGTTTTTCCTTCTTTGCTTTCTTTTCTTTTTTGCTTTTCCGTTTTTCTTTGGGGTCGGTGATTCGCTCCTCACCTTGTGGTTCCTTCTCTCCAGCCTCAGTTGCCTCTCTTTCGGGAGCTTCAGGTTGTCGCTCTCCCTTCTCCTCCTGCTCAACTGCTTCCTTCTCCTCTGTCCCCTTGTCCTCTGGAAGCTCCTCTGCGCTCACGTCTGCTACCGCCTCACCGTCGAAGTCCGGCTCCTCACTCTTCACCTTCTTCTCGTCGCCCTCCTTTGCTGCTTCTTCCTTAGTCGGTGGTTCCTCAGCAGGAGGCTTTGGTGGCTCCTCACCCGCTGCCACGGGGGGAGCCACCCGGACCGCTTGGCCCTGGCCCTCAAGACGGTCGAGGACCTCAGAATATAGTTCCCGCACTCTCCCCACCAGGTAGCCACCAAACTCCTCAGGGAGTTCGGGATGGTGGCCCTCCCTTCGCAGCCGGGAGAGTGCTAAGCAAAGGCGGCAGGCACAGACGTCGGGAGCCTTACCACTCCCAATCATCTAGCCTTAAGCCAAATGCTATTGAGAAAAAGAATGGGTTGACTGAACTCTTCTTTACTCCCGTTTACGTAGGAACATGTATCTTAGAATATCTTAGAAATGCTAAATGTATTACTGGTCAAATCTACAACAAAATCTATGGTAGATCTTGGTGAAATGATGGATTCATTTACAAATTATTGATGGATTTATTGATGAATGTCAGGGAATGATTTGGGGAGAATGGAATGATTTGGGGAGAATGGTAAGTTGGTAGTATATATTGGTGGTAGCACTGGGTGGTGACTTCAACATGAATGTTGGTGAATGTTGATGCTTGAAATGGGTGAATGCGTGAAATAATCAGTGAATGATGCATTGACCATTCATAATGAGTCATATGGAGACTATTAGATGTTTCGCCATGACTGATTAGTGGTTCAGTGGTTGATAGCTTGACAACAACAAACAATGCATAACTAATAATGCATGGTTAATGGTGGATGATAGCTTGGTCAGTACGTTGGCAAACGCTGATTGATAGTGGGAAATCGTGCATGAAAATGTCACTGGTTCTTGGCCATGCATGGTGAACAACGGTCCCGAAGCTTGTTGGGTTTGCTGTCTGTAGCTGTCTGATAGAGCCTTCAAGAACTGCTAATTATTTTGCATGAGGGGCAGCCTTGAAATTTTCTTGCTTATACTTATATTCAAAACATCTTGAAAAGACATCAAAACAAATGTGCTCCTGTGAAATCGTCCTTATAAAACTGATTGGGGGCATTGTTCCGAAGCAGTTATGGGATGGTCGACACTGAACCAGTCAGCAATTTCCCCATGAAGCCTCAATCTTTCAGCACTTGCTAATTTCCAATACCCATGCGGTGTCCAAAAAATAGAACAACCGAGATGTTGTTCAGACATCCCAAAACAGGGTTTCTACCTCGTGATTCTTCACTACCGTTCGCGACCGAAATATGCAGAGCCTGTCAGAGGGAGCCTGTCAAAGACGTATACCGTCTACCAATGAAAAGAGAAAAGACACTGCTGAAACCACCAACTTGAATGGATATCTTAGGAGTTTAGGATGGATGTGCATCAGAGATTGTCAAAGTAATGGGCATTCAAACCGATCTCAATCCATCTCTCAGATTCTATGAGGATTCAACATGATAACATTCCTCTTGTCTCTGGGTTTGCTGTATCCTTTCTGTAGCAACAAGGACCTCCAGGCAGCGCTCCAAGCTGCATGCCACGATGACTCCCGAATTCTCCACGTGTTTCAAGGCTTCACGGGCAAAGTCGCGACCTCAAAGGGCCGACCAGCTCGCAGTTGCGCACGAATTGGTTCAATGTTGACTCGCCAATGACTCCAATGACCCTATTAACCAGCTATGACCAGCTATGATTGGATCAACGTTGCACAAATGGACTACAAATTCAACTTTGATGAATATTGCAATATTGATCAATGGTATGTTGAGTAGCTATTTGGCATTTGGTTGTCCAGCATAGCCAAACCACACAATTCTACTCCAAGGGTGTCCAAACTAGGAGCACGGCCCTCAGTTGGCCGTGCATTTTTTTGTATATGTGCACACTTTTCGTCACGGGAACTGTATTTCGGCCCCTATAATTCAAGTTCACGCCATTTCGGGTGTTTTCAACACCTCGTTTACAGGCAGAACTAAGAAAATTGCAGTTTCGTGCTGACGAAATGATCATTTTGAGGGCTGGCGGGTTTTCCCCAACTAATTGGCCAGGCATGTTTTTGCAGCCGTATTGCTTCAACAGCAGCGATTCAAGCTCCTCTAAAAATCTGCGCAAATCTGGGTTCAGCAAACTCACTTGCCAACACCACATGTGGATATACTGTGTCACACAAGGATGCAAACTGGAATGTCCACGGTCTTTGACTCTTTGACTTTCAAAACCGTGTGAGCTGGCAAGAAAGTTTTCAACGCTTTCCATGACCGGTCCAAGGTTTGGGTACCGGCAATGTTGGAAACTTTGGAAAATTTTGGCGCCTTCCGAAGTGAAATTTTTCACTTGGTGCACAACTAATTGGCATCCACGTAGCATCAACAACGCTTGCAAGTGCAAGTGAACGTTAACATGCCCCACCCC
>VSDK01010993.1:140598-252622 GCA_009767595.1 Symbiodinium kawagutii | reverse complement strand
CCCCCCCACACGCCCCACGTAGCATCCACGTAGCATCAACATCGTTTGCCAATGCAAGTGAACGTTAACATGCCGCACCCCACCCCACCCCACCCCCACATGCCCCACGTAGCATCCACGTGGCATCAACTGCATGAAACCACTGAAAACGACCTAAAACACCACGGCCGTCTAGGGGCCGTACTCCAACTACACCTCCAAAAATAATGGGCATTGACATGCTGCTGAACGACGAACAAAATGCTGAATCAGCGCTAGGAAAATCGATGCAGGGCAAA
Source organism: Symbiodinium kawagutii (assembly GCA_009767595.1). Taxonomy (NCBI): domain Eukaryota; class Dinophyceae; order Suessiales; family Symbiodiniaceae; genus Symbiodinium; species Symbiodinium kawagutii. The sequence continues at coordinate 252,344 of VSDK01010993.1, read as the reverse complement.
GATGGAAAAAAATACAGAATGGCAGATCCATGTTCATAACCCCCCATAGCTAATGGTTCAGAACTATTTCTGGCCTAACTGGTGGATTATTCACGTAGATCCACCAGTACTATTCTTTTGGTCGCGGATGCTATCCATCATTCAGATCCTTTGCCAAGCTGCTGGTCATCTGCACGCTCTCCTGGCAAGGCTTCCAGATACCCACCGGTCAAGTCATGGACTTTGTAGATGGGCAGGTGCAACGGAGAATGGGCATGTGTCATACTTTGACTCTGAAACAAACATCACCAAAAAATGATCATTGATGATTTTTGAACATTGGGCCGCTGGGCTATTGCATCTATTCTGGGAATGCTAGCCCTTACGCATCGAAACACATCCTCACAACATGTTTCGTGGCACAAACAAGCTTGTAACGCACTGGTGGAAACTCGTTCCCAACCCAAACGACCCCGTCTGACTGGTTTGGGGACGCATTTGGCCATTCTCTCCCTAGGTTTAACGAAACACATGGGGTTCTGGGGTACTGGTGAAGGGGCGAAGAATCATCAAAATCATCGGAATTCCACGCTCCAAATTCGGGGCTCAAGAGCATAGATTAGGTACTAAAGATTGGTACAGTAGAGTCAGCAAGCCGCAAAAATTGCAGGCAGAGAACACGCTATTTCCGGAAAAGCTGGATTTTTTGTGCATTCTGATTATTGCATGGATCATGGATCTCACCCGAAAGACACCAACGCGTTCCCTGGAGAGTACATGAGAGTTCACCGCTCAGGTGGCACCTCCCGCTAGGCAAGTACTGGGCTACTAGCAGTTCTGATATTGCTACGTTTATAAACCAGCAAATAGCTGTGATTTGGGGTGCTAGTACAGTAGATAATTCCGGCAATTACACAGAGTTGGTGGTTTCCCAAAATCAATTCGGGATTCCCAAAAATGGATGGTTTCTTGCTATAAATTCTTAGTCTAGGGTGGTATGAACCACCGAAATATTTACTGCTAATTTGAGAAACACTCAGTTGGGTGATGAGTTGGGGATTGTATTTCACTCCCACCTTTTCGCTGGAAAAAACCTACATGGTGATGAATCTCCAGGCGGAGATTACATGAGCGCGCCTTGCGGTTGCCGGCCACTTTATCACCCCGTCGAATCTGCACTGCAACAAACTTCTCGGGCAAATCCAACTCTTCATTGAGCCTGGAGATAGGTCAGGACTCTGAACTTAAGCCATAGGGAGCCCACAAAGTTCCTCTTGGTTTGGTTGTTACCACATATGATTACTATTGGATGATTTTGGGGTATAAATGATTCATATAAAGGATGATAACTGGGGTACCCATATTTTGAGAAACCACCAAATAGAAAGGTTGTTGCGTGATGTGTTTATTGGCAATGCCAAGAATGACTGATATTTTTGGTGTGTTTTTGAAGATAGGCTCAAATAGACTCAAACAAATGAGTTTGGCAACTGAGGATAGTACCATGTAATACCTCAGCATGGTGCAAGTCCACGTGGCCATTGCTGGACTGATACTGTCTCTACGGGGTCCTTTCGCACCAAACACCACACCTGGCTCCCTAAAATGCAAAAACTTTCCTTATTCTGGGAAAGGATGAATTGTAATCATTGCCTAGACCAAGTTGGGAGAAAATGATGTATGAGCTCTAGTGCACTGGATCTCTGCACTTGGCCGATTCAAATAATATGTAGCAAATTGGGACTCATACAGGTGTACCATCGTGAAACCTAGAAGTTATCTTCTTGGGATGCAACTGGATCAACTGGTTCATACATGTGCATACTCTCATAATTTCTCATCCGTGTTTATGACAGCCTCATCTATTCTGGTCATAGATTGTCCCCAATAGGAACTGTGGTTGCCTCTGAACTGCTGAAGGGTTTGTGGAAAAGTTCGTGGAAAGGTACCCGCCCCGTAGGAAAATGCCCTGGACAGCCGCCACAGGTGACCCGTGCGACCCCTGCGACCCGTCCTGTCGATCCTTTTCTGCGTCTCGTTGGTATAGCGCCAAATTTGTCGCATCGACTTGGACCTTGGGCTCCAGTGCTGTCGGAGATCCAAGCCACCAGATCCATCCAGATCCATCCAGATCCCCTAGTAGCCAGCTATGCATCAAAGTTGTGGTCGTAGGTTCTTGCGCACATAGTGATGGGATTCATCCAACGGGGTTGGCCATATCCATTCTCAAACGTAAGGCAAATAGTTTGCGCATCACCAGGTGCACAATGGTCACACCTCTGCCAAAGTCGCTTGGTAAATAACCTGAATTGCAGATACCTCTTAGATAAAAGCTCTTGTCGCAAAAGGATCATTTCTATCCTTGAAATGTCGTTAAATTCCCTAAACAGAGCTGAATCTATTCGTTCTGGTCCACACCAAAAGCGAAATGCATTCAGTGGCAAGTGTTCGACGTGTTCGAAAGGTGCAATTTACAAATGACCAAAGCCCTGCCCCTGAAGAAATGTATGCACCAGTCCTGGGTACCGCAACTCCTGCACACCTTACAGCATCTTACAGATCTTTCATATCAGGCTGCCCAAAATTGAGGGGTATCTGAATCTCTTTTTAAACTGTTGAAAAATGCTTAAAACGTAAACACAAACAAGCAAACAAACAAACAAACAAACAAACAAACAAACAAACAAGCACAAATGATTCTGGGTACCAGCACTTATGGCAATCCCCGTGAATATCGGCGCAACAAAGCACCTGCTCCTGCTCAGCTTCAACACCCACTGTCTCCACCAAGCGACTTCCGAGCGAAAGATACATTGCTGGCGTGCTTGCACACGGCAAACCAGCCTGTTTTGAAGCGCACCCAGAGGGTACCCTCCCCCGGAAAGCTTTTCATCATTTTTCATCCACTTCCGGTTTCGTGACGTTAAGTCTGGGATACTCTGGGTGGGTGACTTGCGATAGTCCAAGTATCTCGGTTACCTTTTGATTAGTTGGCTCATGGTGGTTGTTCGTTATCAGCGATGTATGCGTGGTATCGTCATCCTGATTTCTAATTGCCAAAGGTCCTATTTTTGAACGGGGGCGCCGGTTCACAAGTCCGCTTCAAGTCAGGGCGTATAGCACGACCTTCACAACTTTTGCAAAAAGATTCAATGGCTGCAAGGTTGGCAAAACTCAAATAGTTTTTCCGGGAAATAGCGTAGCAAGACCCGAGAACAATCCAGGTTGGCTTCCAACTCTTACTGGAAAGCCTAATCTGGGGCTACTCACGTCCCTGCAAAAGTGGAGTGTTCATCCCCATTTTGAAGGAAACCTGATGCCCCAAAACAATAGGTTGGTATTTCACGCATTCAAGAATCTGCAGATTTTTTTGTGAGTATATATAGTCTAACCCAATATATACCCACTCTTCCATCATACTGTGAAGACCTTCTCCTTGATTTACTTCCGTTCGACTACTTTATCAAATCGTTGGTTACACCGAAACGGCAACCATCAATCACCCACCCAACCAAACCCACCCATCCAACCACCCCAACCAACCAAGCAAACCCCACCCACCCAACCAACCCACCGCGGTCCCTCCGCCGCTCCTGGCGTAGCCACGCGTCGATCCCGACGGACTTCGCAGGGTCGACAGGTGGCGTGGGGGCAGCGCCGCAGGATGAAGGGCTCTGCCTGGGGCTGGGGGCCTGGAGCACCGTCAGTCACCATGAGGAATGAGAGATCCATAGTGAGAAAGCTGAAGTTGATGGATGTTGATGGCTACTTACCAGCTATTTGTGGTTTGTTCAAATGATGGTGGTTTATGAATATGGATCTATCATTATGTTGGTATCGAGGGTCGACTACCACCTTCCACGATTTGGCCATAATCATTTGGGCGACCAAGCGCCTGTTGTCGACACCCCATGGTGCCATGATCATGCAGAACTCAAATGTGACATCTTCCACCATCTCTTGCTGATGGTGTCAAAAACACCATCACAGATCTGGATCAGGAGAAGAGTTATTCCTGAAACTCCATAATATGCAGGGACAAGATTTCCAGAAGCGGTCTCCTAGGCTGATCGTATTTGCTCACTTCTGCCCAAACTTGGTAGATCGTATAACCCGACCAGCCATCCAAGTGGCAGTGGGACAGAGTGTCTGTTCATAAATACAGAGCGAACTATACATACACATATGTTCTTTTGCCAATATGTAAAAGGAAGAGTATATTATATATCGGTGGCTTCTCAATGTGATCCCTAGAAACCAGGGAAGACCCCTTTGTTTGATCATCTCTTATCCCAACTGACCACAACCGCCCGAGGTCACAGCTGACCTGGAGATAGGTATGTAGTCTTCCAGAGTTCCAGACCTGAAGCGTTTGAAGACCAGCAACGCTGAAATGTTGATGATTGTTCGTGCAGAACTGCAATCCGATGCCTAAGGATACTTTTAAACATGATTCCAATAGATCTTTGTATTCAAAGCCAAGCGCGCCCAAAAAATGTCAGCAGTGAACAGCGCGCCCAAAAAATGTCAGCAGTGAACAGAAAACAAACCCCAAAGCATCCAGAGCTTGCAACAGTGAAAGCCAGCGAGCATTTGGGATTTTGACCTGGAAAAGAGTTGGTGAACCCTACTGTGGAGGTTGTTTTCTTTGATCATGTTTGAGAACCCACAAACAAAAAAAAACATCCACGCATGGGTGCTTCTCAAAATAGAGCTACCCCCAGTCATCATCCAGTTTATTAACCATTTTGACTTATAAACTAACCACAACTTTGGGGTTCCCTATGGCTTAGGAAGCCACATTGGCCAGTGGATCCGGTCCCCATGACTTGGTGGCGCCCCATGTTTCTATGTTTCTCTCTTCAAATCCATGCTCACAAAACCCTGCAAGCCAGAACCAAAACCATGCCTATGAGCCGCAATGGAAGCGAATGAAAAGGGTCAACCAACTGCCAAAGGGTCAGCAAATCAAATGATAACGACACACTTATGCAACAACTCAACTGCCAAAATCAAATTCTGCATGCCAAGCGCATGAAACGAGGATCAAAAACTGCACCTCCACAATTATACGATTCCTTTGGTGAACATCCCCAAAATGAAGGGTTGAATCATTTGGACGTTCATCTATGAGTGGTACTGCAGTGAATGAATAAGTCACACCTGCGTTCCAATCACACGATGCTTACACGCCTGCTTTACTTTCGTCTCATATTTCCACCACGTCTAGCTGCTAGCCAAGTGCACCAACCATCTGTCGGCACTATTCTTACTCTGGGTAATGCGCTGGGCATGGAACCTGACAGCTAGTCTGTCAGCCGCCTCATTTTACCTTCAGGGTACTGCGGCAAAATTTGGGAGACCATGTCTAATTCACCAAATCAGCTCGAATCATTTTAATGGTAGACAACTGATATCTTATTCTATCATATCATGTATGTATTGTTTTGTGCTCCAATCATCCTTCGCAACAATAGAGTAATTTGCCAAAGTTCTTCTATTAGACAACTTTTCTTGACAAATGTGGCTAAATGAAACTTCGCCCAGCGATGCCCGGTGTGGCCTAAGTGTGTACGGCTTCCCCCGCTCCTGATTGCAAGTTGCGGGGCTTTACTGCTTAGTTAATAGGTGGATTCGAAGTTTAAACGGTGGGAACGCGGATGTTTCTCAGCATAGGGAACCCCCAAAATCGATGGGTGTGCTACTATCAATGGCTATTAAAGGATTATTTGGGGGTACCCTAAGAAAACCACCATACCATACCTGTTACCATCGACTAATCAACTAGTTCAGGAATGGTTCCGCCAACTAATCGGTCCTCCATCAGCTAACCAGCTGAGTCAACGACGAACGACACGGTACCCAACATAACATCATTGTGGGCAATCTGGGATGATGGTTCATAAGGGTTGCTAACGCTTCGCGATGTTTTATGAAGGTTCATCCTGGTTTATATTGGTCGAGATCATGGTTTACAGCGCTAATGACGATTCCAATAACTGCTACCCTTGGTTTGTGAATGATTATCCGGTTGGTGTTATAACCCCTATATTAACAACATTAGTCAATCAACCAACCATGCCAAATTGGGAAGAATGTTCAAAACCACCAACCAGCTGCTATTGCTGGTTCTCGAGTAGTTAGCCACTATCAACCATAGCCCAACCTACGAGTGGTGCGCCCTTGGCTGGTCTGCGTATCAGCAAACACGCAGGCCCAGGCTTACCTCATCCTCCACGACGCAAGCGATGCCATGCTCCTGTGGGTGGGAGCCGGTGCATTGAACCAGAAAAAAATGGGGTAAGGGTGGCTCTTACAGCTTTGCTGTAGAAGTCATCCCCTAGCCCAGCAAAGCTTACGCTGCACCCGCCAAGTCAGCAAGTCTTGGATAATCCTGGTAGCTATAAGCTGATACCTATGAGATTGCTGATAGCTCCGAGATTCGAGACCAGTGACCGGGGAACCTTAGATCAGCATGAAACCCGAGCCCTTGCAGCTGCCGTTGATGTAGCAATGGTCTATCGGAATTGATCAAAGGTGCACGTCTGCATCAAATGGTATGATCACTCATGTTGGAGAGGTCAATGTCATGAAGTTACATCAGATTTTCTTGATGCTCAAGCCCCACAACTTCATCATCTTGCTATCAAGAATAGTGTGGGCTATAGCTTACCGTGATGATAGCTAGTGCACATGACCAAGAAAGCAGCTATGTTGGGCAGAGCAACATTAACTTGGCAACGTCTTCCGATTGAAGATTCCTTTGGTATTGGTTGGCCACGTTTTTGCCTGTCAAGCACCATGGGCTTAATGGTGAGGTATCAACTTCCTGAGCATGAAACACCTGGGGACTCCAAGTTTGGACACATCCGGAGGACTATTTCCGGCGATGCAGCCAAAACCAGAGTCTATTCCAGTGCATTTGCCACACATCTTTCAAGTGGGATATTTGAGCGCTCTTCTTGCAATCTTGGAATATATATCTATATGCATATTTTGCAAACAAGATGTAATACTATTTTCAATGTATTCCAAGTAATTATACATATGTGTATAATCATGAATATACTATGTATAGATATACTGTATATGTATATATATATATATACACTTCATTACATATACAGTATGTCGTTGGCTGGTCAATCTTGCCATCTGGCCAGGCCCTGCCCCAACTGCTCCTCACAGGCAATGGCTGCAGAGACCAAGTTATTCACTTCAGAACCAAAGCCCCGGTCCTTTGCTGCACGGCGTGGCGATCCACTCAAGAAAGGACCCGCGGAAAGAAATACCACTGGGGAACTTTCAGCTGGGTAGGACTGGCAAGCCTAGATATACATAAAATGCAGAAAACGAGCACTTTTTGCAATTGCCATAATGGCAATCACCGAAAAATGTGATTCCCCTGGCAAAATCATGCATTGACTGATAATTTCGTACTTGAAGGCTCAAGACAGCTAGTGATTGCCAAAGCAACAAACAATGGAGCGCTCTGAGGGCTTCATTTGGCTACCACAAATATGTTGGAAATCTGGCAGCATCATCATGATGTTGCAAAATCCAGCGCTATTTAAATTAAGAATCTGAGGGACCCTGGGCAAACAAATTGGGATTCTTGTATAGCACATGCACTGTATATAGATTCACAAAACATTCTTGATGAACTGCCAGAATTGGCAGGTGGTGATAAGTAAGAGAAAGGAATAGCCCTAGACCCTACACCCCAAACCCTATATTCTTGAGGTGGCCTGGTCACGGATTCAATCCCCCAATCATCAAGACCAACTGTCAACTGTATGGGGTCCTAAAAAACATGCCGGTGCGCCCAACCCTCCCTAAACATCATGACCTGTAACTACGGAAACTACCACTCTGAGGGTACCAAATCATGCTGCATCATGATCTCAAGTTGAACGGGTGCCGCGCTCCTCGATCCAAAAATGCACACAGCTGAAAGCCGTGAAGTCCACATCAGCAGCCTGACCAGCTGATGCAGTTCAGCTCTGGCCACAGGAGTCCTGGTGAGTCCTGTATCCCGGGTTCATCAAAAGCAACGACACATAGCCGTATAACCAACGAATGACCAATTCTCAATGACTACAACAGAAATGATGACATTGTTATAGTACAACATTTCTCTTGTAGCCAGATGTTGGTTGGGTATAGTACAACAAGAAACTTCAGTGTAACATTCCAGGTGTCATGTCTTCCTGTCAGAAATGGCAAAGCCACATAGCAGCTCCGAAGAGTTTCACAAATGCTGGCGACCATCGAATCGAGTGGCCGTTTGACAGCTAGATCTCTACAAAGAGCCATGGGTTGATCAATCATGGTGGCTTAGTGACAGTTCTAGGGGGTTAGTTGCTGATATCCTAATCTTTTCTCCGTGGTCATTGGTTGATGAATCATCACCATAAACCATCTTTACTGTTTGTTGCTGAGTATTGTTGGCAGTAGCAGGACCACAACAATCACCTCATCACGGTCTTTCGAACCGTCCAACGCAGCGTCGTATCCCAGCTGGATCTGCTCATTGCCGGAGTATGCTCAAAGCTATGGTGTCCAGTTCCTTGCTACTTGCCCGAAAATACAGCGTGTGCGCGTGTTTATACATGAACACATGTCCATCATACCTTGGGGGTGCCGTCCAAATGCAGTGAAACCACAGATATCCACACCAAAACCTCTGTCCAAGGTGCACTCGCATTGGTGAAAAACCCGGGAACCAATGATCATAGCAATTGTGTGCAAAATTTTGATGGGAAACCATGGCTCTCAGAAAGTACCAGAAGCACCTTGGCAACAGCCCCCAACAAAATAAGTTTCCAATGTCTTCCCTACCATGACTGGTACTGTAGCCCTAGTTATCACCCAAGTTTCCGAAGATAACTAACTGGGGGTTGCCCCCTCTCCCCACAGCCGTGCACCTCAACGCGTTTCCCAACCTTTTCTCGAAGCATGGCCTGGGGCCGGTGTCAGAGGGTGGTCCAAACTGCCCTGGAATTGATTGGATATTCGTATTCCCGGAATATGAAATTTGAATAAATTTGATCCATGAATATCCACCTAGCCCAATTTTCTGAACTGCCAAGTCTAGTGATGCAAGTCCCAGTTGATTTGCTGCAGTTTCAATTCATTTAATGCTAGACCACTGGCCACTTGACTGCTGGAAAGACGTGTATTGCTTTAGCTATCCGCTCTACTAAGGTTGCTTAGCAATCCAAGTTATAGCCTCCTAGCTGGTGATGATATCCTGCGAATGTTTCTTTCTTTGCCGCTGTTTGTGTGGACAGGACCCCCCTTGAATCTTAGCGTTTCACGTACATCAAGAGATCACCCCTTACTTTTTGGGGAAACAACCTAAAACCCCATGAACCGCCTGCAAACGATGGTGAAACCTGTATGCTGAAAAAAATGGTCGAACCATTGGTCAGTTGAACCACTACATACCAATGAACCAGTATTGTCAACATTGTCATCCCAAATTCCTCCACCAAGTGCATCAAGTGATCAATGCATCTCTCAGGAATGATGCATATCACCCTACTTCACTGCTTTTGACACTCGCGTTGTAAAGTGAGTCGCAACACTTTTAACATCCCCCTTGCAAATCCTAACTTTGGACGGTTGGTTGGGAGCATGATATGAGTTGACCGTTGTCAGTGCCATTTGCCTACCTGTATCTTCATAGACAGTATTCACTGATACACATGTACACAACTGATACATCTCGGTATGTATGTGCATAATTGCGTACCATGTGTACATAACATAGGGCAAAATCTGTGCATATCATTGCATATCTGTCTGTACAAGCGTGTACATATCACTCAGACCGCACGTATATCTATTGTATCTGTCTACAACAATATGTAGCATGCATCTCTCAACCACTATCACTGTCTCTCCCTCTCTCTGTAAAAATAAATAATATACATGTAAGATATGCACCAATGAGCTCCCAAAATACAGTAAGATATTACATCAGTTAGCTCTCCATATACAAACGCACGCATCCAAGAAGGTATACTGTACATCAATGACCGATTTGTAAAACCAAAGGTCCTTGGTCGTTGGAAATTGCACGATTGCCACGTCAATACCGCCAGTGCCTTATGCAGCATAAAGCGTTGGTCCTGCACAAGGTTTGGCACGGCGTGAAGCTTCACCGTTCCCAAGGTCGAGGAGATGATTGCTATTACTACAGTCAATTACTCAAACTAGTAGTCAAATGTAGTCAACGAATCAAGCTGGCTGAAATGCTTACTAGCTGAAGCTTCATTGTCGCAAGACCTTGCACTCGTAATTAGAAGCTATATCGATCCCATTGGGCTGACTTCACACTAGTCCCCCTCCCCTGAAGCTAAGAGAGGCAAACACGGTACCGGTATGTTTGCATGAGTGTCAATAATACGGCGGCGAGGCCATGGTATGGGGGTACAACCACTGCCAAATACAGACAAATACAGGGAGCAGAGAGCAATAAACAACGAATCTGGCTGATGGTTCGTTCTGCAGTGCAAATGCACTCCTGCAAGATACATATTGGCACCAATATTCACAACGCTTGGTATTCAAGGTGAATCAATCGACTACTTTTGGTAAAGTTGCTTCTAGATTACCAGCAGCGAGATCTCCCATCATTAATCGTACCTCTTGTCTGGCACGTTAAGTACCTGGTAGCAACATTTAGCAACCATCGATTGCCAATGATTCACAGGCCATGCTAAGAATCCCTGGTCACTTAATTGACGATTAAACCCCTCATCAACCACAAATTAAACATAACCCATCAGCCATTCATGAACCATTGATGAATCACAATTACTGTAACCATTTCTAACCCACATATAGTTCATTATTCTGAACCATGATCAACCATGATTGCCACTCAACTATTAAGCAGTACCTGCATAACTATCAATTGATCACACAAACGGCTTATTAACATTTATGAACCATGATAAACCAGAACTTAAACGTGATCAAACATAGACATGGATGCTCAGCTTAATATCTTTGCATCATTTTCCCAACTTCTATGTGAAGTAGGGGCAACCCATGGCCAGCACACTTACTGCCGCCTCAGAGAGGGTCTGTGTGAAGCGCTCGAGATGTGCCTGGGATGGGATATCGCCTCTTTGAATGACGGCTTAAACTTAAACCCTTGTTTACCCTTTGTTAAGAGTGGTTGATAATGGTGTGATGGAAATTAAATGAAATTAATAGTTGGCACTTAATTTGTCTTCGTTTACCACCAACTACACCGTGTCACTATCCATGATCGCCAGCAGCATAGATATAAGATTCACATAACATAATACTAAAAGAGATTGACTGATTATTAATGGATAGTAGCAGGGCATAATCACCGACCATCAAGGCTGACTGCTACTTGTTGGTACTTCTAAACAATGGCGCAAGGATCTTTGTTGAGATGTTCACCTCCCCTCTCTGGGGACGTCCACAGATTCCTGTCTGGTGATGACATATGACGACCCAAAGCAGTGGAAGAAAGTTTGGCAGGCCATAAGCGGGCTCAGACATGCGCCGACGCACCTTCGGCTCTTTAAAGACCGAGAAATCTGGAATTGTTCCAGTTCAGTCCGAGGTTGAAGTTTCAAATCACCCTTCAAGTGATATTTCAACCTCTTTCATGGGGCCATGGGAGTAGTTGATATCTGGAATAAATCAGGAACAAAAAACATCTTGACGCCACCATGAGTCGGTTTCAGTCGCTCTCATCCAGTAGTGGGCCAAAATTCATCAAAATTCCAGCTCTCAGAGGATATAGTTATAATGTCAATCGTGACTTCCAACAAAAAAGGGCAGGTCAATATATGATCATACATTGATCAAGCTTAAGCAGGATCTTTGAAGATACCTCATGACTTTGACTTGAATAATATACTGCCTAGACATCTGATTGACATAGAAAAAAGTAGCACGATTCAATTTCTTGACGAATTGCAAAAAAGTAGATAAAAGTAGTACGATCCCAAAAAAGTGGTACGACCCCCAAAAAAGTAGTACGTTTTGGGGATACGGTTATATAAGTCTTTTGACCAAGTGTACTACTTTTTGAAAATTGCGCCGAGTTGCGCAAAATTGCGCAAAAATTGCGCACGAGTTGCGCTCTAAATTTGCCATCCACGTGGAAATCTTGGGCCGTAGCCTGAAAAAAGTAGTACACATCTCAAAAAGTTGACGAGCTCAAGAAAAGTGGTACGAATCAAGCATTTTTGATGATTTTGCGACGCTTGGATGAAAAGTAGTACGAATAGGGGGGGAGGTACTTATTTCTAGTACGTTTGGATGTACAGGTGTATAATGATATGAAATAATATGAACAGGAATAGTGATTGAATAGTGTATATTCCTTGAAGATACCTCATCTTTGACTACCTCGTGACTTTGAATACGCCCTTGATCGCTACCAGCGCCCCCTGGTCTGCGCATGCCAGGCGGCTGTCAGCTGCTGCATATCCTGGCCCGGCGGTAACCAGCAAGCGCAGCGGCCAAATGACCAGGTGGATGGGGCAACCAATGGATACCTTACTCAGGATACCTTTGGATACCTTAGGATTAATTATCAAAGGTACTCCCCATGGCAACCATCTTGTTTCGATTTCCTTTTTATTGGCAGCTCCTGCAAGGGGTCCGATGTGATTGAAAATCCCCAATGGCCAGGAGGACCCAATCCATCAGATTGGTCTGATGATCCGACCCTGGCAAAGGTCGTGCGGACGACGAAGCCACACTCATCAGAACTGTGTACCACCTGAAGGTAGAACAAAATTTGAGGCAGAGATGTCCACGTCTGGTCCATCAGACTCCTCTTTCTTTCCTTGTGTCGCATTCACGGTTGCTTCTGTAACAGGAGGTTCTGAAGCCTGTGAAACGGTACCGATTTGGTGGTGCGGCCAAAATCCGCGGAATCGCCATAGACGATCCCAGTTACGAAATCGGAAGTCAGTATTACGATGACATCATCTTTGCTTAAGAGGAATATCTTTCACTTTTCTTGATCATATTTCGTTCACCCATGGGTACTTCTTCATCGATGGGTTCTTCTTCATCCATAGGTTCTTCTTCCTTGTCGATATGTGCTTCCTCTTCAGAACTTCTGTATCTTCCGTCATATCGACGTCCCTTTCGTCTATCGGCTTCTTCAGTTTTTTCTTCCCCTTTGGATATTTCTTTTTGTCTGGCTTCAAAGAATGGAGTCATATGAGAGCACACTTGTCATGCTTCCCATTCATGTCTACTATCTGCAAATGTGCCACTTCATTTGTCGCTCAGGAGACAAGAACTTGAAAATCTGTTGCGCCGCTGCAGCCCAGCTGGCAACCAGCAATGCAAAGAGCTTCATGGCCAAAATACGTTCGGTGTGACAATGCGTCCACACTGAACTAGCCAGATCGGATGAGATGTGGCAACCAATCCAAACAATCAAACACACACTAAACTATCTTCCTTTTTGATACGTTTGACTGCCACCTCAAGAATGGGATACATGAAGCCTGCACTGTTCGCTGTGTGGCATTGAAGATGTCCGAGCTATATATGGTACCATATCGGTGTTTCTCAAAAAATGGGTACCCCTATCAGCAAATATTAGGCATTTATACTAATGAATCAACATGAATCAACTGTTTTGGGGCGTCCCCTCTTTTGAGAAACCACCATGTACGGGTATGGACGGGTATGGATATGGTTGGTGTCTGAGGGATGCTGGCAGCGATAAACCATCCATAGCTTTGGGTTGCGGCCAGCTATTAAGAAACCACCATATGGTGGTTTCTCAAACTAGGGGACCCCCAATTCATCCAATATTGACCATAAATCGCAATAAACCAACCATTTCTAGGGCACCCCCCAGCTATCAAGAAACCACCGTGGGGATACATGAACCATAGCCATTCGCCCTGCCTGGCCACTGCGGTCCACACGAGCCCAGGCCTGGCTAGTGGGGTGAATCATGGGAGCTGGAGCGGCCCGACAATCACGGAGAGACCACATGATCAGTTCACAAATCATCATGGAGAATCATACCACAATAGAATATAATAGAGAATAGTTGGGACATGTTGGGATCATCATGTTACCAACAATGATGGTGGGTATGCTTCATGTGTGGTGATTTCTCAAAGTTGGGAACCCCAAAGTTATGGTTTGTTTGTTACTCAGAATGGTTTATTAACTGGATGCTAAATGGGAGGTCCCCTATTTTGAGAAGATATGGCCCAAGAGTTTTATATATCATCTGGTGGTTTCTCAAAATAGGGAGCCCCAAAAATGGCTGGTTTATTACTACAAATAGTTAATAGTGGATGATTTGGGGGTACTGCGACATGTGCCATGCTGACCTCCTTGGCTGCCAGGTGTGGATCTCCATTTGCGGACTGGCCATTTCGGCCCAGGCCTTGAGCCAGGCACGTCTGTGGAAAACGTGCGTCTGCGCCGTGTGACGGCGTCCATGGTTTTCAGCTCAGTGTGAGCTTCGTGTGCCGTATTCTCATTGCATTCCCCATTGTGATCATTGGCTGGCTGATTGGATCCTTCGTTACCAGTGGCAACCCAGTTGCACTGGTAGCGGAGCAGTTGCTCCGGACCTTTGGCGTCCCGATTTCGCTCCCTAGCTGCACTCCGTGTGGGTTCTCTGGTGATGTCGGATTCGGCTTCAGTGCCGTCCTGGGATGGTAGCGCTAAAGGATGGAGGCGATACTGCAGAGAGGTGACATGGCTTGTTCAATCGACCAAAGTAGCTCAGAGACGTCATTTGGCTACTCGATTGATAGCAAAGCTCACTGGCAGTGCTCGTCTCTTAGCCATGAGTTGGCCCCAGTCAGAGTTTGATTCAGATCGTGGTGTGATTGACTATCTCCAGAAGTTGGCCAAATCCCCTTTGGTTCGTCGATCGTTGCCGAATGCTGCTGCCATCATGACACAGTATTTCTCCTTTCGTAGACTTCCCCAAGAAAGCATGAGTTCATTTCTGGTTCGGGAGGTTTTAGCCTATGAAGAGTTCCAAGAAGCCTTGTTGCGCCTGAAGGAGGAGCGTGAAGGCTTTGATCCAGCAACTCATGATTTCGGACTGACCGAAATCCCCCGTCATGGTGAGGAACAGGAGTGGTGGTCTAGCGGTCGTTGGAGAAACTGGCATTCTACTCAGGGTGTTGATGCAGGTACTGCTATGTCTACTAGGGCTGCAGCTGTTGGTGATGACCCCCAAGTTCGTCAAGATGAACCTCAAGAGGATAGACCCAATGCTGATGACTATGATGCTCTTCCTCAAAACTCTGAGCATGGTTTCTCACAGCCTGACAGCCCCGCTCGACGCTCAGGTACTGGCGTGGCTCTTTCCATCCACGATTCGTTTATCTTGGATGTGCTCAGAGGTTGGCGGCTCTTGGTGGCGGCATCGCTGTCACAGGAAGAATGGCGTGACATCCTTTCTTCTACAAACAATCGGTTGGATTGGGAGTCGGTTTCCAATGCACTTCAGGTTCTATGGGATGATCAGATGATTCATGCTCGTGGTCCCCCTGGTTATACCGCTGGTGGTCTACACATGTTGGATGGTGCCATGGATACCTTTGCCGCTCAGTCAGAATGGAATGACTGGCAGAATGACTGGTTCCCTGATGATGGTGCTTGGCTTGACGCCCAGGCATCTTTGTGGGCTGGCTCTGAATGGGCCGATGGAGCTGCCGATGCTGGTGCCTTTGCAGCAGAAGCGCTGCCCTCTGAGCCTGCTCCAGCTAAGTTGGAAGATGAGTCTGTCCGAGAAGCTTTGCAGAGCGAGCGTGTGGCAGAGGCTCTTGCTGCTGAAGCTCGGATGACTTGGCGAAAGGCTCAGGAGACAACAGCTGCGCTCCGTCGTGACCGTGGTTTTGGTCAGTTCAAGGGCAACCCATCGAGCAAAGGGAAATCCAGACCAGAATGTTACATATGTGGTAGCCCCCAGCATTTTTCACGAGATTGTCCCGATCGACTACATCCCGGAAAAGGTAAACGTCCCTTCAAGTCTGGTATGTTCATGGAACCTTCTTCATCTACTGACCTAGATGTGATGGCTTTCACCAAGGGCTATGGGAAGACCAACAAGGGTAAGAAGGGCTTTGGCATGAACTATGTGGATGAGATGTTTTGGTTGCAGAAGGGCAAGTTCGGTAAAGGGAAACCTCGTCCCCCAGCACCTAGTGTCAATGCCTATGGCTTGGAAGTGTTGTACCCCCTCGAGATCTCCACCTCATTTACTACCACTTTGGGAGATGCCACTTCACCTTTGAGTCTATCGACTACAACCAAATCCTCGATGAGGCCCCAAGATGGTTTGTTGGATAGTGGTGCCACTGCCTCTGCAGGTCCCGATGCCAGCGTGCGGCGATTGCTCATTGCCCTGCGCCGTGTGGACTCCCAGGCAGTCATCGAGACTGATTTGGAGCGGCGCCCACTTTTTCGGTTTGGGAGTGGCAAATGGGGCAAGGCTCTATGTCAAGTTCGCATTGTGTCGCATGCTGCCCCCCAGCCGAGGACTTTCCATGTGTTTGTTTTGCCAAATCCCGAAGAGTTCTATGAGCCGTGGTTCACTGATGATCAATTGGTCCCCATCTTGGTTGGTATGGACTTTGTTCGACCTCAGGGCTTGGTGATGGACTTTTCTGATGGTATGTCCCAATTCACATCGGTCTCTGGATCCCAACCTTTCTTCATGAAGCCGAATGACAAGGGTCACTTCGTTTTGGATATTGTGGCTTATCTCACTGGTTCATTGGAGACTTCATCACAACCTTCACCTACCAGCTCAACACCGAAAGTTCGTTTCGCTGATGAGCCTTCCACTTCACCAAAGCATGATGGCATGATGATGCTCGGTATGGCGGTTGTTGAGGAGCCCACCATGAACCCTTCCATGAATCACACGTTGAGCACCCGTAGGCAAGTCTTCCAGCAGTTGGTCTCTCGTCACAATCAAGAAGCTGGTCGACCACCGCAGCCTGCTAGTGCTCACATGAGTGGTGCTCAAGCCTCAGTTTCAATTCGACCTCGTGATCCAGATGTCCACGAAGGGATCCAGCAAGCCCAAGTCGGAACCAGCCCCAGCTCTCGAATGGAAGAGGGCGATTGCAGTGGACAGCCGGGACCCTCGAGCCTCGCAAGACGCTTCGGTCGTCACAACGAATCAGAGAAGGGCTCCAACAAGTTTGGGATGTGGATTTGCTGCAGCGTCTGTGGCCTTCGAGTGCAGTATGTTCCTCGGGAGGGATCTCCGGCGACCAGCCAGCAGTCAGTGGACTTCCATCGAGTCTCCCTGGCACTGGACATGCTGAAGAAGGACCTCGAGGACAAGAAGCCGCACTCTCGCTTGGTGAATGCGGCGATGGAGCTGGTGGAGGCCAAGGAGAAGTACCGCCACCACCTGACCAATCCCCCAAAGGAGAAGGTCACGACTCCTCGGACTCCTGTGCCTTTGGCAAAGGCATACTCGCCTCCTCCCATGTCAACGGCATCATGGACACCAGTGGATGCCCTGACCAACGACATGACCGAGGAGAATTTGATCGCCCACATGACTCCGGAGGAGTTGGCAGCAATCCGCAATCGAATTGCGACAGCAACACCAATGCCCCTGGAGAATCCAAATCTCAACCAGGAGCCATGAAGAGGACTATGGCCTTCCTCCCACATCGGGTGGCGAAGGCAGCTATGACTATGTTGGCCACTTTGGCCACGGGTTCCGTGGCTGAGATGCAGACTTTCCTGGTGGAACCAGGCCAACACCTGGTATGGGAAGCGTGTTGCTCCCCCAATTCGTGGCTGTCTGAAGCTTGCCATCAACAAGGGCTTCAACCATTTCGAGTGAACTTAGCAAATGGCTATGACCTCAACAAACCTGAGACCTATGAGAAGATGTGGAGCGTCTTCAAAGTTCACCGCCCACGCAAGCTTTGGATTAGCATGAGGTGCACCGTTTGGTGCCCTTGGCAGTGCTTGAACTATCGCACCCCCGACGAGAAGGAGATCTTGGAAGCTCGTCGACGTCGTGAACGCCGATCTCTAAAGATGCTGACCAAGTTCTTGGTTCGGGTGTTGAAGCACTCACCCAGAACCCAGTTGTACTGGGAGTGGCCCTTCAGATGCCATGGTTGGAATCAGAATGTGATGCTGGAGTTTGAAGCGGAGTTGGCTCATCTTCTTCAAGAATGGCAGCGTTGCAGAGTGGACGGCTGCCGCTATAATATGAAAAGTGGCGAGCCCAACCATGAGCATGAATTCCTCAACAAGAAGTGGGAGATCCGGACAAATGATCTCGAATTTCATGCCCGATTCAAGGCAAAGGTTTGCACACAGAATCACACCCACAAGGCCATTGAAGGAAGAGACACGACAAGGTCTTCGTACTACCCATGGGCAATGGTGACGGCCATTGCTCGATTTTGGCGTGAACAACTCTTCCCCGAAGCTTGGCTCAGCAAGCTCCATGTGGCAGAGGACCTCCTCGTGACTGACGAGGCCTTTGTTACTCAGTTGCTCGACGCTCCGGTGTTTGACCTAGTCCCTGTGAATGACATGATGCCGGTCGAGCAGTTGCATGATGATGTTGAATTCAATCCCAAGGATCGCAAAGTTTCCTCGAAATGGACGAAACTTTCTCATGACCGATGGCAACGTGATGTCCCATCGTCTTCAGTGTCAGCAGCACCTGTGGAAACCACCAAGAACATGGAGGATTCCGCTGTCTCCGAGAAGGAACGTGCTGACTGGCATGCTCGACTTTGCCATTACCATCGAGCTGCAGGACACCCTACAAATCGGAACCTTGCTCGTGTGCTGAAAGCTGCAGGCAAAGAACCTTGGAAGATTCGTGCTTGCATGGACTTTCGCTGCTCAGCTTGCGAGTCGGTTCGTCCTGGTGGTAGCTCGTCGAAGCAGGTACCTCCATCATCCCTGGCCAATTTGCCGCAAGCATGGCAAGTCATGCTGATGGACATTGGCGAATGGTCAGTGTGGTCTCACAAAGAGAAGTGCAAGTTCATGATGATGATGGACGGTGCGACCAAGTATAAGGTCGTGATCCCTATGTTCAGCTATGGCCTCAATGAGCAGAAGAACGAGTCCGCTGCTCAGGTGATCGAAGTTGTGGCCCTGCACTGGCTTGCTCAGAAGCCAAAGCCGGTGGCTATCATTCCTGACAATGCCCCAACGATGACCTCGACAGCCGTGATCGACTTCTGCAATCAGAACAACATTTGGTTGTGTCCTCCGGCTTCGAAAGAGCCCTGGGCACATGGCCTTGCAGAACGGGCAGTTCAAGAAGTGAAGCTGCTTGCCGAGAAGATCCATGTCGATGACGACACTTTGTCTTCAACGACTTGTTTGTCTTTGGCAGCTGCTGGTTTGAACCAGGCAGAGAATGTGAAGGGATTCACCCCTTTTCAATGGGCCTTTGGTCAACAGTTTCAGTTGACGGATGAAGATGTCTTGGTGCACTCTCAACTTCAATCAGAACATCCCCTTGCCGAGTTCACCAAGCTCCTCTCCAGACGAATGCGTGCCGAAGAATTGGCCCGCCAGACCAAGGCAGACAACACTCTGGTTCGCCTGCAGAATTCCTCGGTGAGACAGCCCCTGCGAGAATTCAAGCCATCTCAGTTGGTCAAGGTGTGGCGTAGAATGCTTCCTTCAGAAGCCCATCGTGGAAAGCGTCTTGGCTTTCAGAAGGCAGTCAAGAGTCATTGGATTGGTCCTGGTCGAGTGATATTCCAAGAGTTGGCCCCTCACCAGACAGGTGGTGATCGACAACCCATTGTCTGGGTCACCATTGGTGGCCGTTGTCTGCGATGCTCGGTCCACTCCGTTCGGCCAGTCACTGAACAAGAACGAGTTCTACATGAGATTTGCTCAGATGAGCAGCCTCACCAATGGAAGTCTTTGGCAGATCTCTTGCCCAAGCGGGAGTTCACTCATATGGTGGATGAAGAACCACCTCCTGAAGAAGAGGCACTGCCAGATCTTCCTGATCAACCTGATGACTCGACTTGGTTGCCCAAGATCCGCGTCATTAAGAAAAGAGGACCGCGTCCCGAAGAGCTCCGTCCTGTTCCTGAAGATCAGGTGGTCAGCACCCCTGCCCCGGTCAATGCCTATGACACTGGCAATGACTTCCAACCAGAGCTTCCTGAAGATGAAAGCGCTGAAACTGGCACTGACATTGGCAGTGGGATACCCTCGAGGCGTACATCGACTACGACCAACAAGCCCTTGCTTGAATCAGCTCAGTCAAGCCAGCGTCCTTCCGTGTCCGGTGAGAGTGCTATCCCTCCAGACACTGTGGTGGAAGATGACACACCTTGTACTGAGCCTGAATCCAAGAAGGCGAAGGTCGATGAAGATGATGGCAATTTGTTTCAAGTCCTCATGGAAGAAGACGCCTATGGCTACTTCCTGGAGGTGGACTTGGACCTGTCCTCGCAGAAGAAGCGCAAGATGTTCTTGCAGTCCCCTGCAGCCTACTTGGTCTCCAAATTGCGAGATTGTGAAGTTCGATATGAAAAGCTCTCTCCCCAGCATCGTTCCCTGTTCGATTTGGCAAAGGACAAGGAAGTGTCTTCCTTTGTCAAGGCAGAGGCTGTTCGCAAGTGCCTTGATGCTGCTGAGGAAGAAGAAGCTCGCAATAGCAACCGAGTGCTTGGTTGCAGGTGGGTTCTCACATGGAAGACTACTCCACCGGAAGACCTTGCTCAAGCAAAGAAAGAGGCCCAAGAACAAGCTGGATCTACTACATACTGCTCTGATGGCAGTGCCAAGGCGAAGGCTCGGATTGTGCTGTTGGGTTTTCAACACCCCGACATCACGTCACCAGCTTATCGCTCAAGTGCTCCAGTCCAGTCTGGACTGACAAGACACTTGCTGTTCCAGAAGACTGTTCAGGAACAATGGTGCTTAGAAGGACTTGATCTTAGCACCGCTTTCCTCCAGACTGAGAAGAACCAGGAAGCCAATCGGTTGTGGACCAGTGGGACTCAAGAACTTCGCAGAGCTCTTGGTGTTGAAGATGGTCATTTGCTTCGCATTCTCAAAGATTTCTATGGCAGCACCACTGCTCCTCGAGGTCTGTGGATCGACATCGACAAGACCCTCTCCAAGCTTGGTGGCCATAAGATTCTGGGTGACCCTTGCGTATGGATCTGGACTCAGGATGACCAACCTGGTTCCAAGGTCATTGGGTATATGGCAGGACATGTTGATGACTTCAACCGCTCAGGTGATCTGGACAACCCTCGCTGGTGTGAAGTTCGTGAGCGCATCAATGGTGCTTACAAGTGGGGCTCTGTGAAATCTGGAAGCTACCGTCACGTTGGCACTGACATCACTGAGATGTCCAATGCTCAGGATGGTCGCTACATCGAGCTCTCTCAGGACTTCTATGCTGAAACGTTGTCTGATTTAAACATCAACCCCCAAAGGTTCCACCAAAAGGAGTTGAAATTAGACCAGAAGGAAATCGGTTTATGCAGAGCTGCCCTGGGAGCTTTGTCGTGGCTCTCCATTCAGACTCAACCGTTGCTTTGTGCTCGCACCAACTTGCTGCTCTCGGATTTGGCTCGCGAACCCACGATGATTGCCGCGCAAGAGGTGCAGCAGCTGATCAACGAGGCACGTCGAGCTCCAACCAAGTTGCAGTTCAAGCGCATTCGCTCGGTGCGCCACTGGAGCGATATGGTGGTGATCGCTCTTGGAGATCAAGCTCACCATAACCGTCCTGATGGTGGATCTACTGGTGGCTTGGTGACCTTCCTTGGAGGACCTGAACACCTTAGTGGTCAACCTGGTCCTTTGTCCCTTGTCTCTTGGAAGACGTGGAAGTTGAAAAGAGTTGCCATCTCTTCGAATGATGGCGAGATCCAGGCCATGGTGGAGTCAGAGGATGTGAACTTTAGAGTTCGACTGTTGTGGTCGGAACTCAATGGCTCCGGCATTGGCCGCCCTCCTGGCGACCTACTTGAACAAGCAGAAGCTCAAGTTCGTCTTGTGAGAGGCATCGTTGGGACAGATTCGAAAGGAGGTTATGATGCAGTGACCTTGCAAGAAGGCCCTTACCTCGGCCTCTCAAATGCCAGGTCTGCTGTCCAAGCCTTCCAGCTCAAGCAGTCGTTCCAAAGTGTGGGAACTCGCCTGATTTGGATGTCAGGTGATTGGATGCTTGCCGATGCTCTGACGAAGCGACATCAAGAATGCCGTCGTGGTCTCCAGCAATTCCTCAAACAGTGGATGTGGATGCTTTCCTTTGATCCCAACTTCATTACCAGTGCTAGGAAAGCAAAGAAAGCTGGAACTGATGCGACCACCGTCATGAGGCGATCGAAGATGAATTCAAAGAAATCTGTACAGTGCAATCAATCCCCTGTGCAGCCAACATAACTTTTGTGCTGGTGCGACATGTGCCATGCTGACCTCCTTGGCTGCCAGGTGTGGATCTCCATTTGCGGACTGGCCATTTCGGCCCAGGCCTTGAGCCAGGCACGTCTGTGGAAAACGTGCGTCTGCGCCGTGTGACGGCGTCCATGGTTTTCAGCTCAGTGTGAGCTTCGTGTGCCGTATTCTCATTGCATTCCCCATTGTGATCATTGGCTGGCTGATTGGATCCTTCGTTACCAGTGGCAACCCAGTTGCAGGTACCCCTATTTTGAGAAACACCCATGTGGAAAATTGCCAACAATGAGAGGGAATAACAGGGAATTACCCACAAGAATAGCAGGGATCATCACCAACAATGATGCATTGTTTAATGATCAACTACGGGCAATGGCAGATCCAGCTGTTGATAAACGACCAACAGTTTAACCACAAATGCTGGTGATGTAACGCCATGAAATATGGAGGGTAGTAATGTGAATTTCCAATGCATGTGTATGGTATAATATGTTACAATACAATAGTTGCTATGTCGGAGACATGCTATGATGGTTGCTTACACTATGACACATATGTAGACGAGAAGTGACATATGTTCTATGATGTTTTATCTTTATACTCATGTTGAGGATAAGTATGGAAACTGCAATGGTGCACTACATAGTTGCTATGATTTCTTATCTGCACGTACCCTATGTGCATCTCTATGAATATAGGTCAAGCACAGGCATGCAACGATTGTTGTGTCTGTGCACAATGCTGTGTCAAAATCTGTTCCTTGAACAGGGAATTCTTGTAGATATCTTTTCATCCAACAATCAGTGTGGGTCATGTCAGCCTGTTCACCTACCCGTTTTTCTGGCTGAGTGAATATTGATGATGGGTTGAGAGCCAGCAGTGGTCACCTGGCATGAACAGTATCTCCACCAGTGGAGTTGCAACTCCCACTGGCTCTAGCAGGTGGCCAAACTTCGCAGCAGGTACTTGTAGCAGTAATTTGAATCGCCCATCACCCATGGTGGGGATTCAGACATGTCACCTGGCCATCCAATGCAAAGCAACCGATTCTCAGTGAATTACCGGGTGTCACCCACATAAAACACATCTTTTTACACACTGTTCTGGGATAAAAAACCAGAACAACACAAGGCTGTCAAGCTCAGCACTGTTTTCCTGTTCTTTCCCTGCAGGTCTGAATGCCAGTGCAGGTCGAACGCGGACGGGGGGGGGGTACACCAATCATTGGGACCACGAAAAGCTACTGGTGCCAGTCAAAACTGTGAGTGTCTGGCTGGTCAAATCTTGGAACACCTGGTACTTCTCGGAACTTCATCCACTGAGTTTTGACCATGGGCACAGATTTCTGGAGGCGTCAGTAAGTTCTACCGCCAACTGTTGTTCTCCGCATCACAGGGCAGGCTTTGCCGCGTACAGGTTCACAGCGCCATAAGCAAAGCCTCGGAGCAGGTGATCAACTTGACAAAAAATCATCATATGATTGGACCTGTTCACCATGATATGCCATTGTTAATCACGTATATAATTAGCAATGATTAACCATGTATATAGCATTATATAGCCATGATTAATGGGTGCTCTCAACAATTGCAAACCATTCTCAAATGCTACCAGCACTTACTATCCATGGGTCGTCAATCAGTATTCCCGATAGAGACACGATGGTGTGTGGGACTGAACATCCATTGAAGCTTCGTGTATGAAAACGTCCATTGTGTCGGTCGGTGCTACCGCAAGTACTGTACGGTTCCCACCAGTTTTTGCCTGCAAATGGGGGACGAATAGAGACAAGTTGGATCCAATAGATGACTCCGGTTTCGGACTTCAAGGGTCAGAATGAGTCTTAAGGAAACGAGATCGGATTTACAAAGGCGGAATCTGAATTTATCCCGAGAAAAACCAGGGCAGGAAACGGACTGGAGACTAACTTGTGATAATTAGCTGGCAATTAGCCATTCTTGAATTATTAGCCATACTATCCAGCTATATAAATGAAGAAAACTATGCAATATCATGCCACCATTCCAAAATCCAGCCGTTCGTTTACCCTTTGCTCTCCTTGGATCTCCTTCCTGCCGCTGCTTTCGTGCTAGACTAGTAGAAGCCTTGCTGTAGGCCGAGCTTCTTTCAGATTCCAACGAGGCTACCACAAAAACTTGATCAAGGGGAAAAGGATTGTGCAGACTGGTTGCCTTTCTAAATATTTTACTTTGTCAACAAATTTTGTGCTAAAAAAGCCTTCCAAAGAGTGAGGGTTGACAATACATGTCGAAGACTCGTGAGATGCAAGCATGGGCATCAGGCTGCTGAATCTCTGCAGAATATTTCAAACTCCTACGATACATCAAGAGGAATAGCAGGGTTTTTTCCTGTAGCAGCTGGCAGGCCCTAAGACATCATAATGCGGTGGATCACATTTCAGGTCTGTCTTGTATGGCCTGCATGGCAGATCAAATTGTCACCCCCTTTCTTATTGATAGGCTCACAGCAGTGGTCCGCGGTCCGTCAGAAATAGTAACATCCCTTATAGGAGTCTACTGGGCAAGGGTTGCGCACGACCCAAGAGGAAACATGTTTGCCCTGCTGGAACGGCATTTCGCATTTGCGGTATTGCGCCCGATGCGGGACTACTTGTCCAAAAAAATCATTGGAAGAACACACGAAAAAGTAACAAAGTCTTTCAACTGCTCAGCGGCATTTTGCACTTGCGGCGTTGCTCCTAATGCAGGACTGCTTGACCACAAATTTTCCTTCAGGAGGAACACCCAGAAAAATGAAAAGATTTTCAACTGCTCAGCGACACTTCGCACTTGCGGCATTGCGCCTAATGCAGGACTACCTGACCACAAAATTTCAATGGAAGAACACCCGAAAAATGAAGAAACGTCTTTCAACTGCTCATCAACAGGAATAAAACGGAATACAGATCCTCCACTAGCTCAGGTTTAAGCTCAAGTAATCATTATCCAGTTGGTGGTGAAAATATATGCTCGTCAATAAATGATCTCAAAAATTGGTGAAAATAGAACATGAACCAATGACCACTTATGTCGAAAACTCCCTGGAACCATTGGATAGATAATCCATATGATATTCCTACTTGGGTTCAATAAAAATCATCACTGTTCCACAAAAACAAATCGGAATGGCTGTGCTAGTGTAACTCAGGGTGTTTCTACCGAGCACTGGATGGAATAAAATGAACCACCAAGCAATGTGGAATTACAGACTGAGGAACAACAAACTCGAACACTTCAAAATTGCGGGTGAATCAAAGCTTGGACTTCTTTGCCCCAAACATGCACTCCTCATTGAACCTGAAATGCCTGGTTCTGTTGCGGAGAGTTGATGGGAAGGGGATGTGCACCACATATGAGGACCCGGGCCCCGTCATGGATGGACAACCCCACCAACTGACAACCCCAAGCAACCACTGATGGCAGTCATAGGCAATCGCTGTATATTTCACATGATCATGGTACTGATACTGACAGCATGCTTGAAAACTAAGCCGTATGAATCATTGCAAGGAAATTCATTGAAATGTGATGCTGCAGTGTGAGTTGAACAACCATATTATATCAAGGCATGTTGCGTCCTGGTGCCGACCTTTCTTTGGCACAGGGGATCTCTGTGTTGACTACTTCCGGGGATATGCAACACCAATAAACCCATCTAGATGATAGTCAATGATCAAAAATCATAGCAAATAAGCAATAACTCTACAGTAAGCCAATGGTGATACTGGCCATCAACCCATACAATGGTGTGGCCGATCTTTAATGGTTGTCACCCACCAGGAAGGGGGAGACAACGAAACAAAGTGCCAGACTGCCAATAAGAAATCGATAAATATATACCTTATATGCACATAAATGCCCATTTGCACAACTACACATGTATCAATGAGCAAACACAGAAATAGAGAGAAGGAGAGTCTTGTCGGTACAAGAACTATACAACGGTACTGCCTATCATCCATCGCCGTGCACCAAAACCGATAAGTGGATACAGTGGCGCCCACCTCCGTACTGCCACTTCTTTTCATCCTTTTCGGCGCTTCGAGCCACTTCTGGAGCTGTTTTCACCGCCACAACTTGCTTCAGTCCAAACGTGGTCTGCCCAATGGAGGCGTTACAGTGTCACCCAGCCCCTGCAGCTTCGTTAGCCACTGGCATCATGTCGAAGCGTCGCTGCTTTGCAATGGACGAAATGCCAAAGACCCCAACAAAACCATATCCCGTTGTTGACTTTGCCAGATATGCTGCTTGGCGATGCTGGGTTGATACAGGGATGAGCTAAAGTGAAGTTCAGCGAGCAACGCCCGGGCACTCCAAGAATTGAGTGGAAATATGGAAATCCTGAGTTGGAAATCCTTAGGATCGGTGTCATTCCAGGAATTCCAGGGCCAAGGATGTGACGAGGAGAACATCAAGCGCGACACACGAGTCACTGCGACACTTGTCGCCTCCAGGACATCGGCCTCACGTGAGACGTACTGCAGTGGCCCCAACCAGCCAGGCCAATGCGGCCAGGATGGCGTAAGTGCACAGAAGGATTCGGCATCGCATTCTTCGCGGCAAAGCGCCGTCCTTCTTCCCGCGTTCTGAGTTCTTCTTTGAGTCGTCACTGAGTTCTTCATCCGTCGTCTTTCCAAGCACTTCTGGTGGCACATCCATGGGCAGGTTCCTGTATGGTGACGAGGGAGGAACATAGAAGAAGGCATAGGCCAATTCCACCGAGTCATCGATAATGAAACCAATGTACTTCCTGTGGCGCCGCAGGAAACCAACTGGGAACACAGCTAGACAGACTGGTGCTGAACCAATGGACCTGTTTCAGCCATCGCAACGTTTGGGACACATCCCTAGACCGATTTCAATCCCTGTGCTAGTTTCTGGCCTCACACCGGTACTGCAAGCACACCTCGTACTTTGGAATGTATTGATGGTTTTCACGAATATCCAGCTTCATTCTTTCTGGAAAAACTGAATCCAACCAATGGTAGATCCATATTTTGAAAACATTAGCTTTCCGTCCCACAAATATCTCCTGATATACGATAAAATACGGGGCTTGAATGATATGATTGTACCGCATTGTACCCAGTACTGCTAAGGTTCACGCTGTCGGTTAATTTGTTGACCATATTCATAATTCAATCACTGTTCGCATTCTGTGGCCTTCTAACTCGAGGCGGCAACCCAGCAACAGCTTCAAAATAGCCGTGATCAAAACGCAGTCGGCTGGGCATGGTGATCCAATGTCATCCACCAGCCATAGGGATGTATCACAGTAGTTTCAAAAACTCAGGTTTTCACCTAGATGTTCACAATCTGCCAAAATCTGCGACGAATGATGACTAGCCTGTATGCTGCCATGGCTCAATGGTTCGCTTTCAATGGTGAAGAGAAACAGCAAGTGACAGCTATGAATGGCAACTCTTATCTCCGGCATGGCATTGCAAAAGCGCAGGAGCAGCGCCACATCGTCCGTGACAGAGAAGAGAAGCTGAACCGGTAACAAAGGATACCAGGCATCGTTCACATACATGAGAAGCACCCAGTGGTTGTAAAAGATCGGAAAAATCGAACTCCCAAAGGCTGCCAGCAGCAACACAGGACCTCGTTCCCGAAACAGCCGGGCCCGACCCCGGAGGACGCGGCACTGCGCCGGGCACGTCCGGAGGAAGTGACGCAGGTTCTCGGCCATCAAAAGGATCCCGGCAAGCACCTGAGCAGGGAGACCTGGCCATGGTCATCAGCGATTTAAATTGAGGAAATCATAAGTGAAATACCATCATCTACAGATTTCTAGTTGGTTGAAATCTGTTGGTAGTATATTCCAGGAACGAAATCCCAAGTGTACATCCAAGTAGCTCAGAGTCGTAGCTTGTTGAAGATCCAGCAGTCGACAAATGAATGTAAGTGACCCATAATAGATAAGGGGTTCTCAAAATAGCCCCCCCCCCACGTATCGTTCTTTATTCACCATTTATACTAACAAACCAGCCATAATTTCGAGGGTTCCCAATTTTAAGAAACCACCATTTAGTTGTTTATTCATCCTTGTTTGTGATTGACCCCTATCATCAACCATGATCAGCCATTCACCATAGACTACCCAATGTCTTAACGTACTTCAGTGGAAGAACAAACCCCAACCGTGGCTATCCGCCAACACCCCCCGTAAGCTGGACAGCTCCAGCCAGCCATGCTGACCACGTTCCCACACTTATGATGATCAAAAGTTCGATACTTGGTTACTTTGGTTATGGCAAATCAATCTCTCTTTGTAAATAATCATATAGCATGAAGTGGCAAATTAGCAACATATGCAGTAGTCATCATAATTGTGATTCATCAACTATGTGTTGAAATGGCTTGTCACTGCTTCTTCAGTAAGATGCACCTATAGTGAAATGGCTGACTAACCAACTTATATCGGGGCGGTACCACCTGCAGCGTGTATACAGCAGATTTGCAACAGGGGCCATCATAAAATAATTACATCATGTCCATTTACTTCCTCACAATACCCATACAATTGTCCCAAGCCAACGGGTTGTAGATCCTGGCTCTAGATGCATTCGAAAGGGCATGGATCCAAAGATAACTCTCGTGACATGATTCATGCCTCACATTTTGATCAGTATCGCGTCCCATAACATCTTGGCTTTTGACCGGCCATCCTCGCTGAAAATATGCTGGTCGTTCCAGAATAATCATCCCACAGAAATGGTGGATATATAGCGACAAGTATGGCTCTTCAACCAATATCAACCAATAGTCATGTAGTGACCATCGATTGCTGAGGCAGGTGATGTTTCCACTCTTGTTGGTTATCATTGCTCATTAAGCGAAAAAAAACAAACAAGTACTGTAATCATGCTTAAATTAGTCATGAGCTACTACTGAATGCGAGAATCAATCACTTTGAAGCCTTCAAGGTTGCTCACATATAACAAATCATGGTTATCAAATATCATTTGTGGCTGAGTCATCCCCAGGTTTCGTGGCTGCTTAGTGCTAGTCCGAGTTCATTTCACAAAAAATACAAACTGCTGTTAACAATGGACCCCTTGGCAACGTCATTTTTTGCCGGGGTGTTGTCATGCAAAATCCCTAGGTTACGTTATTTCTTGAGGATTTTTGGCTGCCGCAGGCTCCTTTCTCAGTTGTGCCCCTGCTTGTTGTTCGTTTTGTCTTGGCTACATGATTAACGCTGATTCTGCAAATTGTTGGCTACTGCTAGATACGCAAGACAACCACCACTCGCAACCATTGTTAGTTGACTATTAGTGACCATTCAAAAACCAAGCAATCATCAACCATTACCAACCACTAGCACCCGTTGTCAGTTGGCTATTTCAATGAAGTTTGGCAGTCAAACGTTTGACATATGGAAAGTTGAAGAAATCAGTTGGTCATCAGATCACGGGAAAAATCAAAGGTGTGTACGTGAGTAATCGGAAGTGCGCGAGGCCCGCTGCGTTTTTGAATGTCTTGTGCTTTCGGATGCGATCGGCAAGAGGTGAACCTTGCTGTGTGCATTTCGCGCGACGTGTTTTTTAAAGTCAAAATGGTCGAAAAGTGCACGGTGCTGTGGCGGGAAGCAAACTTGTGAGTCAAATCCACCAAAAACTGAAGGTTTTGCGAGATGTTGGATGTTCCAAGAGCAGCAAAGCACCATCATAATCATCATCATCACCATCATCACCATCATCACCATCACCACCACCACCACCACCACCACCACCACCACCACCATCATCATCATCATCATCATCATCATGCACTTATATCAGCAGAGGAGCTGGAGTTGTGGCGAAGCAGAGTGTTCCGCCTCTAAATGCCACAAAACAGCAACGATAAGAACAGCAAAGGAAAAACACCAGCAAAGAGAAACACCAGCAAACAAAAGAACACCTGCGGAGAAAAAGCGCCAGCAAGGAAAAAAACAGAAAAGAATCTCCAGCAGAGAAAAAACACTAAGTAACAAAAGAGAGAAACACCAAAGAGGGAATTGCTAGCAAAGAAACACCAGCGCAGGAAAAAATACCATCATAAACATCATCTTAATCATCTTCAACCATCATCCACACTATCACTTCATCTCAGACACCCTTTCTTCCTATGGGGTACCTTCCCTGGAAACTTCCGCCACCGCCCTTGCGCGGTAAATACGTCAATTAACAAGTATACTTGAGCATTATACATATATCTCAACCATTTGTCACCATCGAAAACAATTCTCAACCATTGTCTAATCCTCGCTGGCCAACACAAAACAACAGGATGCCAGTCCCATTGTGTTTTCATCGCTTCTTCCAGGCGAGCAAATGACGACAGAATCATTTTATGTCAACTTATCATTCACACATCATTTACATATATAAAACAAAACATCATTTATTATAATGGTCAAACATCACCCTTTACCCATCATTTATCTTTGACCATTGGCTCCAGCACTGGTTACCATCACTATGGGTCCAACTTGTCCAAGAACCACCGATGCCAACCAAAGGAGCTGGCAACCAGGACCAAAGGGAGCGCCAGTCTTTGCACCACGTCAAGGGCGGTGGCACACGATCATCATGGATTCCCAAGCGGCCGAACCAGTGTTCGCAAGGCCTCAAATGCTGATCTGAACAGTGACGTGCTGCTGAATGATAGGCAGTTGATGGATAGTAGTGGCGGTAAATGATGGTAGACATTGATCGATGGTGGGAAATGATGATCAAAATGGTGGTCGAAAAATGATTTCTGACAAAAGTCATGGTAAATGGTGGGAAATGGTCAAAATGTTGGTTAAACAAATGGTTGCAACTGATGGTACAAATAATGGTAGAAGGTGGAAAATGATGGTCAAAATGTCGGCACAAACATGGTAGCAAATGATGGTAATCGTGTTGGTCAGGTTGATCAAACAATGGAAAAAAATACGGTGGATGGTGGTAAATAATGGTCAAAATGTTAGTAAAAGGGGTGGTAAATTATGATCAACATGTTGGGAAAAAGGTTCATATGTCATGATGGCCAAAGGTGCTGAATGCTGGCTAGTCATTGTCAATGATGGTTCATAGGCGAAACATGCCAGTCGATGACAGTGAAAATGCTGGTAAATGAATGCAAATGATAGTTAGTGATGAGAAACAAGACACGCAAGACATTCATTACGGTGAATGATGGCTGGTGATGGTTAATTGAGGATTCAGACTGTTCATAATGATGATTGTAGTAGTTGATCATGAATATAGCGGTTGGTTGATGATGGTTGATGGCAACTATAGTTAAGAGTGCTTAGTCAATACTGACTTATGGTCTGGTTGGTAATAATGAATGATGGGTGTTGGTGTTTGATAATGGTGAATGATGTCCGGGAGAAGTTCGCGCTAGCTTCACAGTAAATGAATGTAAATGATGATCTAATGATGGTGAACAATGATGAAGAATGCTTAGTGATGGTTGGCAACGTTGAATGATTGAAGTGTTTGGTGGTAGATCGTGGCAATTCTAGCCAAATGAGGGTACCATTCTTCGATAGGTTGTACTCAATGAAGCAGTTTAGTGGGAAATGTTCGGATGTCAATCCACAAGCAGTGGGCAAATCGTCAAACCAGTGAGGTTGAACATCTCTTGCCAACATGTTCAGCGCTGGAGGCCTCATCAGTGGTACATGTTTATCACGTTCAGGATGTTCAACATCGCCATTGGATTATATTACCAGGGGTGGATGACATATCCCATGTTGCTGAATCACGATCCTTAAGCAAAATCAGGAGCTCTTTGGAACGAAACCAGAGCTACTAATCCATTCTATTTTGCAGCCTGAGCCAAGGTTTTAATGTACAGATTTCCTATTCAACGCTGACGACTCATGATTAATCACCATTCTAAAGACAGTGAAGACAGTCAACCTCTGTCAATCAGGATTCGCGATTGTTGATCAACTATTAGCATCGTCCAGCAAAAGTCGGGTTCAAGCTCTCACTTCAACCAGGGGAATCCAGGGCACATCGCGGGAGGCGGAGGATGGTCCACGCGCAGGCTTGCCGCACATGGGAAGTTGGAAATGGTGTCTTTTTGGAATTTTGATGTGTCGAAAACATGGCAAACCAACCCATTTCTATGATATTCTGTGTTTGTGAAATTAAGTCTCTCTTCCTTTTTTAAGATTTTTTAAGCCTAGTTGGAAGATGATTATGTAGGAACAATTAAGACGGATTAGAAAATAACTACTGATGATAGTCTTTTGAGTTGGCGGATTTGCTGCGGAGTTTTTCATCACCTAAGTTGATGCTTCATGCTACTGGGAAACGATCTGTTGGAGTAGAATGACCTTGGTAGGTGAGCGAACTACCAAAATTTGTCCTGGATGTTCCGAGCGTTTACCTAAGGGTAGCATCCATGGCAAGGAACTTACTCATGAGCTATCAGTGGCATAAGTTTTTCAAATTAACCATCAAGTAGTCAGAAATCAAATTATAAACTATTCTTTTAGTCATAGTTCACCATTTTGAGCAACAGTCATGGCTGATCATGGTTCGGCACGTTCAGAATACGCTTGGGAATGATTGCTGATTGACTGTTTATTGTTGAACTATTCGGTCATGATTGGGGACAATGTGAGGATTCAGTGTTGGAAACGAGAAAAGCGCGAAGCTCGAGAGGCTTCAGATCCACGGTTAATGGAGACAGTTGAAGCCACCAAGGAACGATAGATATTTCATGACATTTCTATATTTCTACGGCATCACGATGCAAATTGGTGGAATTCACCTGACTTGATCACTTGATGCTTTCATGATGGCCTTCCACCAGCTCTTGAGCTTGAAAGCTGCGGGTGGTGCAGTTCAGCAAGTCGCGGTGAAGGCGGGTTAACCATTGAGCCACCACAAAGTTATAACTTTTGACTTATGACCATTGCAGTGTTGATAATATGTTGTTTAAGGATCATGTTACAATGTTGTCTTTAATATGTATCACCATTATAATGCTGGGATTTCTCAACATAGGGCTACTTCAAAAATGGTTGGTTGTTATTTACAATGGTTTTACATCAACAGGAATAAAGTTTTCTCCCGGAGCGGCCAATGCGGCGGATCATAGTTCAGGTCCGTTTGTATGGCCTGCATGGCGGATCGAATTGTCGCCCCCTCTTGAATGAATAAGCTCACAGCAGTGGTCCGCGGCCCGTCAGAAATAGTAACATCCCTTGTAGGAGTCTATGGGGGAACGGTTGCGCACGACCCAAGAGGAAAAACTTTTGTCCTGGTCGAGCATGACCAGACAGAATACATTGTGGATTGTCGTTGCAATTTCAATTGCGCATAGCGCCCCAAGCTATCGTAAACTTAGACCTGCCATGATCTAGTGAATTTATTGATCCGTGTCACAGCAGGAGATCATTAAACAAGCAAATCCAGCTCGGAGCATGTCCCAACTCCATGGTGGTTTCACAACAGAATGTTTAAAGTGTCGGGAAGCCACCGAAACAGGCAGTTTGGACAATGACAAGATGCATCGGATAAAGCCGCGAAGCCGTAAAAATCAAAAGATGAATTGACATGAATCATTCAAAAATGATAATCATCAAGCATAATCATTCTTGGATCTTCTTGGGCAGAGCTTGGCACCGGCAGCAAAGTATTTCATTCCTTGGAGCGGTGCCCCAGATCCGATCCATCCCTTGACTCCGCGCGGCTGGTGATGGTCTCAACTGGTAGACCGGCAGATGCCAACTCTGCAGCGAAGTCCATGGGCTTCCTTGGGAGACAGGACCTGTGGTTGTGCAGTGCGAACGCAATTTGAATAATAACCATACCAATAATAGTAATATAAGATATTAATTGTTAATCAGTAACATAATAATAAGATATTAATTGTTAATCAGTAACATAATAATAAGATATTAATTGTTAATCAGTAACATAATAATAAGATATTAATTGTTAATCAGTAACATAATAATAAGATATTAATTGTTAATCAGTAATCATAATAATATGATAGTAGTTATAGTAATTATAATCATAGTAATATGCTGTAAGATGATCATAATAGCGATAGCATTACAAGTGATAATTAACAGTCAATAATCAACAATAAGAATATACCATCATAATTACCAATCAGAAATTAACAATAATGATTGAAAAACAATCAATACATCACAATCAATAATTCACAATCAATGATTGACAATCAATAATTAACAATAATGATTATTGACAATCAATAAATCACAATCAATAATGAACAATAATGATTAACCATCAATGATTAGCAATCAATAATTCACAATCAACAATCAACCAAAATCAATGATTATTAACCATCAATAATTAACAATCAATAATTCACAATAAATACAGTAATAAACAATAATCAATGATTGTCAGCCACCAATAATCAACAATAGTAACAATATAGCATCATAATTAACAATCAGAAATTAACAATAATGATTGTTAACAATCAATACATAACAATCAATAATCAATAATTGACAATCACTGATTCACAATCAATAATGAACAACAATTAGTGATTATTGACAAGCAATAAATCACAATCAATAATTCACAATAAATAATTGACAATAATCAATGACTATTAACAATCGATAACCAACAATCAATAATTTACAATATAGCATCATAATTAACATTATACAAATACATCAATGAGATTAACAATATTAAGCATCATCACTCGTATACGTGTAGAACCAACAGATACAAACAGTGTTAAACCTATGACCATTCCCTCCCCGCAATTCTTACACGATCAACAAAGCAACCAGCTGACCCGGTGGAGCAGAAACCAACCAATTGCTCAACAAACAAGCCACAGCCAGCCTGGCAATCACCTAACTTACCAACACATTCACAAAATATGTTCATACAAACAGGGCAGTTGGAGGCTTGGGGCTCGTAAAAAAGCAAATGTCAGCTTGGTACCATGACTAGCGCAATGGACCATGGTCCCTAGCAGGGAAAGGAACACGGCAAAAAGGACTGTGCAAACTTTGAGACAAGGTTCCAGTCAACAATGTGACAGGTTGACCACAGAAAGGCAGTTGGGCAATGTGGGTTCTGTGCGAAGAGTTCGATGTAACTCCTTTAATGTTACAAGAATGGCTGGTTGATGTTTGGGGTCCATAAGTTGTACCTCAGTCCATTTCTGGTGGCATGTGGCCACCATGAGCCATCTGGTTTGCGGAGAAAGCCACGGGAAGCGAAGGATGGAGCGCTCCTTGGGCCATCGGAGCTGGCTGGGGTTGTCTGAAAGAAATGAAGGAAGGAATCTGAGGAATCTAAGGAAGGAATCTTAATCTAAGGAACTTTGATGTTTTTCTTGCTTAAGTATTCCTTAAATTAAGAATTGAAGGAAAAAAATCTTGAATGTTGCCTGAGTGTTTCTTGAACTTAAGAATTAAATGAAGCAATCTTGAATGACACTCCCAGCAACTCCCAGCTTATCATGCTAGCACCATTGGCCTGGTAGTTCCTGTAGCTGTAACCTAAATTAACTCACTGGGGGCATCACTTTGCATGGCCAACGCACCAAACCACACGAGTTCCAAGGCTGAGGGCTGGGAGTGGTTCCATGCTGCACGGCACGGATGGAAATGGCTCCTCTATGGCCCTGTTTTGATCACCAGCAACCTGTTTCTGCCATTCAAAACATGGCAGAAATGCTGTGTGGCTGTGTGGCCGGCTGTGTGGACGTATTTCCGAAGAAATTAGATCACTGCGTTGATCCCATGGACTGCGCTGCGTAGCAAGCCATCGAACGATTGTAGCCATCGAACGATTGTCATATCTACCAGCTTGAACAACCCTAACTAGCGAAACTGGTTGTCATATCTCCCATAACATCCAAAACTCATAATTCCCATACCTATAATACCATGTGTAATACCTAGTAACTAGATATAACCAGTGATTATCTACCAGAACCGATAGCCATACCTACATTGTGACAAGCCAGCTTGCCCTTCGTTCAAAGTGGGTGGACCATGCTGTAGACACTTGCCGAGACAAGGCACCAGGTACTCGTACTCCTCCCCTCCCGAGCCCATGGTAGCCACCCAGCCGATGAACGGAACCTCGCTGCTGTTCGGCCAACATGCTTGGTACCACCATGAAGAGTGGAAAACAATGGTAGATATGTTGGTTGATAAAACCATACTGACTAGCGACGATGGTTGACACAGGTTCTCAATAGCCAATGTTTCCAATTCCCGTGACCCAAACGCAAGGGCTTGAAAAGCTTGCCATGGCTGTTCTTGTCTCCTTCAAGGTACTGGAGATGGCCCCATGGCTGTTGGTACCACTATGGTGGTTGGATCTGGAAACCCAATGGACTAACATCCCATGAATGACCATCGTAGTCTAGCTGTTGGGATGTTCACCGACTCCTTTTGGAAGGTGTGTTATGAGCAACGGCCATGTAGATAGATAGATAGATAGATAGATAGATAGATAGATAGATAGATAGATAGATAGATAGATATCTACATATAATATATTAATAGACATACCTCAAAATCAACTACTTGTTGCTTAACCAGTTTTGTGAATAAACCAACCATCTGTGGGGTTCCCTATTTTGAGAAACACTCATAGATGTATAATCATTGTAATGTATGATTGCAATTGATTGTATATGTGTCCAACTGTGTCAGATTCTCTACCCCTCTCTACTCCTGCTGCATCTGTTCTCTCTCGCGAGTTGCTAGCAACTTCTCAGCACGTGGAACAAGGACCAATCAACAACGATGACGAACTTTGTAGCTTCCCGATGATTCTTAAGATTCACAAGATTAAAAACTTTCAAAACCAGCCGATACCTCCAAGTGTTTCCATGAATGACAGAAAATAACATATGCACAGGCCTTTGTGTTTCCGCAATATTCCAACGCGATGTCTGCAAACCGCTTGAGGCCTCCTGTTTTTTCTTCAAGTCCGAGGCTGAGTAGGAGGGTCTTCTCTCACGAGTTTTGCACGTTGAGGACCCTCGAAAATGCTACAAGAACTGAGGAGACAAATCTCCAAAATCCGCACAATATGTCTCTCCTCGGAGTACCTCGTTGGAGTACCTCGGAGAAGTACAAGACCACGACCATTGTCGGTATGTGTTGGCTAGAAAAGCTGAGCTTTCCATTGCACAGCAGCTCCGCAGCTGCAAAACATGGGAAAATGCCATGCGGCTCCTGGGATGGGAAGATTCGCACTTTTCTATGCTAAGCTCCTTCTCCACTTGTGGAAAGCAACAATCTTCAAAACAAGAAGAGATTCAGGCCATATTCAGGCTTGTTTCAGAAAAAAACAATGCGTTTATGCATTTCAAATGAAGAAGATTCTTGCACAGCCTCCCAGATCTGCATGGATGCTCCCTGAATTATCAGTGACAGCCTGCGGCAAGAAAATGAGTTCAGAACAGGTTCTCACATGTTCTCACAACTTTGCACAAAGAAAGCAGGTCCGGTTCGATATAGTTCGATGCTCCAGTTCTTTCGCGTTCAAAATTTCAGATGCGGGATGTCTAACACAAAGGCTTGGTGAAGAACACGAGAGAAAAGGCGGAGAACAGCAAAGAACCCTCTTTAACATCTAATACAAAAATACCTTGAAGTGCGTTTCAACTGAGTTCCAGACTCCCAAACGAGAACACGACTTCAAGGCGACCTAGCTAAGCCCAGGCCAGCCATGAGTCCTACGGTCTATTGGTAGTTGAGGTTGGTTGGGCTGGTCGATTTCCAACAAACACTTACAGGTAACATTGACCATCAGTTTGCCATTCCAATCAGAGATGAATTCCAGTTCAGCCAACGCAGATACTAGGTATGTGAATAGGTGGGAACATAATTGATTATTGTAGCTTGTTACCTCCAATCAACCAAGCTTGTCGGTTGCAAGCCATTCTAAAAGCTAAAATGGTCAAGCCTCCATCCTCGACCCCAAACCAAACAATCCATCAGCTTAGATCTCCGATCAACCTAAGACCCAAACCCCTGTGCCCAGTCGCTTAGGGGGGTGCATTTCTGGACATGGATTCCTGGCTGATCATAACTGTGACTACTATTTGGTGAGGCCCCCCTTGAAAGGGCCAGTGGCCGGGATACCCTCGACTCCAAACCGCTCCCAACCACCAGCCAGTCATGAATCAAAGAACCAGGCCCCGGAATCTGATTTCGGACCAGGCGCTGGTTCAGCTTCACGAGGATAATGCGCCGCAGGTAAGGGTCTTGTGCTGCCAGCTGCTGCAGCATCTGGCGACGCGATGCTTCATCCTCGTCATGGCAAGCGCATGGGAGGTGCTACAACTTGGTGATGGTTGGCTCGTCTCCATTCTTATCCCACATGGTGGTTTCTCAAGTCACAGGGGTACCCCCAGTTATCATCCGGGTTTTTTACCATTTATATATAGTAATGGACCATCCGTTTCTTGAGAAACCCCCATGTCATCTACCATTAGTTGGTGGTTGAACCACCCAGTGGTTAAGAATATGCTTGTCAACCAACTATTATTTATTAAATTTAATAATTAATCTGAGAGATTACATGTGGGAAAATGCAAAGTGTCAATCAAACCACCAATCAGTAGTTCTTTAACCCCTATAATTTGCCTATAATTGCTTATTAATCCCTACTATGAATCAATATCGTTTTCCCCCAATAATCAACCATGATTCAAAAATGGTTGTCAAAACTGAGTGACAACCTGCCATGCCCTGCCTGCTGAAAGACCTCTTCCACGATGGCTTTGAAATAGTCACGCAGCTTCTTCTCTGGGCGCGACCGCTGGGGAACCGGCTGCTCGTGGCTGTATCCGCAGCTGGGGCTGGCGCAGCCCCCACGGCTGGCGAAGAAGATGCATGGTGTGCAACTCCTGCAGGCTCTCACCACGGGTTTCTTGGGGCCTGCGGGCGCCAACGGAGCCAACGGAGCCAACGGAGCCAAACCTAGCGGTGTAGGGGTTCCGCAACTCCACGACATCCGACGACGTGGAGGATCCTGCGCCATGAATCATTGGATCCGAAACAGAATCTATAGAGTATGTCTACTTGCCAGCTTTGGAATGTTCCAAAAGAGTATCTCAAGTGTTCTGGAATCAAAACGAAAACTCTCCGCTGGATTTCTACAGGACCTCAACTGGCTTTCTCGGCTGCGCTATCTTCATAGTGTCCTGGAGAGGGCCAACATGAAGAAACGTGTTCTTCACCGAAAAGTCATAGAGCACAGGGTCCACCTCTTCAGCCATTGCTCAGGATGCTCAGCAGGGTATCCAGCTTCAGAGGTGCGAAAAAATGCTGCGGACAAGAAGGGCAGCTGACAGCCCGTCGTTTCTGAAGGTCAACCGCCAACGAGCTCAACACCATGGTCACCTTTATCTGTTGTGCACATCACCGAAAATTCACAAGCTATGCTTTTGTTCGGATATTGAATGAATATTGATCGACTATCCATCCTGGGTGATGACTTTGACCCCCACAATTATTGGATGGAGCCACCCCCACTCGCTTAAGCTGAGCCACCAGGCACACCTATTCGCGTGTGGTTGGCTCTTAGTGCTATTAGTTTTCGGGACCTACAACCCTGACCTGAAATCATGATGACGTGTCCTGGCATGGCCAGGTACGCTTACATGGTACTTTGTGGTTGACTGCACGCAGAACAGCACGGTATCCATGTGGCTGGTGCTTGCTTGCGTCGGTCAAACAGAACGACGTTTTTCCAGCCAGTGAGTTTGGACAGCTTTGACCCAAGCCGTGGAGTTTTGAGAGCCCCAAGCAATTTCAGATTCAGGGTGAGGGATTGAAAA
The DNA here is from genome assembly GCA_009767595.1 of Symbiodinium kawagutii. Lineage (NCBI taxonomy): Eukaryota > Dinophyceae > Suessiales > Symbiodiniaceae > Symbiodinium > Symbiodinium kawagutii. The sequence continues at coordinate 212,088 of VSDK01010993.1, read as the reverse complement.
GTTTGACCCACCCTCTTTTGGCCATTCGAATCGAACAAATCTTGGCAACGGCGGCCATCACCCAAGCATCCCAACCCATCATCAATAAACATCTGCTATGTGCAGGATGCAAGCATCACTCAGTCATGGGGACCTTGACCAACAAAAATTGAGCTGCACCAGTGAGCTACCAGGGTGTGCCGTGAAGTTCACAAACCGACGGTTGGATTGACGAGTCGATTACGTGATAAAACCATAGAAAACCGAGGCTGGATGACTGCAGTGACCTGTAGCAATGGCCATGCCATAGATTTACTGCGTCCTTTGAGGCGCCTATGGGCACGGTGTCGAGGTACAACTTCGGTGATGAAATTTCGCGCCACTTTGGAAAGGAAGCTGTCGCCCGCCGGCAGCGACAACTCTAAGATACCTTGGGATCACCGGTGACTCAGCGCCGGTGGTGAGGTGACCATGATGACAGGAATGGATAGGAATGGGTGGTCAATACCCGGCACTTTGCATAGCCAAAATCTGTGACAAATGTCCATTTGACAGTCTGTTCAAGGATCCCAGCAAGGACTTCCTTCTTTACGCGGGAATCAAAGCAGTCGTTGGCTTTAGGAATAGCTTCAGAGGGACCCTCTCATTTGAATGGTGCTACACTACATAAACATATGCGCAAAGACCCAGTTCAGCGGTTCTTGTTGCCTTCTCAGCGATGATATTGTGATGCCCTGTGTGCTGCCCGTGTCAATAGTCTTGCACGGATCAGAAATAACTACATTCCAAAAATAAACAAGATAGATAAGATGATAATGAGGTGTAGTACGTACCCTAGATTTGATGATGATGATGATGATGATGATGATGATGATGATGATGATGTAATTTTGAAGCTGATTCCCCATGCAGCCCCCTTTTGCTACTTCTGTATCCAAAGCGTTAGTATTTCTTCATGTGGGGGCCAGAAATGCCCACGAGTTTACATACACTTTTTAAAGAGAAAGCTGCAAGTACCATGTTTTCATCTATCTAGATACTGGAGGGACAAACGTACTTCGTTCACATTCCATGAATGTAATTACCCAAACAATCCCAAATGTGGACATGTTCGACAGGAAACCACCAACATGGATACACACCATTTACGGATCTGAGTATCTTCACGGATCCCAGAGGATGGTTTGAAGACCATGAAGATCCATGAAGCATGATCGATCGAAGGTTTATTGACCTTTGCCCGCCTGAATCAACTATGATGAGACCAACCATGACCAACCATTTCCAATCATTGATCATCTTTCCGAACCATATCAACTTCAGATCAACCCTTGTCTATCAGGTATTGTTGACCACTATGGTCCATTATGACACATGGTGATGGCAATGCCTGGCTGCGGCAAGTTGCTGCGCTCACCGACCGACGGCAAAAGTAAAGAGAATGTATCCAGTAAAGACTAGATAATGACAAATAGAGTATGCACACCAAGTATCCTACTAGACCTGACCAACATGATCAGCAACAACAGCAAGAAGTACATGTCAAGGCCAATTGATATGTGGATTGTCACATGTCTTGACCGATATGTAATTTTATCATGATGATCCATCATTTGCTATCATCAACCATGATAGATCAGCACTAATTAATTACGAAACATGAACATTTAATTGGCCATGACAACCAAAACCTATCCGTTATCAATCATGATTGCCACGACTAATCATGACCAACTGTTATCCATCATTACTCATCATTGACAGTCAACATTGCTGTAATGGTTGTTGATTGTTGGATAAGCAATGATTAAGATCAACCACTACCCATCAGTAGCCGTTCAGACAATTGTTGATCATCTTGAATCCTCTCAAAAATGGGGGTGCCCCAAAATCATCCAATATTGACAATTTATTGTAATAAACCAATCATTTTGGGAAGGTTCCCTGTTTCAAGAAACCCCAATTTTAAGGAACCTCCATGAATCATCATGAATCCTCCAATGACCTTGCACCATCAATCATCATAAAGCACTGGTAAATCTAAGCCGTTAATCTTCATGGACCATCTTTAATCCACCATGCCCAGCCATCACTAATCACTAACCATCATTTATCATCAACTATCACCCGTAGACTAGCGATTATAAGCCATCATCGCCGATCCGTTTTCGCCAGCCAATACCAGCCATCGACCATCATTCACCATGATCACCTACAGTAAAGTGCCCATCCTTTAGCAACCATGATCAAGCACCATCCACCATCTACCACCATCTACCACCATTAATCATAATCTACCACCATTAATCAATCATAACCACCATCCACCACCCTCAACATCCCTCAACCACCGCACCGTTCACCACTGACCTCGTCCCAGCGGCACACCCGACTCTGCTCCGAGGGCCGCAGCACGCGGCGCATCTCAGAGAGTGCCTGCCGCAGCGCCACGGCGCCATGGCGCCATGAAGGCTATGGGTCTATGGGTTGACCATGCTGGGTTGACCATGCTTAGACCATGCTTAGACCATTGCTTAGACCATTGCTTAGACCATGTTTCAATCAAGTTAGCTTCAAGCGGTCCGCTTAAAATGCTTTGATGTTGATGAGACTTCATTCAAATTTGTTGCGGATATGGTTTGATGACCGATATTATCAAGGACCATTAATTGTTACAACATGGCAAGAGCGTGGTTAATCAAGAAGTAACTAATGGTAAGCTTTCAATGTTTAATCAATGATCAATCAATGCTGGATAATAATGAAGCAATAGTCAACCAATGTTTATTAACATATAACTACTGATAATCATTCATGAAGAGGTCATGGTGGAGAATAGTGGATTTTGAACGACTTGATTGCAAAACATGGATCCTGGTGTGACTGAACATTTCCGACATGCAATGGTGATCCTGGTGTTCACTGGCAACCTGGTTTTCTTCTGCAAGGCAAATGACTGTTTCTTAAAATAGGGAATCCCCAAAAATGGCTGGTCTGTTGCTGTAAACGACTAATATTGGATGATTTGCGGGTGCCCCCATTTTGAGAAGCCACCAAGCCCCGCCCGTGGGAGCCTTCGTGCGATCTGGCACATTGCGAATGCCGAAGGACATACCTGGGCGGCGCTGCGATTCTTCGCTACAAAATAGGCATCCCAAAAAGCCAACCAGACTTCGACCGTGGTTGAAAACAGCATCAACAAATGGAAAAACTCGCGTTTAAAGTTTAACACATTATTTTGCTTTAATCAACACCGACAACAACGTGTTTTTTTGGGGACACCTTGTTGATCCATATCAAAGCCTGGTGGTAATTCGGCCATTTCAAAAAAAACATTCGCGACTTGAATCCTTCCCAAATGTCTGGTTCAACGACCATATCGCAACCAGCAGCAATCAATGTCTGGATAAATCTAAGTGGATACGGTATCCGAATCCAATACTTTCAGACGTTTCGGGGTGATCAAATATGACAACATGTCCAACTTTCCCAGCAAAGGACGCCGTTTTCTCCCTGCAGAATGACGCTCCAGATAGGCGGGCATTGATCCGGGCACTTAGATTCAGTGGCTTGGAACATATTACCGCTTTGTGGTTTTCAATCCTTCAGAAAAGGAACGAAAAAGATTCGTCAATCAACCAAGCATCCAAAATATCTGGGGAAACCAAAAATACTTGGGGAAACCATTAGAAATTAACCAACCATGAACCAGCCATTGACCAACCACCAACCAGATTAGAAAAGTCGGTCCCTGCCATATCATCTTCCTATCATCCGTGTCACACTGAAGGGGGTGCGGCAACAAGCTAATTTCTGCCCTGACAACAGCTGATGTCCAACATGTGCAATCTGATGGTTCCGCACACGGCTGTTTACCGAAAAATATAGGAAATGCAGATGGAAACACACAGAAATATCGGACAAATATCATTCTCATTGGGCAAACAACTTTTGGGGGGTGGGATAGCTTGCCACTTTCTCGCACGTCGCACATTGGTGATCGATCCTTCTTTGTGAGGGACTCGTGGATTCCTCTAACAAACTTGATGGTTCATGGCTCTGGTTCAGAATGGTCAATTAGTGATGGCTTGTGATGGTTAGTGATGGTTACTGACGGTTCATGATAATAAATGACGGTGAGTGACAAATGACACTGAATCTTAGCATTATCGCATCTTGTAATATCTGGAGATGAGAACGAAGCTCGTTGCTCAGCATTCGACAGCTTGCAGCAGCGCAAGCCATGACAACTTCAGGATAAGGGCTCCGGCAATGGACAGGACCTGCCAAGTTGCTAATCTTATCCACGGATGCTTCTCTGCTACCTGCAACACAGCGATTCCACGCGGGAGTGGTCTCAGAACCGGTGCACATATGTGGCCATACAGCACTTCTATGTTTCCTTCTGCCAAATTTAGTAGCTGCTCTGGCTTGGTCTTGGAATGGCACAAAGTAGAACAAGCATGAAGATGCACTAAAGTTGAAGTTCAACAAAATGAAATGATTGAACAATTCATTGTGCCATCATAATCGCACATATATAATCCCCAAAAACAAGCGCATCTTGAAATATGTGCACTCCTTCGAGACAAACCAAAGCCAAACTCGCACTAGGACTGGTGCAGCAAAGTCTGAACTTCAACAGCGCGCAAGCAAGACCCAGGAAAATGGAGGCCGAGAGTGGACCCTGGCTGATCCCAGAAAAATGTACACAGAGCGACAGCGAGTCATCCAAGTCACTTGGTCCAGACTGTTCATCAAAACGAAAGAGGGATGTCCTATCTAAATCTATGTCTGTTTAGATGTACGTGTAAAAGTAAATGAACATGGTATATCATTATATATATATATATACATATATGAATAAAATGTTAAACACATACATATATATATATATAGATATACATGTTTATATATACATATCTATATATATATATATGAATATGGTATATATACATGAATATGGTATATATATATATACATATATATGGCATAAATGTTTACACACGTATATATATATATAGATATACATGTATATATATATATTTACATATACATATATATATATATATGGTATATATACATGACTATGGTATATATAGACAAATATATGGCATATAAATAAATACACATATATATAGATATACATGTATATATACGGCCAATTCCTAGGCTTTACCCCGCAAGTACAAGAGTGACGTTATCATCACCATCAGCATCATCATCAACATTATCATCATCATGATCACCATCACCGTGGTCATCATCATATAGCGCAGCGGGGGTGGGACATTTGATTCTGGTAATGAGTTCTTTTGTAAATATGAAACATATAGTTCAGCGGGGGTGGGACATTTGATTCTGGTAACGAGTTCTTTTGTAAATATGAAACATATAGTTCAGCGGGGGTGGGATATTTGATTCTGGAAATGAATTCTTTTGTATATATGAAACATATAGTGCAGCGGGGGTGGGACATTTGATTCTGGAAATGAGTTCTTTTGAAAATATGAAACATATAGTGCAGCGGGGGTGGGACATTTGAACACATGTGTTATTGATCATACCAACCATTGGTTGACATGATGAACCAACCAGTGATTGATTTGATGGGCCTTCGGCCCATCAAATCAATCACTTGCAATGCCGGGGCAAAGCCCCGGCATTGCGCGTATATATATATATACATATATATATGGTATATATACATGAATATGGTATATATACATATATATGGCATAAATATATATATACACACGTATATATATATATATAGATATACATGTATATATATATTTACATATACATATATATATATGGTATATATATATATCAAGATATGTCAATATACATTGCTTGATAGAGATCTTTATTCGTATAGAGATCTTTGTTCTCAATTTCTATCGTCGTTCTCCACGGCGATCTCCCCACGGCCCCCAGCCCTCGCCTGGCGACTTGTCCGCCAGGAGGCCCTCAGCGTCGATGACCTGCACCTGTCGGAGGTCCTGAGGGCAGGGAGGGACAAGGGGCCAGGTAGGATGGCCATGGGAGATGCGGCTGCAGGAGTTATAGCTGCAACCAGTAGTTACAATATCATAATGTCTGTTATAATGGATATATAACGGCTATATAATGTCTATTATAATGGCTATGATGATAGTGGCTACTTACAATGGCTGTAACGATAATGGCTATTTACAACTATAACAGTAGTTGCATATGTATGACTATGATAACACTAATAGCTACTGTAACAGCTTAAAGAGCATCTGTAGTAGTTGTGTATATAGCTATAAAGGGTAGCTATCATGATCAAAATGGTCATAACATGCTATAAGTACTATAGTTACTACAGCTACTATGTTGGCTATATTTCAACTAGTAGTTGGCTATAATTGCAATAGCTTTCATAATCATATTGCAATCAGGGTTTATAAAAGAAGCAATTCTGATGGCGACAAACTGTCATAGTGAGAACGGTTTCAATTGTACAGGTAGAATAGCTACAATAGTCCAAACAGCACGTATAATAGATGAGACGGGTAGTGACAATCGTAATGATACACTTTCGTTGTAATGTTGGAAGTACTAGCTACAGTGGGTGAGAATAATGACGATTCAGGATGGTGATAATAACAATGCCAGCTATAGAACTATGATGCTACCGTCCATGAAAACTTGGTGCCTTTTGGATCCCTTACCAAAACTTTAGTTTTTGGTGGGCGTATGGTAGAGCAATCTATATAATCCCACAAATACTAGAAACCTCACTTAGTGGCTGGAAGCCACCCAGACAATAATCAGTCATCATAGTTCCACCTAAACGGTAGTAGATTGGAAAGTCAATACAACACCAGTATGCAAAACCGTTCCGGTACTGCTGTTCACTGTGCATTGTTTCCCTTACTTTTTGTAGTTTAGCTATTTCTGGCGGTTGAGAAAAACAAAACCGGTTGAGCCCCAGATTACCCCTCGGCTTGAGAATTGGTCGTTTGGTTTACTATCACAAAGTGACAAATTTGAAACAGCCAACAGTACTTCAGCATGGTTGGTGTTGGGGCATGCAATCATCATCATGTATTCTATGATAAATATATATATATGTATATATCTATGTATTATATATGTATATGAAATGTATATTAATATAGTTGATGTATGTTAATGTTGTAGCTATATAAATCTATACATATACATATATTCATATGTACATCACAATGAATCATTACAGTTCGCTACGACCCATGTGCCCATGTGGTTTATGTCCGGTGTTGAACTCGAATCCTCCACAAACGCTCCTGAGCATCGCCCTTCACAAGCCGCACCACGTGTTCGAGGCCCTTGTCTTGAACCTGCTCTGTGTACAGTCTGCACTCAACATGGGGCTCCGGTGTTGACAAATCATAAGCGACAACAAGGAGGAACAGGCAGCTGAATCACAGCTTATGCATCTATGACAGGGATGCAACTGAATACAAGCAACTCGAGGTTGTCTCGCCGAATCGACGAAAACCTCGCAGCTTGGTGACGCCTTCACCACTCCTCTGCGCAGCATTTCGTTGCTCGGATCAACGCCCAGAACTGCATTGGTGCGCGCGCCAAGCTCCCTGGCGGGTGGCTCAGTTGGGGCATGGGATGCCATGGGCTGCTTATAACCAGGCAATTCTGATAGAAATCATCAAGGCATACATGGCTGTTTCTCACAATAGGGGACCCAAAATATTGGATGTTTTATGACTATAAATTGCTACCATTCGATGATTTGGGGGTACCCCTAATTTGAGAAACCACCATATATATATACCATGATAATGATAAATCCATAGGATTTTCATGTTTGAACATGTTGCAAAGATAAGTTCAATGCTTTGAGGCGGCACATGTTCCTCCAAATTTAGCGTTTGGCTGCGAGATCTGGCATCGAAACATCCCAGATCAGGCCTCAACTGCTGACCAACGAGAATGCTCACCTGAGGCAGTGGAGGCATCTTACCCGAACCAACAGCAATATGGGTGTTGTTCACGGTAGGGGTACCCCTAAATCATGCTTGATTACATAACCATTTACAGTAAGAACACATCCATAACTTGGGGTTCCCTATGATAAGAAACACTCATATGATGGAGCTTACAAATAACCTGCCTATGAACCATCCTGAAACAGCGGGCATATTTACCTATGTGGGAAACATAAATAATAGTGTCAACCGCTACAATGTGGGCCGGCATCATATGCATGGGTTTTTTACGCGAGCGGAAGAATTACCCTAGCTGTGGTACAGTACTGATTTCACGCACCTGCAAAGAAAGTAAGTCATATCACTTGCTATTCCCAATTGGCCAGGCGACATCAGCAGTTCCAGTGGCCAAGTCCAACACTTTGTCGTCGGGGCGCAACTGCAGACAGTCCTCACAGAGAAAGGCCATTTTGAGGTTGTTCCTTCATGTCCTATCTTGACAAAAATATAGAAAAATGGTTCTCTTTGACAAACAAATGCCATTTTGAGGGTACCCTTGCCTCCAACAACCTCGAAGAATGGCCTGTCTCTAACAACAACAGTCACCCCCCAAAAATGCTCATCTTTGACAAAGGATGTTCATGTCCTATCCCAGCTGCCAAGGATACGCAACTGGAAGCTGCAAGATACCTCCAGTGAACAAGAATAATAATGGCATGACAGGATGATTTGGATTGAACAAGCATCTACAAGACGGTGACATCAAAATATATCAAATGGGGTAGGATCAGACCAAACCGCGCTATTTTTGAGAGCTCTTGATGGGTTAGATGAGGCTGTGCTTCAGTCTGTTTGAGTGTTGTTGCTTAGAGCTAATTCTAAATCTGCAAAACTAATTCTAAAGGCATCCGAAATATTCCAGAACTAAGTCTAGAAATAGAACGTCTCAATGTGTAGAGATTTGAACAAATGAAAAATGTCGAGTACAGTGATACTTCTCAAATACCCATAGATAGTTTCAATGCTAACATCCCAAACCTAGATCTTTCTAAACACACTAATGCGTGTGGTTTTTGTTTTTTGTTTTTCGAAGGTCCAGGGGTCACGGCACTTACATCGTTCTATTATACTGTATAGACTTTGGCTCAAGCAGCCCTCAGGATCCGGGAAGCTATCACTTCCTTGCAGACCAGGTTTCTTCACAAAACTCAACAGTGCTCCCCAGAAAAAAATTATGGCTTTGGGGTACGTTTCCAGGGGTCCGTAGGCATCTACAGATTGCCTGGGACACTGATTTCACACACGGCACTCCTTCACCATCGTGTTGCGCCAATGTTGGTCCAGCCCAAACGACATCCTGCAAGAAATATCGGCAGCATATGCGGGATGAGCCATTCACCATCTGCGCGGGTGCTTCCACCCTGGAATGTTCAGGCTTTCCCATCCTCAAAATGAACACAAGGTAGACTTAGATGTTGGGATGTAAATCTGTCCTGAGATGTTCAAAAAAAATGATTGGGGATTTGCTCATCTGTCTTAGTGGATATGTTGATCAGATCTTGACGTTTGTATACAGGGACTTGCGCCCATCGCTTGAAGTAGCAGCTATTTGCCGAGGGAACCCCTCATCCTCAGTGGACCTTCCATTCCACGGACTCTTCTCAGGCTCACTGGCAAAGCCGTAAACCCGTACATATTGTTGGTTGTATTCAGATGAGACCAACCGCGACCAACCAGAAGTTCTTATGTCTTACAGAAGGATCAGTATTTATGGACAACCCCATGTTTTATTGAAGCGTTGCAGTTGGGGAGACTTTCATAGACTTTCAGTGGACGTTCAGGCTGTTTTTGTTGTGATTTTTGCTCACCTTTCAAGGTAGGTCAGGATTACTATGCTGCTTGGATTCGGGGCTTCAAATGTGTTGCTTTTGCACTCACCCACGGATTGTCACTCCTACATAGGATTCTGCAGTCACCAAGATTTTCCGATGTATAGATTGACACAGATGCATGTATAGTATAGACAATCTATAAATCAAATATCATGTATTGGTCTTAAATGAGTATAATATATATATATATGGCTGTGGGTCAAAACCCTATACCCCTGGTTCCCCCATCATTAACCGTCGTTTTCCCACTAATTACTATTGTTGCTCGTTATCCACCAATATTGTTGGTTAATATTGATCCAAAGCCATATGTATAGAAGTAAATATGTATGTTACTCATCATCTTATTAGATAAACTCAAATGGGCCGCAAAGACTTGGCTGTTTGCAGAAGCCATTTTCACATGGCACTAGCCTTGCCCCGGGCCGGGGTCCATTTGTTGGTGGAGTCGTAGGCAAAGGCAATGCGGTCAAACATGTTCCTGGGATGGCCCCTGGGATCTTCCTTCGAACTGGTTTCAGTGGGGAAAGCGCAATGACTGCGTGGTAAAATGAAAACCGAATACAGCTTAGTCTATTGAATGATCTTTGAATGATCTATATCTGGCAGATCATGATCTATATGATCTGGAAGATCAAGGATCAAACATATCGCATTGATCACGCATTGGGCGGTCGGTCAAACAGCCAGGTGGGTTGTAGTCGAAACCCTGTTAGTGAATCTTGATCCTAAAGTTTTGGTTGGCTAATAGATGCGGCGGTCATTGTCAAAAAGTCATAAAAGATAGAACTCTGATGATTGTTGATGTCTATGACAGTACCTCTGCATCTTGCTGGGTCTGGTTTCCATGCTGAATCTTTTTACTCCGACGACGAACTGGAGGAATCTGAGCTGGAACTAGAACCGCTGCTGCCAACACTCTGATCATTTGTTTTTCTTTGATGAACATGTGAAGGAATAAAACATAGGACTCTGATGATCATTGATGTTTATGATGGTACCAAAGTGGCTTGGTTTGCCAACGGGTGGGTACCTGACTACTGGGAGCACTTTTGGGCATCGCTGGAGGCATCGAGAAGCATCGCTAGAGGCATCGCTGAATACAAGGTCATTCCTGACATGCTTTCCATGCCAACATGTCAACAAGTATACTCACCATATAGTACCTGAGACTACAAATGGGCATCGCTGAGCATCGCTTACCTAAGAACTGCTTCTTTTGAACTCCCCTACAACCACAAACAGTTGCGGCGGTCTTCATCACGGAAGTATAAAAACAAGTTTGGGTCATGCCTTTACTAAACGTATTTAACCCGGGTTTTGATTCCAACCCAGGTGGCAATATGGAAAGACAACAACTGCCGTTGCATTATGTATTGAACTTAGCCACATCATGACTGGAGATCTTTCATAATGAGATATCGCAAATTGTACTGCAAATAGAACCTTAAGGGTCATGGATGATCACGGTATATCCAACAATAGCGAAGACATGATTAGGGATAGGACCGGTATAGCATTGCATAACCAGCCATGATAGGAATGGTAAGTACATGTAAGTACCAAGGAAAGTTGGGATAGCTCCAACAATGACCTATCACATCCTATCACCATCTTGCGTTGAACTGCCGCATTCCGAAAATTTGCAAACTGTCTTCGCAACAACCAAGGGCCAAGGCACGACCTACATAGCAAACGCACTCTGAAGAATGCCGTGGAACAAACCGCAAAAAAAACAAGGTTCCAAACATGCCTTGGATGTAAGGGAAAAACGAAAACATTAGCTGAATATATTAATTATGGTTCTAGCTGAACATAAACATACTTGAAAAGTCAGGCAGGTGTAGAATCAAAGCATCTTTGCTCTTTGCTTTCTTTGTCTTGATCTTTGTGGTTTCACCTATACCCAGAAACTGACCTCCCATACGCGTCATACGGGAACTACTCACTCGCACCGTCTGTTTTGAAGCATTGATGTGAGAGCCACTTCTAATGGAGCTCTTGGCTCTTCAAACCGTTGGTAAGTTGTAGTAATCTAAGGGACTCAAATGTCTCCATTTCCAAAGTTGTGTCCTCATCATCCTCACTTTTTCGGGTTGTCCAACTTTGTTGTTCAAACAAACATGAAGATGCATCCAAATTGTTTAACATTGTCCAACTGTGTCTTAATATTCTCATTGCTCAAACATGTCGCCGCCACTCAGCAGGAGTCCTATGCATGGTTCATCCGACCTGTGGCGAAGATACCTACCACAAACAACACAACTCTTGGCATGGCAAGTGACTCTGTGATAGCAGATGTACACAAAACTAGGTCCAGGTGGGTGAGGATCGTCAAAACGAAGCCATTCCAACTACACCTCACTTAAACGTGTTGTTTCCTCGGCTGAACACCAGGGATCGCCAGGGTACAAGTACCAGGCTTTTGGTTCACAGCCATCCTATGTCCAACATTTTACACAGTTCATGATGAAAATCATCAATGTTGGGTTCTTTAATTTGCGGCAATTTGCATCTACTATCTGCTATCAGCTGACTAAAGTGGTGGCCGTCAACAAATCATGTATTGACCAACACTTGTTACAAACGTCTCAAATTCATCAGTGCTTTGGCCTGTGGCTGTCCATATAGCAGTCTCCTGCTTCCCTGGCAGCAAAATAATAGCCCTGAATCTGGTGAAAAGGCTGGACACCATGACCATAGACACTCTAGACGCCCGTGTCGACTCATCGCAAGACGAGCGGCACCAACAGCAAGGACCACAACAATACCAACAACCTATGTTTAATGGTTGATAAATACTGACAAATCGAAAAACACGAAAAACTACAAGTAGAACAACAACAACAACAACAACAACAACAACAACAACAACAACAACAACCAAAAACAACAACAAAAACAACAACAACAACAACAACATCGAGCCCCCCCAACCCACACCCACCCGTGCGTGACGTAGCATCAACATCGTGCACAACGTACCACGAACGTCAACATGCCCCCAGCCCCCCCAACCCACACCCACCGTGCGTGACGTAGCATCAACACCGTGCACAACGTACCACGAACGTCAACATGCCCCCAGCCCCCCCAACCCACACCCACCCGTGCGTGACGTAGAATCAACCTGACATACGCAGTTGTTGCCGACATGCAAAAATTGACATTTCGTCAGCGCGGTTTTCGGTCCGTAGGCAAAAACAACAATTACAACAACAGCAATTACAGTAACAGGAACAAAAACAAGAACGACAAGACAGACAACAAGGACAACAAACGACGACGACGACGACGACGACGACAACAACAACAACAACAACAACAACAACAACAACAACAACAACAACAACAACAACAACAACCATTGCAACAACAACTACAACAACAACAACAGCAGCTGGGGCAAAGCACTGCCGCCCAGGCTCCCAGAGCCCATGCGTGGAGCCGATGGACCTTCCTGGGGAGACATGGCAGTTGTGGTGCGGTCATGGTGCCGTCATGTCTTGTTGTTCGTGGCGGTTGATCACTAGCCCAGTGAATCTCCGAACCTCGTGCCTCATGATGCCTGATGTCCATCCACGATGCGTCTAAGAAAATAATAATTCATGATACATATTACCAAGCATACTTATTGAATCGACTAGGTATTCATTCATGAATAGTTGTCGCGAGCATTTAGAAACATCATTAATACCCACAGATCAACTTATTAACAAAGATTTAGATCAAACAAGACACGCTGTGTTTCAGTTTTGACAGGGGCAAAGGGGTCTATTGATACCATGAAATCATGACACAGCTTTGAGATCGAATATAAACGCACATCTACCTGAACAGTGTGTCCTTGTGCAATGCATGTGTGTTAGCAATTCCCAGAGCTAATGAATGGATCCCTAGACACCAGCGCGTCCACCATCTAAAATCAAAATGGACCTGTGGATGTAGATACCATCAGATATCAATCAATATCTATGCATTGCATCTATTACAACACACGTGCAACATCGTGCAACTATGGACAACTCATATATGGATTTGTCCAAAAATGATGTCCCCCCAAAAACGACAGGTTCCCCATGAATGATAATCATCATTGGTTGGCTCGGAGGTTCCACCCTTCATTTACCACCCCATATGGGTCTTTCTCAACATTGGGGACCCCCAAATCATCCTAACCATTTTTTGGGTTCCCAAATGTAAGAAACTACCACAGGGATGCCATATGGTGGTTTCTCAAGCTAGCGGTACCCCCAAGTCATCCATTAATTGTCATTTACCGGAATAAACCAGTCATTTTGGGGGGTTCCACTACATCAAAAACCACCAGACGATCCACGCCGCGCCGTGCGGTGATCTGTCCTTGGACTCTTCCGTGGCATCGACAGATGCCGCGGCGGTGGCCGGAGCAGCGCTGGAGGCCAGGCCTGGCAACAGCCGTATCAAGCCAGCACTGGTATTACTATCATTATCATTATTATCATTCTTATTGTAAGCCTGATATCAGGTTATTCTTGGTATTCCAGTAACAATGATACCAGTAATGAGTAGTATCAAGCCATTACATTACTGATATTATTACTGGTGATAGGTAATGGAAACCAGTAATAACCAGCCCTGAGTAATATTCCATTGCTGGTTTCGAACTTTCGACATGTTTCAACTGCGCTCAAGAACGTACCTACAATGGCCAACCTGGGCAAACATCTCTTGTGACAGAGATAAAAGACATTGCTATAGAAAGCACATGTGTTTCTTCTCTCCATATATTATTTTGCTGGCATCTCAATATTGTTGCTGGTGAACGAGCTCTCCACAGATCCACAAACCCGCATGTTTTATCGTAGGTCATCAGCTACAGTATGTCAATGATCACATTAGGGGTTATGATCATCGTAATTATTGTTGTATGATGTCAATATATGTTAATTATCAACTTCTGGACCTCCAACTCACAATCGAGCCCATCTCATCCAACCACCAGTGGCGCTCGCAGGCCTTCCACTTTGGTAATGGTGGGGGTCTCCAGCATAACCTGCTGGTGCTGTGTGATGCTGCTGATGATAGTGCACCTACAAAATAGCAAAAGATCTTTGATGTTGCCATCGCAAGCAACACAGATGTTGTGGAGAATCCTGTACTTTGGGTTGTCTCCCTAAAGCGACCAACAAACTGTAGTCAAATGGACAAGAGAATGTCCACCTAGTTGGTGGTGACTGCAACGTGGAAAGCAAAAGCTTCAACCATTTTTTTGCGATTCCTGCGCTTCTGCTTGATGCAATTGAAGCTCCAAGTCTGTGCAGTGGTATGATGAGAAGGAAGAACACTGAAAGTAGTTCACTACTAAGTTACAAGTAACCAGTCTTGGCCAAATTTGCAGGTCTTGTTCCTTTGGGGTGCCTTCCTGAGATGATGCCATACCCGTTTGCCAAGTGTCGGCCAAAATCACCGCTGCAGGCACCACTGCAATGGCCCCCGCACAGCGACAACAGCTTCCCAGCAACGTCATGGCTCAAGAGGTTCTTGGATCAAAATTTCAGGTCGCAAATGGTGGCAGCAGGTTCTTGGTTGCTGCAAGGCCCCAACCATCGGACCCTGAGGTTTTGTTGGGTGATCAATGTTTCAGCATTTTGTTCCGAGATTGTGCGAGCCAATCCTTGTGCTTTACCGGCAAGATCTGTTGGTGTCCCGTCTCTTGGTGTCTCACTAAGCTGCCATGTAGGTTGTTGGGGCCATAGCAGAGCAACTGCACAAGCTATTCAGTGTTATGGGCAGGCACTCCCCACTCAGTGGCTGATAAGAAATCCAAGACCAAACCAGGTACCCAGTGGTGCAAACTCTGGTTGAAAACTGCCTGGATCCAGTTCACAAATGCATTCCATGTCTTCAAGACCTGAACTGGGCAAACAAGAGCATATCTTAGATCCAATTTTGGCAGCACCGCCGGTATAGCCATGATATATAATAAACTTTGCAGCTCGCAAGCCAAATGATGCGGGGCCGGGTGGTAGTCAGGCATATCCAAAAGTGATGAGACCTGATGAGACTCATTGACAAGTCGGGGCGTGAACCCAATGTAACTTGTGCTGGTGCTTGGCGTTTGTTCCGTGGTATTGACCCTGCCAATGCTGGTTGCTGGAATGGATTTCATTTTCAACTGGCTGCCTTCCCCTCCAAAAGTACGTGGGCTTAAGCAACTGTTTGACCGAACTACTTCAAGAAATCGTTTCCCAGGAAACTTGCACCAATCCAAAGGCTTCATCTGAGATCTGGGATGGTCACAGTTCCCTCAATGCCATGTCCAGCCGCACCTGACGTTGTGAGGCGCTCAGGGTCTCCCACAGCTGCTGGAAGGCAGGGTTCTGCTTGCTGATGGCCTGAAATGCCTCAGCTGGGCCTTCCACAGCGCTGATTCTGCACCCGGTTCTGGTTTGTGGTTGTAAAGTGTTGTAAATTCAAGTTGTGCATTCTGATGCATTCTGATGCATTCTGCTTGCTTTATGCATGTGTTCTGCTGTTCTTTTTCTCATTGTTGCTGGTGTCGTCTTTGTTGAGTCATGCAGCCCTATCGACACTTGAATCCGGATGGGCAGTTTGGATTTGGTGACCTCTGTGTTGCATCGCCCATGGCTCAAAACTCGAAGGCCCATTTGATTTAGTGTTGTCAGATCTATGGATAGATCCATAGTGACAATCCACCCATATGTGGGGATCATTTATTTATTAACAAATGGATTCAACATTACTTCGCAAGTGTGACCTTTCTAACTACAAAGAACTCGTGTGACACTCCGAATGAATTGATGAAAGGTGAAATGAAGCCATTCCAGTCTGCATATGCAAGATGTTTCAGATGGTTCGCACCAGGTGTGTAGAGTCCTTCTGGATGATCAAATTACGTTTTTCAACACAAACATTCAAAGCAGGAAGATCTTGCGAAAGCCAATACATAAATGAATAAAGCATCCTACATGTAGATTGTGGGGGATCTCCGTACTGTTCGAAACAACTGAAGAGCAAACCATCACCGGCCATTGGATGTTCCAGACATCAAAGGGACCTTTAACATCGATTCAACCAGTGGATTACCTTGTGGATTCGTCTACGGCCCCAGGGCAGTGGTCCCTGGGTTTCCCAGCATCGTTGTCGTCTTCCTCTGGTGGCACCTGGAACTGCCAACAGTTCCAGGCCCAGGTTAAGCATGGTTCAGCCAGCTCACCGGGGGAACGGTTACTCGTTCATAATGGATTTATGATGGTTTATCACCATTGATTCCGCTAAAATGGTCAAATGAGTAATTCACAGTTGGCTAACAATGCCAAAAATGGTTCCTTGCATTCTGGTAGATCAAACCGGCAAAAATCACGATGAATCCAAAAGGTGGTAGCTTTGCAATTTGTTCAACGACCAAAGAGCAAAACAGCAGCAGTTGGCAAGAATCGACTCCCAATCAGTGTATCTTGACCGAAATCCTGATCCAAAGAATCCAAATCTTGCCCCAGATCCTGGACTCATCTCGACCCAGATCCTGAAGATCCTGAGGTCGCGGTGGACGTCTGCTCCCCGCGCCGCCTCTTTGGGAACCACCAAAACCTGTCCAGGCACCACAAACCTGGGCTTCAGCTGCAGCGAAGGGGTCACTGAATGACCGTATGTGTATATGTATATATATATATATATACATAAGCAAATATTATTTGCAGCAAATATTTGTAAATATATAGACAATTGACTAATAATCAGGGGTCAGTATAGCCATTATTTCATAAAAGGCTACTTGCACAAGAAAAAAAAACAAAACAGGATATTGCCATATCATTCACAAATCACCAGATGTAAACTGACCTGTTTAAGATAGAAAGCCCATCCATAGAGGAACCCGCAAATCTTTGGGAATCCTGCGAGGGTGCCTTCCTCGAATTTAGATACCACTCAAGGTACCTGGAATTCGGATCGATGGTAAGTTTGCTATTTTATGTACATCCAAGAGAAACTTAAAGGATTGAACATTTGGAATCGTTGATAGCTTGTCAAAAGCTATCAAAAGCTTCTAAACTATCCAAGTGAGATTCAATACCCACAGCTTATGTAAATCATGACTAGCTATCAATCGGTACAGTACTGATTGCTGATGACCTGCAAAATACCGCAAACTGTACAGAGCACTCAGCTAACCTGTCCCCCTCCCACCCTGTGTCAAACTGTGTAGACACCTATTACCTTGCTGCAGGGTTGCGAATGCGATGTCATCTTCAGCCCTTGCATCAAGAATAGAAAAACAGCAAGACCTGCAACCGCATGGAAAGTAGAATCATCCAGCCTGTGTTGATATATTTATGTACGACATCAACCATAACCAACCAGACTATGAAATGGCTGAATCGAAGGCCACAGCATGTGAAGAAACTATCAACAAATCGTAAAAGCATGCAGCTTTGCCGCGGGCACAGATTAATGAATCCCCAACCAATATGAGCTGCAGTCACACTGAAAAACCCTCCATGCATGACCTTTCAATCATTCTGACACTTTGGTATGAAGCCGTGCGAGACAATGCCTAACGGACACATTAAGAACAGTAGCCAAACAATGTACTCATACAATGGCTGTGGCTCAAGATAAACCCTTAAAATCAGGACACAGGTATATAATTCACATCTCATCCAGTGATATGAAAACCTATGAAGATATGAATGATCGCATCATATCACAGCTGCCCAGTGATCCAATCTGCTCGGCAAACTAGGCGTCCAAACTGTCTTAGCAGCTGCTGCCGTGGAAAAATCTGCGGAAACCAGCTGCGACCTGCCAGACATCATCTTGGCCACCCGGTTGGGAGTCCTTTCATCATGGTGTAGCAAGGTGTAGGTTGATTAATTTTTGATTAATTTGATTAGGTTGGATTTACCATTTCACTTACTTTCTTGATCATGGATCATGTCACAGCATGAATTTTACCGTCAATCATGAAACGCTGGCTATAGTTATATTCCCGCGTGGCATGTTGCATGAAAATCCTAGCGCAAAAAGCAATGCAGAGAAACTTGTCGGGTACATGACGCAGATGCTGTTCATAGTAATCCTTTCCAAATCCTGTGGGTAAATGCTATAATTCCCTTCAAAGTCTATAAACCAATATGTAACGGAGTCGGGCAACGGATCTTGAATTGTGCGTGCCTGTAAGTCCCATGATCAGTTCACAACATGACGGTCAATCAAGTCGATTGTCAAATGATATTTTTTCCAACTCGGTGTTCCCAATCAAGAAACAAGCTCTCATCATTCATCACTACTTGACTACTCTCTAGACGCATCATACTCATATAAATGTTGATTAGGGTTTCCGCGAACTGATACACACGCTATTGGGTGTTCCCATACATACTCGCCATTGGTGTTGAGTGTACAAAACCTTTTCACAAGCAAGAGATACGTAATCGGGGATTTGTCATAAACAATCTCATAATTGTCTGATTACAACTCAGCCCCTTTTGACTCTCACTACACTATCTACATTATCATCTATTGAGCATTTGATACTTCTGCACTATCCATCATTGTCAAGGGTGAAGCGTAGGAGAGCCTGAGATCTATCGGAGTTCACAAGGACTCCCCATCAATCAAAAGGCCTCACTGATGAGTCTATCAGTTGGGCTCTCGCTTGTCCATGCTCCTGTTATGAGCTGGGTATATACCAAACCCAAACAATCAACCACCTAGCTGGTTGCAGCATGTACCCATAGCAATGTTCCTATATAGTACAAGCTGGCTATATTCACTATATCATGCTATATCTATCTATAGAACTTCCTCTTACATCCTCTTACTATTCATTACGTTATCGGAAGTGCTTTTGATTTTGGCATCATCTACTCTACCAACCACGCAAACAATCCACAGCAACCAACAACACTAGTTTCGCCCAGCTCCCTGCACCTGTCCTACTGGTTCGTTTTAAAGTGTTCCGTGCGTAAATATACACAGCGTTTCATCTATTCCCTGTAGGTCAACAAAATGATGAACAGGGGGGCGATTGGTGCAATTGCTCGCCATACATACGTCATGGCCAACTATGTTCATTGTTGTTTCCCATACTAGTCTATTATGTTTCCCGACAATCAATTTGCTAGAACCCCTAGGAAGAGTGTCAATCGCAAGTATAGCCTTTATAGCATCAGTAACCTTTCTCAACCTGTGGCCACGATGATAAACAGCCAATGATTTTGTTTCTTGACCACTTCTTGCCTAATACGATTGTGGTCAACTAAGCAGCTTTACAATCATCATCAAAATCGGACTATCATTATCTTTGAGCCTTTATCCAGCTTCCTGAAATCCTACTCCCATCCAATCCAAACGATACCTATAATTGCCTATCCCTAAACCAACGAGCTGAATGTTCCAAGCAACGAGCTGAATGACCCAGCCAACGAGCTAAATTTAAATGACCGTCCCTCAGCGAACTTCACAGTGAGCACCAGCTGAGGGGCCGGGACGCCTCTGCGCGCTTCGATGTCCCGCAAGCTCCGCAGGTTCGCCGGCGACATCTCGGCGGCCGCGTCCTGCGGTTCAGGGTGGCGGATGATGGGGTGATGGGGTGATGGTGGGTTGATATATTGATACATGGGTGACATATGGAGTTGATATATGCTAAGAATCGAAGTGATGGTGATGATTGTGATGATGGTGGCTCTTGTTGTGTTTTGGCTTTCTTGGATGATGATCTCATCGCCCATTAGACTGCAAGGGCTCCAGAATTCCGTGCCTTTCCAACTGTGAAGCCCCCAAGGCTGCAGTATTCTGTCAGAACCGCGTCTCCAATGATGGGATATGCATCCCGTCCAATCTGTGTGGTGCAGATTCTGACTTTGGGGACCCTCAACATCCCTCAACCGTCCCCAGGAAACAACATCATCTAGTTCCTGAACTCGGAGATGTTCTCGTGTATGGTGGTACGACCATTAGATTACGAGGGGGTCAACAAGTGTCGATACCAACCAACTAGCAAGAGTGACGTTAGCAGAAGTGATACAATGATGGCGGCAACGATCAAAACAACTGCTTCATTGATTAAAAAACCAGGCACAGTACAATCTGACGCCTTCTCAAGAGCTACCCCATCGAGGTCAGCCAGAAATGGAAAAGCAAAAGGCTCAAACGGAGGGCAAAAAGGTAGCGATCCTCCAAACAAGAAATTAACATCCCAACCTGGACCATTCATGACTCACATGACTATTCAGCTTTCTTTTTCCCTGCTCACTGTGGGTACACCGGCATGTCATGGCATGTCCCACAACAGTCCTTCCGACTTGGCTTGAAGTAGCGAAAGGCTCGGCTCAGGGCTGCAGGCTTCAACCTGGGAGACCCCAATCCTGCGATCCGCAGTTTACCCCAACATGTATATAAATAAACAACACGATTGCCGCGGAGCGCATTGCTGATGCAACGGCGAAAAAATCCACTGTTCATCAATGAAGACTAATGAAAATGTACAATTTCCGTTTCATTGGTTCGGGGCAGTTGAGGGTTTAAGAAGATGATAGCCGCCCACCCAGCAGCCACATGGGGTCCAAGCAGCATGGGCGGTTTGAGGCCCCAACGGTTCCCTACTCATCCCCCTATCCCGGCAAGCTGAGTCTGGGTGGCGGAATGCACCTTCCAGAAATTGTGTCTTCCACAGAAAGCTAAATAGTATTAGTATACTTAGTATGCTAATGCATGCTATCCATGACATGTAATAAACAATAATAACTATATAGATAGCATACTCAGTATGTGTATGATTGCATGATTGTATGTGTGTATGTAGCCTCGTCCGACCCCTTGCAACTGCGGAAACCCGAACAGGTATGGCGAGAGCTGTCAATTCCGTGACGAAATTGTGTCGCGGATTTACTTCACGTTATCATCATCATCATCATCATCATCATCACCAACATCATCATCATCAACATCATCATCACCATCATCACCATCATCATCATCATCATCATCATCGTCATCGTCATGGTCATCATCATCGTCATCATCTTCATCATCGTCATCATCGTCATCCTCGTCATCATCGTCATCATCGCCATCATCGTCATCATCGTAATCATTGTCGTCATCGTCATCGTCATCTTGCTCCAAGAGTTTCAAAATTTGTTTCTGTCAGAGCAGCTGGAGGTCTCGCACAAGTTTGAGGACTTCGCCCTGCTGTTTCTAGGGGTCCTTGTCTCCTATCCAGTGATGCCATTGGCTTTGAGCCAAGCTTGCATCCACTGCAACTTCACATGAGGATTTCACACCTCGCAAGTTTAATTTTGGCCCCCCCCCCCCCCCCACCCCAGCCCGTCCGTGACGTAGCATCCACATCATGCAGCAAGCAGACCCCAACGTGGCAGACACGAACGTTAACATGCCCCCAC
Organism: Symbiodinium kawagutii; assembly: GCA_009767595.1. Taxonomy (NCBI): domain Eukaryota; class Dinophyceae; order Suessiales; family Symbiodiniaceae; genus Symbiodinium; species Symbiodinium kawagutii. The sequence goes on along the minus strand of VSDK01010993.1, from coordinate 189,849 downwards.
ACCCCCACCCACCCCACCCCACCCCACCCCGTCCGTGACGTAGCATCCACATCATGAAGCAAGTAGAGACAACAGCAAGTAGAGACGACAGCAAGTGGAGTGACGTAGGAGGTGTAGTTGAAATGTAGTTGCAAGGGGTGGGACTAGCCTACATGTACAGTATATGTATGTATATATATATATGCATATGCAAGAAAAAGAATCAGCTGCAATGATTCTTCCGTGATACATGGTGTCCTCTTTTCAAGTCCACCGGCGCTAGGCCTGCAAATGCAGCACCCCAAACCATTCCAACATAATCCAAGGAGGACGTCATAGCCACAGGATGCCGGGGCTCACAGTGTCACTGGGCCACCCAAGCCCCAGGAAATCGCCCAGCTCTTGTCCCTCAGGATCTCGAGGGGGTGAGGCAACATGCTGACCATCTGTCAAGCTATCAAGGAATCGATAGGAATCGTATCACCATATCAGCTTGATCACAAAGGAGGATAACCATCCGAGACCATGCGAGTCCTATCCAACAAGAAGTTTGCAAGAGCACAATGTTGACATGTACAGACCGAATAATAAATAGAACTGAAATCTGAACACATATGCATGCTGCATGTGGCTATATGTGGCTTGTTCGAGTTGTCTGATGTTTCGCCAGATTAGCCATCTTCCCATGCCATGATCATCAAGGATAAACCAAAAGTCTCGGGGCCGGGGCTCAGCTATGGCATGCCGAACAGTCAGAATAGGTTCGAATTCTGATGGCATCGATAAAGGTTGAATCGATTCTTGCAACCCGTGCAACCCCTTCCCACACGGTCCATAAGCTGACTCAATTCTGACCTGTAGTCAGGTCTGAACGCACGCTGGTGTCCCCACCACTTCATCGTAGCACTTCTGAACCCAGCTACTGCAGAGTTCCTGGCAGAATCACTGTGGAAAGCCGTAAGCCGCACTAACACGGATCATTGACCCTACCTGGTTCATGGACATTTCAGAAAACCAACAATGTGTGTCTGTACCTCGATTGATTCTATTCGCAGAGTGAAATAGATCAACTAAACCACCAACCCTGCTACATCACCTAGGCACACGAGGCGGTGTAAAATCAGTACCTCTGGCCATGTCCACAGCTGCGCATCCATCCGCCAGGGAAGGACATCTGCCCACCTCATAACTGACCCATCTCCACATGGAAGGGTCAAGCTTTCGGAACACCTGCGCGCAAGAAGAAAAATGAAGAAAAGCTAGGGGCAGTTTGGGTGCTGCGGTGGGTTCCCGGTCTCCGCGACCTGTTTTGGTCTACTGGTTTGACTCGTAAAGGCTGACAATTTCACCAACAAAACTCCTCATTTTCATCTTTCAAGGTGAAGACCTTGAAAACCTTGGCACACTGCGCGACGTAGCCCTCTCGCCCTGCAGTCCTTGGTCAAGTAGTCATTGAACAGCGCAAGGACCTCCCAAGGGCACGCCGTGAAATGGCACCACCCCGGAGAACACATGTGGAAACACAAGGGGCATCCCAATGAATCCCATGAAATCGCTATAAAACGGTAACACGTTGAGACTTTGGCCGCTCAAGGAAATGGAACCTCATGAGGAAGCTAGTTTGCAAGTACAAAACCAACTTTCCTCACTTTGGTAGAGGTTCCATAAGACGATGGCAGGCATTTACGACCGACTTGGTGGGCCATTCACTAGAGGAAATTCCAAGTTGGATTATTAGGAGCAGAGATGAGCAGAGTAGATAATAGACCTACCAGCCAGTGTAGTTTCTTTGGTCATTTGTCACCTAACTTCAAGGTGAACCAGCGCAGGCAAATGCGAGCAGGACATCTTCCCCATTCCGCATCACCTTCGCATGCTCCACCAATCCGTCGTCCCATTCCTGGAGAGTGCCCAAACATCACTGTGCCAACACCCAAGGCATGGGTTACTGGATGTTGCTGGTTGTGCACAAGTTGTATGCTCACTATAACCATATTCTGATATTCTGTACTGTGCCAAGCTATGTGTTTGCTATATTAGCCATAAACGTCTTGGTCAAACAGCTTGATCTGTACACAACAGCACCCTGCGCTGGTGAACCCAGGAACGAAGACAGCGGTCTTGCTTGGGATGCTCACCTATCCAGCTCCAAGCATTGTTATGACCACCCACAGGTCACCTATCAACGCATGAAGCATGTCCAATAGGATTCATTCTACTGGTAGAGTCTCCGACTCTTTGTACTGATCATTATAGTCCCACTCTTCAGATCTGACAACCAGGTGGGTGGATTATCCCACTCTTAACATCTCTTAAGATCGCTTAACCATACGTTGGATGGCCATGTCGATTACCACATCTAAGCACCATGAAGCTACGAATGTGCGGAGTGCACCAAAAATGAGGGAGTTTGACCACACCAGGTATGCTTCACCCAGCGGTGAAGCAGAGCGCGAAATGAACACAGCCATACAAAAAAAAACACGAAATGTAGACATATTTACACTAAATTTACACTGCACTAACATGCACTAAGAGCGTCAACCGCGCTCCTTGTGACTCCAGGCAGCCGACACGAAGTTCCGGTGCAATGCTAACACCTGGCACCCCAGCTGCCACAGGAGCTGCGCCGGCTGGGTCCCAGCCTCGCTCAATGTGGCAACATCCATGGAACATCCTGGTCACTATAGATCTGACTAGTACTGGTCATAGTCATAATATGTCATAATCTTTTTTGGTGTGTCTTGCCGTCATTCTGGACAGTCATGAATTCGCAGTGCTTCTCACATCTTCGGAAATCTCAAAAGGGATATCAAGAGAAAGATTTGGCACCCGGTTGATCGACAGACCCACTGAAAAAAATCGAGTAAGGAACATCAAGATATTGCATTGCAGGTAGATATTCAGCACTTTCAGTAGCATGTTGATGAAATCAAGGGCAACCATCTAGCACTGTGTGTGAAGGTCCTGAGGCAAACTTACGATGAAAAACAATCAACTTTTGCCAATCCTCTATGACCTCCTATGAGATTTGGACCTTTCAAAGAAAAGAATGATTAAACTAGAACCATTACAGTAAGTGGTCAAATGTGTGAGCCCACATGATGTTTTGTCAAGGATGTCTTGACGGTTCCTGAGTTGCCAGTCCACTCCTACCCCGTCAACGTACTTTGCTTTTAACACAATGTAGTGAAGAATCGAACCTCCATTCTTGTCCACAAGTAGAGAAGTCGGCAAAAGGATGAAGCATCTATCGTTTCTTGTGCCGAAGATCTGGCAGTAAACAAATTGCACTGCACCACACTTTCTTCCACCCGCTGCAAGTTGCCCAGTCGTTTTCTCCGGAATCGCTCGGTGCATAGCTCAAGGCTCTGAGCAAACTATCTTTCCAATAGCTGGCCTCGGAGACAAAGGCTTACCATGGCTCACCTTTTCCCGCAGGAGTTGCTCCCAATTTTCATAGTGATCCAACACAGTGATACCATGTCCCGAAGGAAACTGAAGGAGCAAACCGCCAACCACAGCGACCAAGTCACCAGTCAAGCATAGTCAAGCATAGTCAACCATAGTCAAGCATAGTGACTTCACATAGTCAAGCTATACTTCACACGACCCAGCCTTCAATCCACTGATCCACCAACCCTCCGCGGCTTGCGCCACGGTGCAGTACTGTGCGTTCGCTGTAAATGCTCGAAGCGCCTTGGAGGCGGAATGCCAAAGGTTTCGATTTGCTCAGCGATAGTTGGTGATCGCTGGTACTGGTCGATGGTAGGAGGAGTTAGTAGGGCTTAGTGGTTAGAAAATATGGTAGTAGAAATTAGTAGTGGTTAATAGTGGTTCAAATAGTCATTGCCAATGATTTGTGATGATTCGTTGTGGCTGATGCTTAATGATGGCTTGATCCTGGTTGATCCCCAAGCACCAAGGCACGAAAAACTTGATGCTGAAGACCACGCTGGTGCATGCTCATCATGATAATCACAGCGACGTACAACCAAGGACTGGCTGTTGTTGGTGATTGTTGGCTACTCTACAACCACGGCTAAGTTACCATAAGCCAGCAAAAAAAAACAGTTGCAATAATGGACAAATAGGGGAGAACCACCAACAACAACACTCCTAACCTCGCATTGCTGTGCCTGGTTGGTTCTAGGAGTCTAGGGCTTTGGCAACTGCTCAACTTCCACCACCGAAGCCCAAAGATCTCTAACTACAGTATATCAGTACATCAGTATATCTATCGACTATTTCATGTACAAATAAAAAGACTGCGTCTACATAAACCGGGTACATAAATACATACAGTTACAATGACAATATATAATACGAATATCTATATCTATACCAACGCATGTTTTCATATGTACATATGAATCTTACACATATTCATACAATATCCTGCACCCTTTTCTCAATCCCCTCATTCTTCACGTAGAGAGATTCATGTTGCCCTGTCCGGAAATGGAGGTGCCCCCCGGTGGTTTTCCGCAGCCAACTCTCAAAAGTGCCAAGGAACATGTGGGCGCTAATGCTAGTCATTGATGCCTCTCCGCAACAGAGTGGCAGGCATCCACTTGATGCATCACTACAAGTCACCCAACCAAATCATGAGTGCTAAATACTGGTGCTGTTCGCCTGTGACCAATCCCCTTGTGGATTGAAACAACATCAATGCCATGTAAGATAGTAGGATTTGAGTATACATCGCGATATTTGCATCAAAATCCCAAGTAGCATGTCATGGTCCTACTGGACAATTTGGATATTGCTGACGATGATTCATTCAAGCATTGCTTAAACATCGCTATGGACATCTCTTAGCAGCACAATACAAGTTGTGATACAATTCGATATGGTACATGTGGGTGTTTCTCAAGTTATAGGGGTACCCCCGAATCATCCAATATAAACCATTCATTGTCATGAACCAACTCTTTTTTAGGGGTGCCCCTAGTCTAAGAAATCCCACATGAATCCATATGATGCATGTCAATCCTATACATTTGAGCTATTGTGCAAGCTCTAGGAAAGGGTGAAGCTTCCCAGGGACAATGCTTGTTGGTCGTGGTCGACATGATGTGTGCAACATTGAAATCCTGTTGGCAAGTGGCTTGAACAAAAGTAGAGTTTGATCTCAGCGGCAATAAAAGTCGTCGTTCCTGGCAAATTCATTAAGATTCCTTCATCAAACAGGGCGCGCCCATAGCGATTCTCTGGGTTTTGCATGCGGAGACCAAGCCCCAAGTCACTAGCTCATGCGAGCCAGAGCGACGCAGCATGACCTGTCTGGTGCAAGTTCACCAAACTGAATACCAATGATGATGATCTTACAAGCAACTGTGGTCATGAGTTATACACAACAAGCAACTAGATATGGATCAAAAAAATATCAAAAACCCTGCCCCCTTCTGTTCATATCCATCACACATGAACGGAAAACTTTTTCAGCGATGTTCAGCGACCGATCTCTGCCGCTGATCCCCATGCCATAGCTCCACTGGCAGGCCGTGCAGCCGTGCACGTCCGCCACGCCTGGGTCAGCATCTGAAAGAGCTGCGGAATGGATTGGAAGAGCTGCACCGAGGGCATGGCCTGCGCCGCAGGGACGAGAGTGTGAAAAAAGTTTGAGTTTTTGTTGAAAAAAATCTATGTAACCTAGAAGGTAACACATGTTTTTTATATTTTGTAACCTTTAAGATAATATATGTGCTTGTTGACAGTTTATAATCTGTGTATCAAATCGTGACTAAATATAATGTAAAATGTCTATATGTACATGCTAATATGCCTAAACAACATGCAACAACAACTATGTATATAGTTGTATAGTATTGTTCAATCTGAGAAGTACGTTGTGAGGTGGCAGCGATTGACAAATGGTTAACACTCGAAAAGACCACTACCCCACAGCCGGTGCACTCCGTACCTTGAAATCCGTCATGTGCCACCAGAAGACACCTGGGCAACCACAAACAGTATCCCTGCAGAATACCACAAATCATTGATGGTTCTCATATCAAACATGTTGATTGTTGGGTGGCATTGGGGGTGCCAGAGTTTATGGACAGCCCCATATGAGAGAATATATATAGAAGCTCGATGATCTACATACAGCGCAAAAAACGCAAGAGCCCAAGATTGAGAAACATGGTGCTGGGACAAAGTCACACAATGGTCAACATCCCAATGACGGAAGGGAGTAGTCAAATTGGATCATCTTAAGATACTCATGTTAGATCACATCATTCCAATATCTTACTACAACACTTGGTGACATTGCTAGCCATGACGACATCCTTGAAGCAAATCCTCCAAACACCAACAGATCCAACAGCGAAGTCAAGGGTCCATGCCATTTCACCCCGAATCAAATGTTCACTCGTCACACAGAGGCCAAACCACCCAAGACTTTGGCAGATTTCGACTTCGCTCGACCCTCATCACCCAAAGGTGATTGTTCACAAGGTTCCATTGACTGTCATGAACGATGAAACGTAGGGAATAGCGCTCCCGAGAATCATTGCTAATTGCAAATGAATTGCATCATACACATTACACATTGACATGATCATGTAGGGTTGTCCACTACAAAGTGGTTGTAGATAAGGGGGTTGTCCCTAAACTCTTTCTGCCAAGACGAGTGGTTTCCGAATTAAGAATGCCGACTATCAATGGTCAGGGCCAGGAGTTATCATTCTTATGGACATGCGATTCACCCAGCTCATATACACCTTTCCCTTTGCTGCATGACTCCTAAGAAATTGGATGGTCGAAACACCACAGTGGGATCAAACAACTGGAAGTACCCCTGCAACATTCCCAAAGATCCGCTCGTATTTGATGCAACACTTTGGGATGCCAGCCAGCCTAGAATCTGAAGTCAACAACTGGATCAAACGCAACACAAAAAAGAGAGAAATGATACGATTGCCTGCAAACAGCAGCAATATGATCCAGTTGTAGGCACTAACAGTATAATTTATAATTTGGCCACTAACCAGTTGATATCATTGGCCAAAATTGATATAGCACTAACCATCGATCAGGGAACAAACTGCACTGGCAGATCAAGCGCCAGCAACGGTGGCAAGCAGCGCAGTGCAAAAGCTCCGGTGGCCATGCGATGGCTCGCTGTTACATGGCTTGACCCAGTCATTCGCCAGTCCTTCGTTGGTAGTTTCCTAGTTGCTAGTCACTAAAATGTCTATTTACAGGTCATCACTGTAGTCATTACTAGTCATGAGACTTCCTAATCAAATTCATGAATTGATTAGTTTTCCTGTTTTCCTACTTGAGCAAACGAATTGATTTCTTGTGATGAGCCGTGGTGGCTCAGAACCCTGATCTGGTGGCAAGGTACGACTCTCAAGATCCTCCCAATCCTGGTACTTGTAGGGATAGATGTCGTTCCTGGGCGCCCAGGTCATCCCAGGAAGAAAGAACCAGCAGGGAACCCATGCTGGATGAGTGCTATTGCGCCCCAGCTCAAGATGTTAGGAGTTTCACGGACGAATCTGTGATAGGTCTTTGTTGGCGAATTTAAGGTGTCCACTTGCGAGAACCACAACTACGCATCCTGTCTGCTGCCGGTTTTGTATACTTGTACCACAGATCAACATGATCCCCAGATGATTATTCAAAATATCTCAAAATACAACTAGTAATGCAAGTCATTGGCTTGTATCATTGTACGAAAGCACGTTCAACAACAGTGAACGGCACAAGTACTTGATGAACAACCACAGAAACAGCTATCACAACAAGGAAACAGCAAGCAGAAATGTCAGAAGCCTCACCAAGACACGGTGGAGTGAAGATGGTCGTTGTCCAGCCCCTGCCACGCTCCCCGGTAAGTTTGGTTATGCCCTGTGGCGGTGCCAGGGCCATCCCGGAGCTATATAAAAACATCGATCGAAACATGGGATTTCTCAACCAGCTCGTTGGAAAATGCTGGAAATATCTGGAAAAAATAGATTTCAATCATGAACGACCATTACCGCCCAACTAGAGTATGGTCTGCCTACTTTTCCGTTCGACCCCAGTTGGAAGGAAATTTTGGTAGGGAGTTGAGTAAAGCCTTTGTGAGCCTGTTTGATAGTTTCCACATCCTTGAAAAGGAACATTCTGGGTGGATAGGATCTACCAGCATTCATAGACACTACGAAACCTCCAGGAATGTGACAAGAACTGGTGGATATGGAGCTCCTGTTTTGCAGCTCTACCTGGGTTACTACCATCTCTCTTGGCCATGTCCTTGATTTGAAATGAGATACTGTAATTCATCGGTTGCTGGCTGCCCTCTTGTTGGTGATTTCTATACACAAAAGAGTGACAAACGCAAAGTCAGCTTGAAGGACCTGACCTGGTGTAGCGATTGTTGGACCCATGATTGAAATGCGGGTATGGGCCACAGGCGGCCGCAACCTTGCAATTATACGTGTTGGAAAACATCCCAAGACTTGTCAGAAGAACATATGTCGGAGCTGTTTCCAGACCGGTTTCGGGGCATGCATGCGATTGTGTCCCACAACTCGACGTTTGCGCACGCTGCAAGTGACGGAACAAATAGCTGCGTGCCTATTGTTGGTACCCATCATGGTGTAGGTGTACATGGGCCTCGTCGAAACAGAGTGGCACGACCATTTCAGCCAGGTTCGACCATTTCATCACAACAACACACTGTTCTCGTATCCAGCATCTAAAGATATTGCTTGCAAGTGACCAGTGGATTCAGCAAATATACACACTTACGCCAAATGGATATCATCAGAATTGTAGAAGTTGGTATCACAAATAGGATAAGCTGAAACACTGCGGGCAAACATCTTGTAGTGTCAACGGTTCCAGTCTCTTTTGGAACTATTACCAAATAGGTTGACTTTGTGCTTTCAGGAACTAAAGGGGCATAAGACCGAAACTTTCATGGTGTAAATCATCAACTACGACCCAGACTTGACGACTCTTTGGATCATTGATCTGAAGTTTACCCCGCGAAATGCCAATTGATTGCAAAGTTTGATGAGTGTTGAGTTGTTGTTCTCTAGACTTCCTTTTTACGCAGAACGAGTGAGGCATTTCAAGGTTTACCATGTAACCTCCTTCAGGGGGTTGACCTCATCAGCTATCATTCTATTATGCTTACGGCTTGAGAAACTGAATTTATAATGACTAGTCACATGATAATTGATGCGATATTCTTTTAGTGCTTATCATGTTTGGCATTTTGAGAACTGGTTACATGAAATAAAGCAATAAACAGCATGCATCACTGGTGTTTTCGTAGATTTATGTCGTTATGGGTATTTTGCTGGTCACAGTTCAAATCTTGAAGTGTGGGGGGGGGCTTCAGTGTCAATGACACTTTTGCGGTAGTACCCCACTCAATGCCCGGGATAAAGCTACCGTCAACTTTTCAAGGATGGAAATGCTTCAGACTTGCGCAAGGTTTCCTTCATGCAGAAGTGAAGTGGCAAACATGATTGCCCACCTCATAACCCTCAGTCTGAATTGCCTAGCACCTCAGCATTTGGCACGCTGATTTCTCTGACCAGCCACGTATCAGGAACGAACGTAGGAAAGGCCATATTGATCCAGTCATAGAAAGCCATCCTCAGACAGCTGCCATAGTCTTCAACATCGCAGGGACACAAGAGCTGAGACCACATTAAGCAAAAGGCACAATGTACATCAAAGGTTATAGTACGCAGTCCTGCGAAAAAGGTGGCTGCATTTCTCCAGAAACCAGAAGAGCTCAAAGCCTAGACATCTATTTCGTAATGTCTTTTCACTAGCTCACCATACTTCATCCGTTGTTGGGATGTTTGGTGCACTCTGATACTTTCCAATTGTCGGGCCTAGACTAAAATTTAACCGGTCCACATTTTCCGCTAGTGGCGGGTGGCGGATTCAGGTGCTCCATGATAACTCTGGAATAACCAACTTCTAAGCCGGGATAGATTTCTGGTTGGTGGCTTCAACCCCTCTGAACCAATCAACCATTCTTAACATTCTAATTTTTTCAGGAAAAGAAAATGCTAAAACCACCAACCCTGTGATGAAGGGTGATGAACAGGTTCCAGTTTGAGGCCAGCAGCGTCTGAAGCCAATCATAGGGAAAGTACAGGCCTGGCAAAGGCTGCGGTCCCTGGAGTCTCTATGGTGGTAAATCCCATCATCCCCACATTAGGTATGATAAATGTCCGTCCCACCCACTTCACTGGTCATCCGAATCACTTGCATTGTAAAAGCAGCATCTCCTGTAAAAGCAGCATCCCCTCAGCCGAAACATCAAAGTTTTAGAAATTGAAACCACCATGCAGAATATCATGCGCTCTATGAACAGCTTCGTTTACCTGGCTCCTTGTTGGCCCACGAACATCTGAGACGGCGAAGCTCAGCTCCCACGTCCGGCCTGCACGATGAGTCAGCCAATTGGCGAAGCTTTTGTCGCTGAGGCTCTTCACTTCTTGAAACCTGGGGGCAGTCGCGCAAGGGAAGCATGTCCCACAGGGCCCACATCCTCTTCAGATGCACCAAAGTGTGTCCGTTGGAGTGTGACATCGATGGCCACACCATTCACCCCCAGGGGCGCAGCTGGTTCAACCAAAGAAACACGGAATCCCCTCGAGAGTTCATGTCCAACGCATCTGCAGTACCCGTACGCCACAAGAGATTGCACAGGTCTGTCATATGCGTTGGCATTCCCACGGGCAGCCACCCCAACTCATCGGCTGCCACATGCCTGTGGGAACCCTGGTACCTTGGCTGTTCGCATTCCAGACCAGTCACTAGCCTGGCTGTTGGGATGCTACCCATGGCCGTTGGTTATTGACCCAACTCGTCACATCAAGAAACGTCAGGTTGAAGCCGTTCAAGTAGGCGAACGAGTTCAGCACCAAACGCCTCTCAGCTGCGCCGCCAACAGCTCAGTTTGACCAATCTTGGTGCACAGCATCCATTACAGTACTGGTAGGAGTGGATCCCTCAAGCAAGCAACAGTATCTACACTGTAATCTTGAGAATTGGAAGATATCAAGTTTTCATGGACCAACTATAACCCGATTTCAACATATTTCAACAAGAAATACACCCGATTTGACAGATTTCGAACTTCCCGGCTTCCGGCTTGGTCCTACTGCTTGGCAAGTGCTGCCATGGGCGGGTTGCAATGACCGAAAAAAACGGGGCCCATGTATGTGAGCATTGCGACCAGTACACCTGGTCGCTCCTAAAACGCAACGGCGCAAACCAATTAGTGCTGCTTGTAGTCAATTGGGAATGAATGACTGGCATCGAAATAAACATCAAATATTCAATAATATTGAATATGAGCACTATCACCAGAACCAGTGTTGACTCTATCTTTGCACAAGAATAATGCAACAAATCTATCATCAACTGGGTACTAGTGGGTCTCTAGTTATTCACCGCCAGCCAGTTCTGTTTTGCATTGGTAATAACGGGAATGTATGCACCTTCGAGGCTTTTGACTGTGTGTCGCACAGTAGCTTGCAAATTCTCTTGGCGCCATGCCTGACATCTGACATACGGTACCTACCACCCTGCACCCTACTGGAAGTAAAGTTGGGGTTATTCCTGGGATACAAGCATGGCAGATAGCTTGATAACGTAGGTTATAACGAGTTCCAACCCTACAACTATGCTTAGCAACCAGCTACTTGGCATCCACCCGCCTGCACCTGCAAACATCAACCCCGGGCCTGTTCCAGAAGAGCACAGGTCCTGAGGCTGGGACAGCAGCCAACGACCACGTTGGCTGTTTTACATGCATCGAAATCGAAATGATCCCAGTCGTCCAACGTGCATAGACACATGTGAAGTGTTCAGATGTTGTCTCCGTGACTCGAAGTTGTCAGAAGTATCTGCTAGGAACTGCGGATCAAAGCATGGATCACTTCGAAAAGAACACGCATCTTGAATCACTCCACAGCCTACGTCTCCCCAAGAAACCAAGTCAAATAGTGCAAGGAAATCCCCCACCGAAATTGGCAGCCAAACACGGACACGCACCGTTCCTGACCACCATTGTTGTGAACCAGTATTGCCACTGGCATTATTGTCAATTGTTATTATTACCTACAATAATTACTCACCGTCATCATTTGCCCTTTCTGCTGACAGTTCTTACTAATTAACCACTATGATCAACCATTGCCAGTGAACATGAGCATGGTCAGGTTACTTCTAATCAGCGATCACATAGATCGGTACTTCTAATGAGTAGTACTAATCGCAACTAGCTAACCAATGGACTACTAAGTTACACAATAATTGACCATCAACCACGGCCAGTTCCATTAATCATATCAATCGACCGTAATTCACCATAGTTAATCAGGAATCGTGAATAACCATGATCTTTCATAATCATTGATAATCATGATGACTACAGCAATCAACCAGCAATCATCAATGAATAATCCTTGACAATGACTATTAACAATAGAAAGCGCGGGAAAATACGGGCCCCATTTTTTCACGGTTTCTGAAAGTGTTTGATAATTTCTACATACTTGTAGCAAAGATTATTCAAATGAGATTGAAGTGAAATGTGTTTACAGTATCTATATTTAGATACTATCAAAAGCTACCACAAGGTTGTTACATGTCTTCATGGCTATTAAAATCTCACAATCCCTGAGTACCCATGGGCTGGGCTACATGCTATAGATACCAGATTGGAAACTATAGTGCTGATGCAATGTTACCTTTTGAATCAACTGTGCTCTGTTGATACCTGATTGCGAACTCCAATCCACTTCTGCATTGCTTCCTGTATAGTTGGGTGACATGGGAGGCCTATGGTAAGCCAGTGCCCAACTACTCACTGGAAAATCCCCTTGTAAAGTTCTGGTTGCCATTTAGAATGCACTTATGTCCTACCACTCATGAGCTTGGTACGTTCTGGTGTTGTCTATAGATATCTGGTTGGAACCTGTCATGCACTTGTGTGTTACTACCTGTGGGACCAGCTGCATTCTGTTGGTATCTGGTTAAATTCTTCCTCGCCCTTCTGCCACATACAACATATTGGTATTTGGTTGTAACCCATTATGTGCTTATGCCTTGCTTCCTACCCATGAAAGCACCTGCTGGGATAACCAGATCATATGTATGCCTAGTTGGGTTTATACTGCTATTAGTTGAGCCACATGGTTCCCGAGAGTTTAACTACCCATTGCAGGCTGCAGCCTGTGAAGATCTGCTTGCAGTCCATCATGCCACATTCACTTATGTCTTCGTAGCTACGGGAATGGCTGCCACATGATATATATATATATATATTTATAAATTGCTTTAGTTGGGTTCTTTTGCAAAACAACTGCCTAAGTACCCATGGGTTAAGCTGTACTGTATTCTATTGATTCCTGGTTGCCATCATGCATTTCTGCCTTCCTACCTACAGAGTTGGGTCATATGGGATGACGTGCGTTGTGCTGCTACCTGGTTGTAACCTCGATTTTCTTACTTAAGTCTAGTATTAGCAATTTAGTTTCAATATTGGCAATTTGAATACCATATTCGCAACGAAATTCCTAAATGGCATTCCCACATGAAATTGCACATTGGAAATCATAGTTTAACATGTGCAATTTGATTTAACATTGGCAAGTGACTGCCCAAAGAACTGCCAATAATTAAGTGAATTTTTATACCCCTATTGATTTTAGATTGCAAATATTAGTCAGTTGTTAATCCGCCGACCCTGCCTAGCCGTTGCCAAGGCAGGGCGGCGCCCAGGGATCACCGCAGGTGGGACTTTGCACGTCGTCCACTCACTGCCATTCCAAGGCCGACGACTGTTGGAAAACGACTCCGGAGTGTTGCAAATGGCCCCAGACAGGCCTCCAACTGCCTCCATAAAAGTTTTTTATGGTTTCCAAAGCCGACGCTTGCTGGAAAACCGTTTCATTTCGACAGTTCGACTCATTTCGACTCTTGGGGCCTCCGCCATGGTTTGGAACTGCTTGCAAGTGGCTGCAAACATGCCTCCAAGTGGCTCCAGAAAGGTTTTTTATGGTTTCCAAAGCCGACGCCTGCTGGAAAATTTCGACTCATTTCGACTCCTTTCGACTCTTGGGGACTCTTGGGGACTCCGCCACTGCTTGGACCTGCTTGCCAGTGGCTCCAGACAGGCGTCCACCTGGAGAATCCAACAGTCCCTTTGGGACAGCGTTTCTACAAATTACGACGCCACGTTGCCATTTGTAGAAAACAAGAGGTAGTGGCTATGTTCGCAGACACACTGCGACGGCAGAAGTTGTTACCTGGAGAATCCAACAGTCCCTTTGGGACAGCGTTGCTACAAATTACGACGCCACGTTGCCATTTGTAGAAAACAGTGCCGTTTGTAGAAACATGAGTGTCAAGACCAATGCATAGCATGCATGGGTCCGGTGATGACAATGGTGATGACACTTGCTGACCATTCCTGCCTGCAAGTGGTATTGCTTGGCAGTTTTGGGAGCAAGAACAATGCATAAAAACATTTCTTTGAGCATGAATCTTGAAACATCTTGAGGCAAGGATGCGCTGAAGGTGTTTTATTGAACACACATGTGTATAAAAACATGCAGTTGTGACTTTAACTTTGCTTATACCCGCCCTCCCTTCCAAAATTTGTAACATGTTTTGTGAACATTGAACTGATCACCCTGGCGTACCTGCTGCGGCCAGATTTCTTTTTGGGAATCCTGTGAACATGAAACTGATCACTCTGGCGTACCTGCTGTGGTGAGATTTCTTTTCTGGGAATCACGTCTATAGAGAGCTAAGTATGGAAGCTTACATGACATGAATAAAGTGTAAAGTTCATTTGGTATTTGTGAGAATCCATAGACACAGGTTGAAATAAACACGTCTCGAGGGTCACCGGCTCCTGCTGCTCATTTTTTTTAGCCGCTTCTTGCCGCTCTGTCAAGAACTTGCAGCTTCCGCTTGCGTTTTCGATTTCAGCTATGTAAGAGCTGGGCATGTTTACCAAAATCATTTCATGTTTAGCTAGAACCGTGGTCACATACCCTTAAGAACAAACACGAAAGCGTAAAAGCACGTGCAGGCAACTTTGGCCTGTCTTCGCAAACCCGCAGCGATGAGTAATTAATGACAGTCACCGTGTAAAAACAACTTCTACAATGACCATGTCTAAGTTTTTTTGGTAGAGCCAAATCCATTCGTTCATCGTGCCTCTTCCGCGCTTGGCCATGCATGGGCATGGACTGATATGGAACGGCTGGGATCTCAAACGTTTCAAGACAGAACCAGTTCGAACAGATCTAGTTGGAACAACGGCCCAGCATTCCATCATACAAAGTATAAATAAAGGTTTCCCAATTGGACAAATTTCTTCATTACAGTACATCCTATTACAATACATTACAGTACATCCCATTACAGTAAGTGGTCATTCCATTACAGTACAGTAAGTGGTTCTCATATGTTTTTTCCCTCCAGACCATGGCCCATTCCTGCCACCTTCGCCATGCAAACGCGCTCTCAGGCATCAGCAACTTTTCCTGACCCAGTGCGCCAGTGCAATGGGTGCGGGCACATGCGGCGCAGGGTCCAGGGATGCATCTAGAAGATTCAAACATTTTTGGAAGTTGGAAATTCAATCGCGATTCCATTCTCATCCACACGGTTCGAGAGATGCTGCAGGCTGTAACCATGGATCACTTCATTTGCCAACTTTAGGCAACCATTTTGGCCCATTCTTTTGGTCACACCCCTTCGCAGCTATCGGCATGGCGGTCGTGCCTGCAGCCCCTGCTGATCTTATCCAGATGCCTTTCATCCTGGGCGGGTGGAAGTCGACGCGTTTGATTCTCAATGGCCATCATTCTGATGGGTGCATGCTGGAAATCTCAATGATGATCATTGCATTGTTAGATTGCCCATAAATCCCAATGGTTCGGGAAACTAATTGACACCCAATGCAAAATATGAGACTACTTTATCAGAGATGATTGACTTATAAAGGTGTTGGCACTTGGTTTTCGCAAGATTCAGGTCCTGGAAAAGTGGGATGGACCGAGCATGATGTGGCAACTCGTTGGGGCTTAGGTGTCTGTATTTTGATATTTTTTCCAATAAAGCCAATCCGACCATTCAGGGAACAGTATGCAGAACAATTGGCCCTGATATTATCTAAGGCTTCGCTTGCTCACGAAATGAAGCGTCATTTGCCCCTTACCCTGGTCACCATGGTAGACGATGGCAGCTGGGCTGGAGAAGGGATGTATACCCTTGAGAGCGCCGTGTGTAGACCAACGGCCAACGAGATTTCTCAGCATTACTGTCTGTTGAAGCCTCTGGTCATGGACTCCCCATCGAAGGCTCATTATTGTCAAAAGATTTATGCAAACATGTACGCTATTAGAGTTTTGTAAAACAGTGTAGGCTACCCATCCAACGAGCATCGTCCCGAATCCATCTCTTAGCATACACGTTGAAGACCAGATGGTTTTAATGCCACATTGTTAGTCAGCTATGTTCCCACAATACCCATTCATTTGATATGTTGTATGTTCCCATGCAGGTGCCATCAGCCTTTTACTTGACGGATGCCTACTTGTATCTGGATTTGGTCTTGCGCAAGCGGCTGTACAAACCTGTCCCTGGTGGTGAGACCCGAGTGGACCTAGCGGGCAAGGATGCCGTGAAAGCGAAGCGACTCATTGGAGCCTTGCGTTATCTATGGAGGTCTTCAGTGCATTCCCACGACCCCAAAATCCATGAGCTTAAGAGCTACCTCAAAGCGAGCCCTCGCCGTGGTCCAAGGGTTTCTGGATCTGTGGCGAAGGGAAATGTTTGATGGTTTGCTTGGGGAAATTAATGATAAATCAATATAAATCACAAATATTGGAAACAATTAGTGAACACATTTTGTTCCCATCATAAAGCGCTTGTCCATAGGTGTGGTTTCGTTTTTTGACGGGTGTTTGCAACTCATTCATTCCTGATTCCAGGTTGTGGCTGATGATGATGGTGTGGCGTCCAATGAGGATTTGCCGCCTCTACTTGGTGAAGCTGAAGGTTGGCAATGTTCAAAAAGTGTGTTGTAATTACCCCAGTGGAGCAAACCTACAACTATAGCCTCTCTGACCCTGAGGTGGTGCTGTGCTGGACGGCCCTCAAGACGATGACGATCGTGCTTCCGCAGGCTTTGCGGCCAAAGTTCTATTTTCCTCATAGTCTTGCTATCGTGTGCTATTCTTATTGATGTTAACATCACTATTCTGTTTTACAACTTTGTTACATTCAAAACCTTGCCAACCATTGGCTCATTCCGACTAACCTGAAGGCGGCGATGAGGGTTCTGGCGCTGATCCCGGGGAGAATTGCGCCAGTAAGCCTGAACAAGGCGTGGTTGAAAACATCCCTGAACAGGTTAAGAATGTTTAATCTGTTCAAGTAAAACTAGACACTATGGGCCTTTGATTTGTTTTCCCTGGCCCCTGTGACCCCTGGAGTCGATGATCGTGAAGCGGATGATTGCGATGATGATGATGGCTACAGCGCTGCTGAGCAGTCCCATTCTGAAGGGGAAGGCGGGGCCAAGAAAACAATATTGAACAATGGCCCTACCCTTGTGATCCCTTGTACAGTTTAAGTCTAGAGGTTACATGCCACCATAGCCCTCAAACCATTTGGCTCTCAGCAGTTGGCTCCTCCAGGTGAAGGCGAAAATGGTGAAGGCAGCGTCGCAACTTCCTGCTGCGGTGAAGATGCTGCTGAGTCAGGAACGGGTGAGAAATAATCATACCCCTTCCAAGTGTTTTAAGCTGTTTTAAATTTTGGGTTGTAGATACAATTGCTAAGTCTTTTTTGAAAACCCTTTCGCAGGCAACAAGTGCGAGGATGTCGATTCGAACCCTCCCACTTCTCCGGTATCTCCTGTATCTGAGTCTTCTTCATCTGTCGAAACAGGCCAGGGATTATGTAGCAGGGGGTAAACAAATTCTAAGACATTGTAAGTTGAGTTCCCGTTTTCACGAGTCCATTTACCAATCCATTTGTTTTTCCCTGAGGTGCGAAGAAGCTTGAGCGCAATTTGAACCAGGAGTTGAAGGCCGCAGCAAAGGTGATGCGGAAGAGGACTTTGCGCATGGGCGAGGTTTCTTCGCCGAGCTCTGTGGTTGAGGCGGTTGAGGCTGAGCAGCCTTCTCCCCTGCCAGGTTCCCAGGTGTCTTCTGGTTGGCTTGGCAAGGCTTACAACATCTACAGTCGGCTTGATAAAGAGGAGAGAGCTCGCAAGGCGGCCCTTCTTGCGAACGCAAAGGCCAGGGTTACAAAACTACACGCAATCCCGGGGCTTTAAAAGGAATGTTGTTTGAAAAGTTTGAAAAGGTTGGTACATATTTATCTCAATCCTTTGTTGATGCAGGACGTTATTAGGCATCTTACTTGCAGCGACCCTGACCTTCGTTTGAATCCTTGGTTCGAGAAAGACTATCTCCGCTATTGCGCAGATGCTTTTCAGAAACACGGAACACACATCTTCGCGAAGTTGGCGTCCCGAAAGCATTTCATGATGTGGGTCGCATACAAGGAAACGAAGGCTGGGGTTAGGGAACAAAGACATGTTTTGATTCAATTAGAATGCTCTTAGACATGCCCATAAAAGTTTCATACTGTATTGCTGCCACTTGACTGAAACGGTTCAGGTGGCCTCTGAGAGTGGTGTTCAGCACACTTCGCAATGCTGGGTGCAGGACATGGGTTAATGACATGGGAGTAGCAAATGAAAGTCCAAAACAAAAGAGAGTTATTACAGTTGTTACAGCCTCTCTCTTTCTCTCTTTCTCTTTGCCGTTCTCTCTCCCTCTCTCTTTTTCTCTTTCTCTCTCTCTCTCTATCTCTATCTCTCTCTCTCTCTCTTTTGATTTTGATGTGATGATTGTCCCCAAGGATCCCGTCAACACAGTTCGCGGCTACATGGGCATGCCAGCTGATCTGGTCCTTGAGAAGGATGATGGCAGCGATTCTGGGAAGGAGGATTTGCCTCAAGCCAAGCGGCCGAAGACGGAAGCTGTTGTGCGGGATGCTATGTTGGGCAATGCTATGGCGGGGGTTCCTTCCCAGCAAGTTTCTTGACAAATAGTTTGGCGGTAGCCTTTGTGATTTGACCCCTAGAGTATCCAACTAAATAAATTATATAGCCACCCTCTTTGGGATTATACAAGAAGGATGTGCTCAACCTCAATCATGGTGGCAGGTCAAGAAGACCTCTCAAGCTCTTTGTGGCACTTCAGTGACGCATATCTTCAGGGACTACAACCTGAAGGAGCTTCAAGTGCCCATGGAAGCATGGCCAATCGAGAACTTCAGCTACAAGGGCAGTAAGTCCTACACGATCCGGTCTCGCTCAGGGGCGGTTTCTTATTTATCCAAAACAGTTTTGATAACAACCACTCATGTATCAATTCATGCCAACATCCGTTTCTTGTTACCAAAATGTTGATTTGTCCAAAGCAGTTTTGGTAACAATGTTGAACCAACATATGGTGGCTCAGGGGCAGTTTCTTTTGTATCCAAAACAGGTTTGATAACAACCACTCATGTATCCATTCATGCCAACATCCGTTTGTCCAAAATGTTGATTTATCCAATGCAGTTTTGGTAACAATGTTGAACCAACATATGGTGAGGGATGGCGAGGGTATATTCCTGTTCCATAAACTCAGGCTATCGAAGTCCTTTTGGCTAACCGAGCCTACGTGGTCAAGAAAAAGGGGTTGGTTACTGATGAGCCGGAGCCAGTGACCAAAACGCCGAATCAAATCACTTGGAGCAAGTTCAATGGACCAGCCAAAGCTTGGCAGGTTGCGAAGCAGGTGTCAAATTTTATTTGATCGTAGATCCTCAAAATCATTGGGGTCCAGGAAATGTCATTCATTTCCGCTGAGCGGGTTTTGCCACTGACTAGCCCATAGGATGTGATTCAGATACACGTCAGGGTTGTCCAGATGGCTTTGGAAAATAGATGTAGCCTCTTAGAGTGTGCTTAGACAACGTGCGCAGATCTTGTGGGGCGCTTGGCTGAAAACCGCTGGCCTTCCATGCACTTGCGCTAGATGGTGCTTCTTTCCCTCCTGCATGCACGGGCAGCATTCTTCCAGCAATGACCCAGCTATATATTCCATATATGTGGTTAAAGGATGGTTTACCCTTACGTGCGTGTACTCTTATTGTACCATGGCCTTCCTTTAGGCACCCCTATATAAGTATTCCAACACACTTTGTGGATGTTGCTGGCAGGTACCATTGCGCTCTGTGCTTCTCCATGTCTTGACGAAGGTGGGATCCCAGTCCGTCACTGAAGGGATGCTTTGGTCATTCAATGGCGCCAACTCAATCTACAACTTCTGAAAACATATGGAAAAGGAGAATAGGCCATTCAATGGACTCAATCATGATCCAGGAACAAGAATGAAACCACAAGGAGTTGCTTAAGTACCATGATTGTTATGTTGCCCCCCCTTCTTCCGACTTGCTAAATGGAACCTTAATAGCGGGAGCCTTTTCCCACTACAGATGGTAAGGTATGCGGAACTCACCCCACCAAACAAATTCCAAGTGTTCCAGAACTCATGCTTTGCTTTGGCCAGTGAAAACCCAACTGCGGCACAGGTGGTGGCTATATGCTGAGCTGCCTGTGGAGGAGGCGATTACCCAGCTTGGGTTGGGAACGAGCGTGGATGGATGCAACAACCAACAAACAACAAAAATATAGCTATATAGCAACCGCGGACAACAGCAGCAACCATCCCAGTAACTACAATTGGCATACCATTTGACCAACCATGGTTGCAACAGAATCGCTCTGCAGCTTGTCCTATGGTACTTCCCTTTCCTGGCTTCTCTTTCTTGGCTCCACCTCAGGACGTTTTGAGTTTGGTATCCCTCTGATCTCTTTAGTGTTTCACCCTGGGGCCATGGGGAAGCCAGCAAAGAAGCTCACCAAGAAGGAAATCAAGAAGAAGATGGAAAAGATCACCATGCCCTTCCAGGAATCCCGACCGACAAAGCAGCCGAGGAACATGAAGGATCGACAGCACCTCCATGTGCTGGCTGGGTTGAAACACTTGGGTGCGCCCCTGGTGTCTGGACAGTGTTCACAACCGTTTTGGTTTAGGAATGGCTATAACTTGTAACAACAGTAGGTAACAACCTATTTTTTGGTTTGGAACCTGGAGGGTGAAATGGTTTCCGAACAACCTGCTCTTAGGTGGTGGCTACGTTGGTGAACATGGTCTTTGCCATCCCCAATTTGAACTGGGACAAACCGAGTCACTTCGTGGAGACATTCGCCGGAGACCATCAATGCACTATCCACGAGTGGATGGACAGGGTGCTGACAACTGAAGTAATTGAAATCGTATTTATAATGTGATGGATTGTTTTATCAAAAAATCTAAATCATTATTGTTGAGGGGTCACTCATGCGCTTAAACCAAGAACAGGGGATTCTAAACAAAGAAAACTTTTTTGTTTCTGCTGTTCCCGCAACATGTGTTTTTAGTTTCATGGGAGGAGAACCGACGTGCTGTGCCAATTGACGTGCGGTACGACCCCAATACGATGGACATTACCACAAGCCGTGGCTTTGCCAATTGCCTATTCCATACACTCAACCTAGATGTTGGTGGCTCTGCTGTAAGTGCACCAGTATGTAGCACCTTCGTTTGGGTGTGCCCTGGAATCAAAATAGTAATTGTGTATTGTTTTATGAAACAATCGGTTTGATTTGTGAATTGTAGTTGGTTGCTTATAGGGGAGTTTTTAAACGGATGTTTGCATTGCGGTTTATTTCTTATGGGTTACAATTCCCACCAGCTGATAGCATATGCGTATGCAGGTCGATGGGAAGTACCAAGAGGTCAAGAACGAATCCTCTTGGTGACCTATCATCGGAGTCGGTGAGACAAGGAAACTTGATGTGCTGTCGCGCATTACTCCTCATGCTGATTTGTGCTGCGAAAGGTGTCTTTTGGTGCCTGGAACAGCCGGCTTCATCGACTATGGAATTCCATCCGCTGTTTCAAGCGTTGCTGAAGTTGACGTCTGTTCGTAAGTTCCGGTTTCGAATGTCGCAGTTTGGGAGCCCTACAAAGAAGCCCACGATCCTGTATTCAAGCATCTTGATACTTATTATGAATCAAACTTGTTGTTTGGTAAAGGTTTTCAATCTGAGCCTGTGATGATACATGTTGTTTTGATTGGGTGGTTTATGTGATGGTTTGTGTTTTTGCAGTATGTACCATAAATAGTGAATCCTGCGGCCTGCAAATCTTCAGGCCACAGGTGTGTGAGTGAGATCATGGACTACCAAGTCAGGGAACGGCTTCAACCACGTGAGATGGTGGTACACTACACGGCTGGTGATGGCAAAAAACGAGTTCATGGGGGAAGTCACATGAAGCTTTCTCAATCATATCCTCCTGCGTCCCTTGACTGTGCATTGCTGGTTGGAAAGAATCCCCCAAGTTCAAAAAGTTGAGTTTAAACCCATCATTCAAAAGAATGTTTGTTGTTTTCACACATGGTGGTCATATTATCATACCAGTATCCTTTCTGCATCATGCGCCCAGATTTGGACGAGCTCTATCCAAAGTCAGAACAGCTAACCTGAAGCGTATCAGAAACCTGGCAGTGTCTTTCCTTCGTCGTGCAAAACGCACAGAGAACAAGTTCGATGAGCGAAAGCGCACCAATGCTTTGTGGTCGAAGCATGTGGACATGAAGCCTGTCATTGACTTTTTGTCCCAGGGATAAACCTGGGATACATTTGGGATTTGATCAAATCAAATACCTAATTCACCTGTAGCGGCTGTGTTTATGCTGGGTCGAGCTTTGGTACAACGAAGCTACATATGCATAGGTACAAAATATATCATATTCATCAAAGTCATCATATCGAATGTCTATCACATCTAATGTATCACATACATCAAGGATGTAGTATGGTATCATATCTAATCGCAAAGCCTCAAAGCTTGTTCCATCTTCGATTCAGCAGGTGGCGTTGACAGCTTCGCGGGGAAATGCTGTGTGCCACTGTGTGCTGGCTTTAGAATCCGTTGGCTCTGAAAATTGATGGTTTTTTTCGTAGGGTAGCATCATTGTTTGGTTGCCAACATGGTTTGGGAGAGACACCAGCCCCTCATTCACATTAGAAACCTCAATGGTAAATAATGATATCTTAGGCCCATGGAGCCAACTGCTTTGGGGAAGAACCGCGCTCTGTGCCACAGGTCAAGCCCAAATCATGCCTCGCCTGCACCTGAAGAGAAGCGCTCCAGGTTTGCCTGACCAGTTTGCAGTGCTGCGTGTTTGGGGCAGTCATGGGCATGGCTCGTAAAAAACAATACAAGTACCAAAAAAACCAACCATCATCAAAAAAAAATATGACATTTGGATGATGTGAAAAAATGAGAAAATGATGCGAAAACCCGAGAAATAGGCAGTCATGGGCATGGCTCGTAAAAAACAATACAAGTACCAAAAAAAACCAACCATCATCAAAAAAAAATATGACATTTGGATGATGTGAAAAAATGAGAAAATGATGCGAAAACCCGAGAAATGATGCGTATGGTATGGGGACCCCAAAATCCAGGGAATGAAGACATCCGATTTGATTCACTCAGAAACATTTTGGATCAAACTGACGCCTTTCTGGGATACGATGCCAGAAAAATTGATGAGGAACACTCAGAAAGGGCCCGCGATTTTGAAGAATGCTTCAAAAACTTCACCGTCTTCCAAGTCTGGTTCACCAGCCCCAAGAGTGAGCTTTGCGGCTGAGCATAAAGTAATCAAGACTGGGTTGAAGGCTCAAAGAAAGCAGGAGAAGCAGAAGCGTAAGTCTGAGAACAAAAGCAAAGCCAAGACAAAAGTGAAGCAAGCCAAGACGGAGGTAAAGAAGAAGAAGACAGAACCTGAGAATCAGAAATCCAAGAAACAAAAGGCAACTCCTGAAAGTCAGAAGAATCAGAAGGCAGAGCCTGTGGAGGATAAGAAATCGAAAGAAAAGAAGAGCAAGGAGGAGAAGGAAAGCAAGGAGAAGGAGAAGGAAAGAAAGGAGAAAGAGAAGGAGAAGGAAAGAAAGGAGAATGAGCGCAAGGAGAAGGAGAGAAAGCGCAAGGAGAAGGAGAGCAAGGAAAAGGAGAAGGAGAGCAAGGAAAAGGAGAAAGAGAAGGAAAGAAAGGAGAATGAGCGCAAGGAGAAGGAGAGAAAGCGCAAGGAGAAGGAGAGCAAGGAAAAGGAGAAAGAGAAGGAAAGAAAGGAGAAGGAGAGCAAAGAGAAGGAGAGAAAGCGGAAGGAGAAGGAGAGCAAGGAGAATGAGAGCAAGGAGAAGGAGAGAAAGCAGAAGGAGAAGGAGAGCAAGGAGAATGAGCGCAAGGAGAAGGAGAGAAAGCAGAAGGAGAATGAAAGCAATGAGAAGGAGAGTAAGGAGAAGGAGAAGAAGGAACCTGAAGGTGCGGCAAAGAAGAGATCAAAGGAAGATGCAGGGGATGAGAACAACAGAGCTAAGAAGAAGGATAAGATCCATTATGTACCTTCAGTCAAGGACAAGATTTCGCACATCTTCGACTCGCCAGCAACGATGAAAGCGAAAGCTGAGGCAAAGTTTGCAGAGCTGGGCGCTCATCTCCAAAACTTGTCAGATGATGATTCAGAGGAGGACAACCAGTCTGAAAAACAGATTCAGAATGGCGCTTTGAAACGTTGCAAGTCTTTCAAGGGTGCTTCCCCCAAAGAGAGTGAAGCAGAGGAGGAGGAAGAAGAAGAAGAAGAGGAGGCTTCAGCAGAGGAAGATGAGAACAAAGAGGAACCGGAGCTGGATGAGCAAGATGAGGATGAAGAAGAAGATAATGATGATGAAGAAGGAGAAGAAGAGGCCACCACTGAAGATGAGGCCATGGAGATTGATGAGGGTGAGGACGAAGGAGAAGATTCAGGTGGTGATGGCCCAGCTGATGAGGTGGATCCATCTAGTGAGGGGAGCTCGGATGAAGATGAGAAGATGGGCAAAGCTGAGGAGGCTGAGGAGGCTGAGGAGGCTGAGGAGGCTGAGGGTGAAGGCAAAGAGAAGAATCCAGAAGCCGAACATCAGCTGGTCCCGGTGGCAAAGGCTGCTACTTCCAATGCGCTGCAGCTTCGAAACAGTTACTTGACCAAAAACCCAAGTCCAATGTTGACCAAAACCCCAGTCGTTTGAGGCAATCCAAGTGCAATGGTATATGATTATCAAAAAAGATGGGGAACCAACTATACAGCATGCAGCCAGCAGCTTCATCCGATCTGAGGCGTAAGTCATAAAAAAGAGTGGGACAAGTTCAACCGAGAAGCTGGTTGCCGCTCCAAGTTTCCCGTCTCGCTAGCGCAGGAGTTTCAATGCAACAAGACAGAGCTCTTTAACATATGGCTCGATTCAGGAATGAGCTGGTCACAAACACAGTTGGAGGTCACTCGTTCTCAGGAGGGCAAAAACACGGCCCACCGAGGGTGGGAAGCTATCCAAGGAAAAAATCTTCGGTTGCAGCTGACCGAGGAAAAGTTCAACAAGATAACCCAGTCCCGAATCCAGAGCGGACTCTACTACGATGATGATGAGTTCCCCGGAGACATTGATGAATCACGGCTACTATGTTTAAGTCCATTTTTATTTCTTGAATGGTTCCAACTGAAGCGCACTTTGGGGTAGTTTGTTTGGTGATCTTCTGCTTCTTGCCTCCCCACAGCCAACGCTAAGGAGATGTGGTTTTACATGAAAACCGGACAAAAGTTTTCGCGGGAAGATGTCACCAAAGAGAAGATTAAATTGAAAGCGAAAGCTGACATTGACGATCCAGAGCTTATGAAGTCCCTGATCGATGATGAGTCAGGCATCATGCGTCGAGGCCTCCTTCCCAAAGTTGACACAGCCACTCCAGCCGGGTCGAAGCAGCTCCTGGGGGCGATTGGCCAGGCCAGCCAGTGGAAAGCGTGTCTTCCACCAGTGGTATGTATGTGTGTATGTATGTATGTATGTATGTATGTATGTATGTATGTATGTATGTATGAATGATGGATGGATGGATGGATGGATGGATGGATGGATGGATGGATGGATGGATGGATGTATGTATGTGTGTGTGTGTATGGCATGCTCTCACCGCTTGGACAGGTCCAAGCGGCCCCAAAGAAAAGGCCCGGCAAGAAAGAGGAAGCTGAGAAAGTGACACCAACAACTCCACTCGAAATTGCAGGTGTCAAACTGACTGAGATGCTCAAGACTGCTTCTGCTGCTCGTGAAAAGGCGATTACGCTCACAGGAGTCCAGTATGCTGGTGACCTATCCACCAAACTGCTGTCTTTTTCAGAGGACATGGAAACGGCTTTCAAAAATCTGAAGAGTGCCGTTGCTTCCAAAGACCATGAGAAGGTAGCTGAGCATATGGCTGAAGTGGATGGCTTGGAGAAGTTCTGGGAGAAAGCTAAGGCCGGCCGAATCAGTATTCATAAGATGCCAATCCAACCCACATGTTGCATGATGCATAAATGTAGCCCATATGGTACAAAGACATTTGAAACACAATTCTTGGGCCATTGGTTCTTGAATATAAGCAAGCGTACTAGTTAGAACAAAGCCTCTCCCACACATAGTCCCCTGATGTCTCCTCCACGCAGGCTGCAGCAAATGCTTTCCTGAAGCCAGCATCGAAGAAAAAGAAAACTTCTTCTCCCAAGAAGAAGAACAAGTCTAAAAAAGTTGCTAGCGAAGCCTGATGGGCTGTGAGTAGCAAGTTCAGTTTTACCAATGGGGATGGCGATTTGCAAATGCAGATCATTTGCGCTGCCAAGGGATCATTTCCGGTCACAGGTCATGCCTGGTAATGCCAACAATCCAGAACAGTACTCTTTTGAAAGTCTTCGACATGTTTTGTTGCCTTTCAGCTCTCATGTTGGCCACAGGCATGCCAGTAGTAAAGATCTACAACTTTCGACGCTGACAAAAGAAACAAATCCATTTCAAGGGAGTGGCTCCTGGTTCAAAGCTGGAAACGTGTCAAACCCCACAATGGCTTTCCATTTCCATCCCTTTTTTTTTGCTGAAGGGCCCAACGGTTTTGAAACATGGTCGTTCAATCGTTGCCAGGTCAAGTGGCCTCTTCAAGGTGCAGCGCAGCAGGGGCAGAATCACACCTGCGATTGCAAGTGACATCAGCTGTTCTAGTTGAATCGACAGTCAAAGGTCAAGTTCAATCTGGGATTCAAGATTTGAAATTCAATCCGACCATCGTAATCTAAATTCAAAGAACCGAGGCTGCACTGCGATCCAAAGTTGATTGAAATCACATCCGACCATCGTATTCGAAGATTCTAAATTCATTGCATGAATCAAAACGCTTCCATTGACTTGAATTCAGACCACTACAATCCAAATGCATCTAAATCCTGCACTTCCCTGGGCCGCAGGAAGCGACTCAGGTTGGAAGACTATGGCGAGTCCAAGACTGTGACCAAACTCACAGACCTCATAGGAAGAGGCCAGATCTCCATAGCTGCAGCCTGCGAGGTGGCAAGTGGTGTGGTGGACGACCACGCTTTGCCGCATGGTGCTGTGAAAGCTTTCTCTACTCTTGGTTGCGATGGAAAGTATCCAGCCAATGCTGAGAGGGATCTTCATAGATGGTTGAAGAAGCTCTATGATTTACAACTTGAAACTTATGAGATTACTCTTGAATTGCAAATCGAAGACCAAAAGGTTCGCAAAGTCTCAGTGCGTGTGCTCCTACCTCACGAGATCTTTCATGCTTTAGCGATCATGGATTCATCGCTCGTGTTCAACTCAGTGCTGCTGGGGAATTTGGATAATCATGAGAGAGAACAGTTCTGGCAACACTTGCAGCAAATCGACCCCTGGCGTTCACATCCTTTCTGGGCAAGGGAGGATATCAACTTGCAGCGGCTTTTTGGTATTACAGTCCATGGGGATGGCGCTGTCATGAAGAGGGATGACGAATGCTTTGTATGGTCAGTGTCATCGTGTTTTGCAAACGAAGGGTTAATCAAAGACCCACTGATGACCAAGTTTCCTGTTGCAGTAGTAGCAGAGCGCCATATGCTGAGCAAAACGGTTCTTTGTTCTGCACTAGCATTAGAATGTTTTGTAAAACTTATTTGTAGCCCCAGGTTTCTGTTTTCGTCTCTGCCCCCTTATAGAGCCTTCAAATTTCATCCTACCCACCATGGTGGCCCAGGTTCAAATCAATGTCAACCGGCAGGTGGCGCAACTCATTGCCTGGTCTCTGAAGTGCGCGAGCTCAGGCATTGCGCCTGATTGCGGTTTCTACGGTGAACCTTTTCCCAAGACATCGTATAGAAGCACTATCGCTGGCAAGGAGCTTGCCAATGGCTGGAAGAAACATGGTTATGATGTAGAGGCATCTTTAAATACAATATCATTGGGTTTTGGTTTTTATTTTGGATGGCCTGTTTAATTTGTTTGGGAAGCAATATGGTTTGGGGTCCCATTCACCACAAAATTCGAAACCATTGGTTCCATTTTCTCAGCTATCCAAGGGCTATCTACGTGGCGTGCAAAGCTGACTTGAAAGCGAGGCAGTACATGCACGAGTTCCAACAATACTATGCTTGCAACCTG
Source organism: Symbiodinium kawagutii (assembly GCA_009767595.1). Lineage (NCBI taxonomy): Eukaryota > Dinophyceae > Suessiales > Symbiodiniaceae > Symbiodinium > Symbiodinium kawagutii. Next base: position 161,195 of record VSDK01010993.1, on the reverse strand, counting down.
TTGCCAGGTGTTCAAGACAAACATCATCATCATCATCATCATCATCATCATCTTCATCATCATCATCATCATCATCATCATCGCCATCATGACCATCATCATCATCATCATCATCACCAAATTCTTTTTGTTGGGGTATGTTGGATATGACATTATTTGATTTCGGTTTCGGCTCTTCATCGACCCCAAAGTTGATTGGTTCTGGCTGGGTCCATCGGTAGCTAGCCAAGGTTGTGTGATTCGTGCTTGGCATCGGTTGGGAAGCGCACACCAGACCACATGCATGGACGCGCCTTCGGACCATCCACTGCCTGGCCGCTGACACGGTTGAGCCATGAAAATTATTTGGTGAGATCATCATCCAACTTATCTCCATTTACATCAGTTGAAGGTTTTCGTTTGGAGACCGTGGCCTATGACTGGCTCCACAACATCTATTTGGGGGTTGGGCGAGACTTGTTCGCCTCTGCAATTCGGGTACTCGTGTCCAAAAAAGTTTGGGGAGAACTACGAGATTGGGATGCCACTCTCAACACTGTTCATGTGGAAATGCATCGCTATTGCGCTGACCACGGGTATCTTGGAACAACAAAGTTACAGCATAGGTTTGCCAATGATTTTGGATATTCCCAGGCTTTCATTTCGTCATGATCAATGATAACCACAGTAAATTGGTTTAGAGAATTGCAAAGATCTGTTGCTGGGCCCAGGCACTACTTGCCGTGCAAACCCGTGTAGAATTGCAAAGATCTGTTGCTGGGCCCAGGCACTACTTGCCGTGCAAGCCCGTGCTGAGTTTGGCCAGCATCGGGGGCTTGAATTCCTTTGCTGAGTTGTCTTCACGGTTCAAAGCTTCGCATGTGCGTTTGATGCTTTGGTGGCTGTGTGAAAAATGCACTACCATTGCCAATGGTGACCAAGCCGATGCTGACTTGCAAGTTCTGGCATGTTGTGTTTGGAATCTTCAGCACGCGACTCAAATTCAAAACTGTGCTGGCCTTGTACTTACAAGGGACGAATCTAGGGAAGCTTCGTTGTCGCTGTTTGCTTTCATCAATTCCTTTGCTTGGCTGGCTCTCCGGTACCAGAAAGAAGGGTATCTGTTCAAAGTTCGGCCAAAACTTCACTATTTAGTTCATTGCGCTGAAGATTTGCGCAATTTGGCGCTGAACCAGCTCAAGCTCTTTTCTACTCACATGGAAGAGAGTTTTTTAGGTAAGCTGAAATGTATAGCTCAGAAGGTACACGGGAAAACTTTGACCCAACGGGTCTTCCAAAGGTACTTGCTGTTTTTGGCTGTTGCCATCCACCAATACAAGCAGCGGGCCCCACCCGAGTGAAAATCAGGCCTCATTCTTGAGGCATGCAGCCGGCATGCGGCGCGCCGATGGGCTGGACGCAAAGAAGAACATCAAAATCTAGCTGGATGGAAATAGATGATGCATGGTTTGGGGGGTAGCCTACTTTAAGGTTGTTAATGGCTGTAAGCGGCTGCGTCAACACAAGGGAATGCCTTTATGGGCTGCATGGTCTTTAAGTTAAAGTTGGGAAACAAGTTTAACATGGCTGCATGGGAAGGATCCAATCCTAACATCCCATTGTGGGAAGACCGGAGTAAATTATATCATGTTGTTACGGACTTATGGTTAACGAAGTGGTTGCCCAAAGGCCATATGACCAAAACATACCAACATGATTCCATCGCCAACCGGCAACGAACAACGGAAACACTATCAATGAGCCAGCTTGGCCCATTTGGGCCATGAATTCAGGAGCGTGAGCCGAATCGGGTTTGTGAACACCAGGCTGCTGAAACCATCCCAGTTTGTCTCTTTTGGGGTTGTGTAATTGTTGGGGTAATTCTACTTTTGGCTGGTGATCATTGGAAGCCAGGGCAGGGGTACGAGTCCCTCTTGGCATACCCTAACAACCATTGTTGTGTGTTGGCTGAGGGTTGTGTAGGTGACTGGATTTGTTTTACCTAAGTGGTATGGATTTAGGCCCCCTGCTTTATCCCCACACACCCTAACTAAACATGTATCCATTTACAAATACATAAACAAACAAATGAATATATGTATACTTGGCTACTTGTGTTTCTATGTGTTTAGTTCTGGCACGCGAGCAAGCAAGTAAGAAGAACCTTTTCAAGAGCCATGCTCCGCTGAACACATGAATGCCAATTACACCGCGCTCGTGTTTCTTGAAGCTTTGGCTGGCACAATGCTTGGCAGAGCTGGTTGCCGACCGGACTTGGCCTCAAGTGCCAAAGGAAAGTGTTGGCGCAAGGCTTCTAATTTCGCGGCTGCCCGCCCTCCCACCCACGCTACCCACAAGCGCATCGAAAGAGGAGGTGCCACCCACCCACCCACGCTGCGCGCAAGCGTATCGAAAGAGCAGGCTGCTTGCGAATGGTAGCGGAGCTCATAGCATATTGTTCCTCAATCATACTTAAAAGTCCTTTGTGCATTAAACCCTAACGGTGCCAAAACCAAACCCTAAACTTCGTGAGTTAAACCCTAACGGTGCCAAAGCCAAACCCTAATCTTCGTGAGATTAACCCCACATTGTTTCCAAATTTGAAATAGTTCTGGATGTTGTTGAGATCTATATAGTAACGCTTCATGTTCCAGACATGTTCCACAGTTCAAAAAGAATTAGGTTTCAAGTCACGAAGTTTAGGGTTTGGCTCTGGCACCGTTAGGGTTTAACTCACGAAGTTTAGGGTTTGGTTTTGGCACCGTTAGGGTTTAACTAAACCCTAAACTTCGTGAGTTAAACCCTAACGGTGCCAAAACCAAACCCTAAACTTCGTGAGTTAAACCCTAACGGTGCCAAAATCAAACCCTAAACTTCGTGAGTTAAACCCTAACGGTGCCAAAGCCAAACCCTAATCTTCGTGAGGTTAACCCCACATTCTTTTCAAATTTGAAATAGTTCTGGAATGTTCTGAGATCTATATAGGAATGCTTCATGTTCCAGACATGTTCCACAGTTCAAAAAGAATTATGGTTCAATTCACGAAGTTTAGGGTTTGGCTCTGGCACCGTTAGGGTTTAACTTACGAAGTTTAGGGTTTGGTTTTGGCACCGTTAGGGTTAAGCACATTCCAGAACTATTTCAAATTTGAAAACAATGTGGGGTTAACCTCACGAGGATTAGGGTTTGGCTTTGGCACCGTTAGGGTTTAACATTCTGGGAGTGTTGCAGGGTTTAGCTCGCAAACTTGCAAATTTGTTTCGGAAAATTGGAATCAAAAATTGTTGGGAAATGAAGGTAAGTTTTCATTTTTGAAAAACTAGTGGTTGGGAATGGTGTTTTTGTTTTTTTGTCGTCAAAAAATTCAAAAAAATAACAAAAAGAATTTTTTTATTTTAATTTTATGTGTGAAAAAACAATTTACAAAAAAACTAAATATATGAGTCTGCATGTTTATGTTACTTGAAAAAGACACCAAACATCGTTTTTGGAAAACATCTCCGTTTGTTGAAACAAGTGTCCCAAACACAACGTTGGATTGTCTAGGTAATGGCCAACAAGATGAACTTCCTCACGCAGGAGTCTTTCAAGCTGGATTTGCAGGCAAATGCGGAGGGGGATTAGAACTTCAAAAATATAACACTCTAGGGCAGGCCTACGCCAGTTCCAGTACAAGGGAGGGAACGGCAATGAAAGCTTTGAAGCACCTGCTCACCAGCACTGCTGTAGTGCCACTCACCGAAGGAAACAAGATGAAGTTGCGACATTTTGGTCACACCATGGATGTCAGCTTTGGACCGCTGAAATTGTTTCTGACTTGCAACTTCGCAAATGCATACATGCCGCTGACTATGGTAATCTTCGATCCTGCTAACCAAGAACGGCTGCTGACAAGGACATGCAATCTTCTAGAGCAATGTCCGGAGATGCCGCCGTTGCAGCAGATGCATCGAATCGTGGCACGGTCGCCTGCGACTCAAGCGAAGTTGTTCTTGCTCATGGAGGAAATTGTTTTGACTGAGGTATTGGGTGTAGACGAAGCGTTCATTGGAAAGCATCGCATGGACAATCCCGAGTTTCCAGAATGGATGCGTCTACAGAAAGAAGATCATCTGGCTTCGACTGGTGCAATCGGCATCGCAGATTTCGTGGAAGCCTTGTTGATGCCTTTGGAAGCACAAGGATGCGGTTTCGCGCATGGGCACAAGAAGGTGATTAGCCTACCTTCATATTCTGCAGCCACCCTCAAGAAACTCTTTCGGCAAGATTCAGTGGAATTGAAAAAAGCATTAGAAATGACGCGCAGTCAGATCCTGGATGCTGTCAGCACAGTCCAATATGAAACTGCAACGCTTCCTGCAGAACAACTTGGTGTATCTGTCCCCGTGGAACCTTTTTCACGGCAGCAACAGCGACAGAGGCGATTGGATGGGGGTGCAGAACAACTTGGTGTATCTGTCCCCGTGGAACCTTTTTCACGGCAGCAACAGCGACAGAGTCGATTGGATGGAGGCCGGTTTGGTGTGACACTTTTTGCGTTTAAAAGAAGTACTGTCTTGATGTGAAGGACAAAAATAACTAGTTTAAACGGTCTGTATGTCCAAATAACAATAAATGTGTTCAAAGTTCGATTGATCAACTATCCTCATTTTTTTTTCCGTGTAATGTTGTCACTAGGCAAGAAACTGGTCATGATATAAGAAATCGAATCTTTTGCAGGTCCAGAAGAATCTGGAGAGCAAAGACCTTTGTCATCTGTGACGGAAGCAGAGCCACCTGGACATATTGCCTTTGAGAAGGAAAATGCCATGCAGGAACGGCAACCTGAACGACAAGGTTACAAAGAAGTCTCTTTGACTGGTTGTCATCAATCTGTGATGCCTCTGTGTCGCCTACCGAGCAACTTCGGAAAGATTGTTTCTCCAGATGAACGTGGCTTGTTTCGTGGCCGGATGTCTGAAGTCGAATTGCCCACTGTCGCTGGACAGGACAGCAACGCCAGCGCGGGTTCGCCTGGCACGAGTGTGGTTTCGGATGTTTTGTGCCAACCATGGGTTTTTGCCGCTGATCGCTCTGTGCTTGGCTTTCGAGACAAGACTGGACGTGGGAACTTCTGATGAAATCACTACGGATACGAGGGCCTGGGGCCCGTGCATTTGCTCGTGATGTTCGGGGAGTTTTCTGTCAGAATCACGACCATAATTGTGTTGCGACTTGCAGAAAGCACGCCAAGTCGCATGGGCCCGAACAGCAGGAGACGGCAAGAAAAAAGAAACTGGATCCTTGTGACTACTGTCGGTTTCTGTTCGTGCGAGTGGTCGAGCTGAAGGTTCTTGACAAGATCAAAAAAATTCTGCGTCGTGGAAAGGAACTTGTAGGAGTGGCCTTTGTTGCGCACACAAATATTCGCAATGAGTATGGTCGAGTACAAGTTGTTCGAAGACATCCTTTTCGATCCAGTTCGAATGATGTTTGTCAGGTTTTTGCGCGTTGCAATACAGATGTGCAAAGGAACGACCGTGTTGTGCCTGAACTGTGCAATCAAACACCCTTGACTCCAGTTACATTTTTTTATGGACAAGCACAATTGTCTGAGACTGCACGGCATTTGCTCGCTTCCTATGCCGAAGGCGTGCGAAGTTCACACGTGTGTGACTTTTACATGACCAAGTACTTGGCAAAGGGACAGCAAGTGTTGGCTAGCGCCATCACACCCGTGCTTCACGGCTTGCAACGCTTGGAGGATGAAGTCGCAGCAGGAACAAAAGTTTTGAACAGTACTGAAGATATGGCCCGAGCCAAACTGCGGAGAATCCTGTTCAGCGCAAACCGTGCTCATTGGTTTTCTGCTTGTGAGCTGGCCATCTTCATCCTCACCGGGGGGCACAGTATTGCAACACACATCGATCGTCCGATGTTTTTGAGCAGGATTTTCTTTTTGCTCGAAGAAGGCAAACGGCTTCGGAACGCTGCTCTGAGAGGACAGTTCTTGGAAGAAGCAGCGCAGACTTTGCGGACAAACCCCTCAGGAGTGGATGTGGTGCAGATCTTGTCAACAGATGTGTCTGGGACTTCGCAGCCGGAAGCGACATCGGCTCGGAAGAGGCGTGTGGTTGCACAGCCGGAAACTCTTGGGCCTGAACTACTAGAAGTAGGAGCAGAACCACGAAAGCAACAGAGAAGGCACAGTACGTCGACTTCACTGATTATCCCAGAAACTTTGGAAGACACTTCGTGTGTGGATCCCATGCCGACAGAAATGTCACTGGAGACAGAACACGAGGATGTCGATCTTGGCTGCGATGAAGATCAAGAGGCCGCACAGCATGAGCATGTGGCAGAGGATTCGCATGTACAAATGTTTCGAGCAACCGCGTCCACTTATGACGATTGATTGGCTTTACCGTGGTTTTTTTCTGCAAGATTTGGATTTCCATTGTTATGTGGCTCACGTGGAAGTGGTTTCGCGATCGCAGGGCAAATTGGGGCAATGTTTTGTGTTCGATGATCACTACATCAAGAGCAAGACATACTGGCAGCGCCTGGCGCAACGAATCGCAGTTCCCCGAGTTGTTGGTGCCTCGTGTCCAAGAATGGATGTTGGAGAGGGCGAAGACAACTCTCGGTACAAGTTGGCCTTGTTCGGATTGATGCGTTGTCCCGGACGTGGAGCTTGCGCAGATCCGGTTGCTTTGTCTCAGAGTTGTGTTGTGTCAGGCAAAGATGGGCTGTCGCGGTTTCGCACAGCATGGCAAGTTCGTCGGGCGCAGATTGAAATTGAAGCAGACAAGGCTGATGAGAAAATTGCTTTGATGAAGAAGATCCCTACACTTTGGGATTGCAGCACCTTTCGTTGTCCAGAAGAAGTCATCTATGGCTTCGATGCAATCCTTTTGTGTCAAGTTGTGTACAGTGGGTTCAAAGAACAGTCATTGACGGGCGTACCCTTTTTTCATCGGAGCGTTGCTTGCATTGCTGGATATTTGACGTCTGGGAACATCTTCGCCCCGGAGCAACTACACTTGTCGGAATTTGTGGCGCATCGCAGCCGAGATTTGGTGTTGCGTTTGGACTTGCACACAGAAGCGAAGAACACGGCTGTGCAACTAGCCAAAAAACATGCAGAGGCGACTGTTGAAGATGATGCAGCCTCTGTAGTTTCGGACAAGGACAAGGTTTTGATCGAAGTGGAAAATGTGGGAGGCGATGGGCCGTCAGATGAGGAAGTCGCAGAAGGAGAAGGCGAAAGTGGACAAACTGTGGGGGCAGGTACTGACCTGTCAACTTTTGTGTCTTTGAGTCCAGAGTCCGTTCGAGATCACCTGTTACATGCAGCAAGCTTGTCGAAAGCCAAGGAGAGGGGCACCAGAGTGCCGGATGCTGTGAAATACATGCTCGAAGTTGAACATGCCTTGGCGAGCAAAATCGCGGTCTGCCGAGAGACTTTTCCTGTGACTACAACTACAAATTGGCTGCCACAGAGATCCTTGGAAGATGTTTTGCTGGAGCAGGACACGCGGGTCGATCTATATCGCCGCGAAGACCAAGGACTTGAAATGTTGAATGCGGCTGAGCCTGCGGTTTCGCGGCTAGGAGCGCAGGCAAGTGTGCGTCTTGTGTCGCTTGAAGAACGCGCACGAGGACCTGCTGTAGTGGCCAAGCTTTTGGCAGAAGAAGCTAAGTTGAATCGGGACCAGCTTCGCTTCATTGCGTTGGTTGCTGTTACCCTACAAACAGCTTGGGCACGCCTGCCCGTGTCGGCAAATGGCTTCTTACCAAAGGACGAGGTGCTGTTTAGATGCTTGCTGGTTGGTGGGGGTGGCTGCGGCAAGACTCGCATCATCAATCAAGTCCTTCGTCCTCTGTTCTTGACATTTTTTGGTGAACACAGCGTTCAAACGCAAGCTCCATCGAACAAAGCTGCTCGTCAGATTTGTGGCAAGACGATGCACTCTGCGAACAAGCTGAGTCGAGATTCGTCTCTACGAACAGTGCATTTGCGACTCTCAGCCAAAAATCGCAAAGCATTGGAACTCAGTAGCACTCCTCTGTGCGCAGTGGTGATTGACGAGTTCTCTCAGTGCATCGCACAAATGTTACATGCAGATACGCTCAGAAAGACTTATGGAAGTCAGGCTGCTTACAACCTGGAGTTGCATCGATATGCTGAACCGACCGAGACGTGGGGGCGAATGCCTGTTGTGGTCATTGCAGGAGATGAACTCCAGTTACCTCCAGTCCCTTTTGAACATGCTTTGCTCGCGGCTACAGAAGGCACGAGTAACGAGCACAAAGCTGGTGTGCATTTGTTTGGTGGCTTCGCCGATGTCTACCGCTTGAAGACAGCCATGTGGTTTCAGGATGAGACTCTCGTTGACATTTTGACCAAAATGCGAACGCCGGGAGGCGTGAAGCTTACGCACCGAGAATGGCAGGCGTTGGCAGCAACATCAATGGATGGTCCTGTGGATGCGCACAAACTCGCAGGTACCGAGTACTTCTATCAAGCTTGTTACACATGGTCAGTGGTCAGCTTGGCATACACAGTTCGAAGCTTTGAATCTGCTAAAGCTGCAGGTGCAACGCTGTATGCGACTAGAGCCATCGACAGCGTACAAAACGTTCCCATGGCCAAAGCAAGTCGTGTCGCTGAAGCCCTTCTCGTACATACCAACATGAATGAGACAGGTTGATTGCCACATTTCGGTTTGTATCATGTTGGAATGGAAGTGCGTCTTACACAGACATTGGCAGCTCCACACATCGTTGTGGACTGTATTGGAATCATTCGTGGCTTTCAGTTCGCCCCAGAAGATTTGAACCGAGGAGACATGCATGGCCCTTTCGTTGTTCTCAGGAAACTTCCCGAAGCAATTTTTGTTGAGGTTTAGGAGTCGTTGTGGACTGTGTTGGAATCATTCGTGGCTTTCAGTTCGCCCCAGAAGATTTGAACCGAGGAGACATGCATGGCCCTTTCGTTGTTCTCAGGAAACTTCCCGAAGCAATTTTTGTGGAGTTTCAGGAGACACCATATGATTTCGTACCAGCAGAGCCGTGTAGTTTGCATGCCCCTGAACTGTTTGACAGCTGTGAAGATTGCCTGCGGCTTCGCGGCATGTTTGCGGTGCGTCCGTATACGAATGGACGTTCCTTTTCAGTGAAAGTCAAGGTTCCGGGACTGCAGGGACAACCAGAAGAAGAACTCACTGTGAAGGTTCGTCGCACTCAAATTCCTCTGGTGACTGTCAAAGCTAGTACGTTGCATGTGCTGCAAGGCACTACAACCGATCCAGGGTTGATTTTCCATTGGCGTTTCCCGCGGCGGCTACAAAAGGACATGCGGTGGCTGGCGTGCTATGTGGCTTTGTCGCGTGTTCACTCCCTGAAGCAGCTCAGGTCCGTTGGCTTGGACCGACGTGTCCGTGAGATCTTGGAACAAGGGCCCCTAGATACTTTACCAGCTCGTTTTCGACAACTTTTTGCAGAAAAAGAAACGTCCACGGAGCTTTTCGCAGAGGAATGTCTCCAGAAACTCGGTTGGTGAACTATCTGTTGAATGTCTTCATGTCTTGACAATCCAGAGTCTTCGTGCTGCGGTTGCGCGCACGCTACGCAACAAAGTTTGCGACCGAGCTGAACAAACTCATGGGCGGGAACGTGAAAAGAGGTATTTTCTGTGCATGATTTTGGATTTTTGGAAACGATTTGAATACATTTTCTTATATCCATGTAAAAGCGCAATTTGGAATTAAATTGTTCAAGTTGACCCTGCACTGTTGTCATGTGCGATGAAGCATGCAGTCCATTCTTTGCAGAAACTGGCTGTTGAATGTCTTCATGTCTTGACAATCCAGAGTCTTCGTGCTGCGGTTGCGCGCACGCTACGCAACAAAGTTTGCGACCGAGCTGAACAAACTCATGGGCGGGAACGTGAAAAGAGGTATTTTCTGCGCATGATTTTGGATTTTTGGAAACGATTTAAATATATTTTCTTATATCCATGTAAAAGTGCAATTTGGAATTAAATTGTTCAAATTGACCCTGCACTGTTGTCATGTGCGATGAAGCATGCAGTCCATTCTTTGCAGAAACTGGCGACAATGCTGAATACAAGTGCTGAATAAGAAACGAAATCCTTATGCACTCTTTGCTTACGGATTATCTCTTCTACCTGAGTTGGTTCCTCTTCAAACTTTGCTCAGCTCCTGTCCTCGAAACATATTCCTTGGCTATCTCGCCCACAACTGATTTATATTCATATTTGTCACTTATACGTCAAACAATGATTCATCAACAACTTGATTCCTGCTTTGAACTTTGCTGATGTATACAGATCTCAAGCTGAAATCAAGTTATAGTTGCGGTGATGGTGACGACAACAGAAAGGGACTGGAAGTGAAGCTTGCCAAGAGTCTCTTGAACAAGTTACGCGCGTGGATGAAGATGCTTCCAAGCCTGCCTCGTCTGCGGTTGCGCGATGGGATGACGAAGCCGAACCGTTGACACGGGATGCGTCAGCGGTTGCGCGGCGTGACCCGGACTCTCCAGATGATCCCTCGAAGAACAGATGCAAGAGAGCGAGGCGCAACCATGAAACTGCAGACATGCCCCGTGCAGAAAATCCATCGAGTTCGCCCGTGGGTGCACGGCGAACGTGGCAGTGGTATACATCTCTCTGCCAGCGGCTTCGCGGCTTCGGACCTCGATTGCTCGTTGTCGGCGGTTGCGCGACACCAACTCTGAGCCTTCGGACCTCTGTTGCTGGTTGTCAGCGGTTGCGCGACGCCAACGCTGAGCCTTCGGACCTCTGTTGCTGGTTGTCAGCGGTTGCGCGACAACATACCTCTAGAAAGCGTTTCTTTCCAACATTGTCCTCTGGACGTGTATTGGACAATGGCCAAGGCAAAAAATAAGGTCCGCTTTCTTGCTTCCTCATTGCCTTTCCTCATCTTCACTGTTTGGGGTCTCTTGCCGGGATAATTTTTTTCATTTCTCATTCTCTGCTTTGAAGTCTGAAGTTTTCCATTGATCATGGGTTCTGATGCGTTTCTGTAGGTGCATAGGTCATGTGTCAAGATGTTTCCTTGTGCACTTTGCATGAGGCGCATTTTGAACCCAAAGTACTATGCTCCGGGTCAGGTCCTCCAGGTAGCCGCCAGGTTGCTCCTGCCCCTGTTTTGACTGCAGCATTGCAGATGCCAACCCAGGTGCCAAGGAAAGCAGTCTGGAGGAGACGCTGAGCTGTCAAGCTGTCAAGTTTCCCAAGTGAACCGCGTAAATCCATGCGCAAGGTGTGTCTCCAGGTAGCTGGGTGTTTCCAGCATTTCCATCGTACCGCATTCCCAGGCAGCGCGGGTGACAAAAGCATTGAAGCAACTCCAAAGCTCATCTCTCAGTTTGACAGGCTGCAGAAAGGGGCTTTGACTAGGCCACAGAAGAAGTCAAGCACAGACACAGCTGCTCACAACTGTTCACACAAGCTTCACAGAGGCTCTCAAACCAAGCTTCAAGAAGATTGCACTTTGTCTGACACAACCTGGAAGAATGCATGGCCTGGTCTCCATTCTACACAGTTTGTCAGCCGGTTGTTGCTGTGCATTTGTGGTGTGTGTGTGTGTGTTTTTTCAACACACCTCTTTTGCGTCTGCAGAACGAGGTTTGTGTACACCACGTTGGATTGTTGCCAACGGGTCCCTAGGGGACTCTTTGCCCACAAAATGCCATCTCGGCGTTGGGCTCGTTCAGGAACGTTCTGAAGGCAGTCACGTTCTAGATATCATGTCCACCAATGCATCAGCTTCTGACTGCGTCTGGCGTGGTTGCAAGGCAGGCATTGTGTAGCTCGACACATTGCAGAGCCAAACCAGGGTGATGCTCTTTTGCATATCCGTGGAAAGGTGTTCACACTGCATGGTGGGCATGGACTCATCGCACAAAAGCCAATGCGACCTGTCCTCAATGGTGATGCGCAGGAGTGCTTGGTAGTGGCTGGCACCATCAGTGCCAGTGTGCAAAACACATGCAATCGGCTCATAATCCTGGTACACTATGGTTCCATCTGCTGCATGGATTGGCACCTGGGTCGGTGAGTTCAGCAGCAGCTCTCCATCCAATCGTTTGCGAACACGCCACAAGTCCTCATGGCGATCAAGGTGGCAGCATATGACAGGGTCTGCATGCAACAGGGCTGTGTCAAGGTTGTCCTGCATACTCCACTGTTCCATCAAGGTTTGCAACATGTAATGGGAGTGGTCATGTTTGGTCGGATGCAATGCAATGGGCTGTTGGCCAAGGCTGAATGTGATTGGCTCTTCTTTTCCCCGCTGTCTGCTCTCCCAGGCCATCTGGTTCGATGGGTGCAGCCAGAACCACAAAGCTTGTGTGAACTCAGCCACATTTGCAGGCCGATGTTCAGAACCCCTGGAAATCAAAAAGCCTTCACTCCATGGTTGGTGGAGCAAAGCAAAGTCAGTGTCACAGCTCAACGCAGCAAGCAACCATGCCACAACATTCCCCTCGTGGCTGCCCCAAAACGTTTGGAGGGGGACATCACTGCACAGGTGAGCCCAGCACAGGGCCTTGAAGGCTGCATTTGCATATGGGAACTGGACATCAGGCTTGAGGCCCAGGCGCGCCACGGCATCCATCAGTTGGCTCGTCCTTTGCCCTTCCCCTTGGGGCGAGCTGGGTTCTGGTTCCTGTTCTGGCGTTGGGAGCCCATAACCATCTGTTGTAATTGCTTGGCCGGTCCACTCATCGTCTGACTGTGAGGTTTCAATTGGAGGCCGACAAGGCTCCACAAGGCATTGTTGCTCAAGCGAAGGAGGTAGCCATGCAGGGTGTTGTCCCTCAAGGTCAGCTGCAGCCTCCATGGTGTCACTGAGTGCTTCTGCTGGTACTCCTCTGTCAAGGGGGCCAGAGCGTGGAAGCGCTGGATCTGATCGCTGGAGCTGGCAAGATCCATCATTTCGGTCAAGATGGTGTCCAGGGCCTTCAACTGGATGGCCTGGGTCTTCGTGTCCAGCTGCATCTCCCGTGCCTTCGGGCACCATCGTTGGAACGGGAACGACCCGTCGCTCAACATCAGGTTCTTCTGCACCATGGTTTGCCACAGGTTCTTCTGTTCCGGGGTTTGTAGGCCCGTGATCCTCTGCTTCAGGGCTTCCAGTAAGGTCACAAACAGGTGATTGCGGAGAGTCATCGATGGGGTGGTTTGTTGCCTCCATGCGGTTGCAGCCGTCACCATCAGTCTCAATGCTCCGCTGGCCTCGTGGTTGAGAAACAAAACGTAAGAGTCCTGTTGTCTCAGGTTTCCCAAGGCCTGTTCGTGGGATATCACCACCCGACTGATCTGGGCCAGCAGGTGCATCAGTGGCTTTGCGCCTGCTCTTTCTTCTTCCTTGATTGGTGTTGAGCCCCTGTGGCGCTTGGCGTCTGGTTTGTCCTCCAGGTACGGCCTCAGGTATGGTGTCAGTGCCTGGAACGCCTCGTGCATTTGGTGGTCCATCTCCTCCGGTTGAGGGCCAAAGTCGCGTTCCATGGGTATGGTTGGCAAGAAGTCTGGCCAACTGCAGGGCAACTGGGCACTGATGGCTGAAGTGCTCTTGAGCCAGGCATTTGCTCACGATGTGCAAGGAATCTGGGAGGCAGTATGTGAGCTTGCAGCTATCACAGGTGTGGGAGGTGGAAGCAGTATGCCACATGGGATCCAACAACTGTTGAAGCATGTGTTTGATTCCCTGCATTCCCTCCGGGTGGTCCTCCAACAGGTGGTTGTGAAGGCTGCCCGGTGACAAAGGTCCAGTGCCACATTGGAGGCAAGTGCAACGCAGGTGACTGATCACTGTGCGGTTCTGCCAGAGGTCCGTCCATTGATGTCCACACAGGCCAGTCTGCAAGGCATCTCGTACTTCATCCGGAGTTGTAGCATGGAGCAGGGTCTGGACCTGATCCTCAGTAAAGTATCCGGGAACAAGGATACCGCCATGAGGTGGAAGGGCACTTGCTGGTTGCTCAAATAGGCGCAAGCGACTTTGTGCATGCATCATTGCAATCTGTGCAAAGAGTGGGCACACGTGGGACAGAGTTTCCTGAGTCACTGTCGGTGCGCAAAGGCGTCCAAGGTCCACATAGAGGCGGCTCAGGAGGTGTTTCTGCAAGGTCAGCCCCCTATGGTACAATGTGGCATGCTGTTGTTGGAGGTGAACATGAAGGTCTCCTGATCTATCGTAGGTGCGTTCGCAGAATTGGCACGTGTGTGCCAGTTTCACTCTGACATCCGGGTCGGCCAGGATGTCCACCAGCTGTCCTGACCAGAAGGCCAACTCCAATTGGTCATCGAGGGGTGGCGCCACTGAGGGTGCTTCAAGGTCGAAGGCCGTGCAACGGCCATTTTGGATATGGTTCTTCAAGCCATTCATGCTGGAGTAGGTCTGGTGGCAATGCCTGCAGCAAGGTTCACCTCGTACTGCGTCTCTGGCAGGGTTCCACTTGATGGTTTTGAGGTCATGGGTGTTCAGCAAGTGGAGCTGGAGGTCAGTGAGAGTACCACCATGGTATTCACAGAGGTGGCATTGTAGGAGTTCGGTGGCAGGTTGAGTCAATGTCAAGACAGCCGCCATCTGGTAATGCACATGTCTGGGTCTTCTCGTTAACCTGTTTCTGGCGTTCAATGATCTGGCTACCAATGGGAGCCAGGTAGGGCATGGTCTCAGCATGGTTGTGTTGGTAATGCAGGGTAAATTCCTGCATGCGTCCACACCATAGGCCACACATTGCACAGTGCTGGGCAAGGTGCTCACACAGGGCTCGGGCTGCTGCAACCGCTGGCCAGTCCAGGATCAGGTCAAGGAGTTGGCGGCCCCAATCTTGGGTGCGCAGGAAAGCCAAAGGTGACGTTGGTGTCACTGCTCTCAGAGAGGGCCTGGCCGGGCATCGATTGAGTTCAAGGTGATGTTGCAATCCCGGTCGAGTGGGAAACACATGCAAACAAAATGGACATTGAGGCAAACCGGCAGGCTGATGAGTAGGTGGGACACTGGCATGAATGCGTGGTTGGGGTTGGTCATGAATGTTGGTGCAGTGGCGTTTAAAATTGGCCAAGCTGTGGGTTTGGAAGGAACACTCAGGGCACTTCCATTGGCGCCTCGTTTCTACCGGTGCACTGGGGTCCGCAATGGGGACCGCTGGCACATCCTGCAGGGCATGCTGGATCAGGTCATGCAATGCTGGTAGGTGTGACCAATCGATGCTATGTATGATGTCCAATGGGTGCGCATGAATGCAACGGGCTTCCAAGGTCCTCTGAAGGGTCAGGCATTGTCCATGCAAGAGGTCGAGTGGCGTCGGAAAGGCTACTGCTGCAAGGGCCTCTTGGTGTGTGTTATGGGTTCTGTAGGGATGGTCACGGATGATGTATCGAAGCTGCTGAAACGCAAGCTGTTGGATCTGGTGAAGATGTTTCGATTGGAAACCCGTGGCCAGAATCCCATACGTTAATGTTGACCAGATGCAGGATCTCCAGATTAACAACCTAGTGTTCCGTGGGATCAGCCTACTCCTGAGCCATCTGCGAAGCCGCTGGAATGAACTACGAGCCTGTGCCAGTCTGAATTGGATCGTGAGGTCTTCATAGTTGTGATAGGAGATTTGGATCCCCAAGTACCGTGTCTGTGCTACGAGTGGGATGGCTGTGCATGTGCCATCAGGCAGAGGCACATTGATGGTTGGGCCTGATGGGGTTCGATGGACATGGTGGGCCAGAATTCTTCGGGCCTGGGTGCCTCCTAGTGAGATCAACATCTGGGATTTGGCCGTGTTCACATGGAAGCCAAGTGACTGAATGATGTGGATGATCCTTCCGAATCTGTGAAGGGCAAGGTCGAATGCCTTTTTGTCGTCCACCAGGGCCGCCACATGTAAATCGTCTGCGAAGGCAGTGAAACACTCAAGGACCCACTGCTCCCCAAATGCAAGTGTGAATTGTTCGATGAGGAGTGCCATCACGAGGCACCATAACATGGGTGCGGCTTTGCATCCTTGTTTAAGGCCCCCCCCCACCTCCATGGCGTGTGTCAAGCCGTGATGAGTAAAGTGGTATCTAGTGTTTTGATGCCACAATGTCAATAGTTGAACCACTGCAGGGGTGATGGGGAACCGATGCAAATAGGAAAACAGCCATGAACGGTTCACACAATCATATGCTTGGGATAAATCAAGGAGCAGCTGGAGCCCCCCAGTGAGCTTCTGTGTTTTGTGTCCCGCAGCTCTGGTGGCCACCGTTGGACGTTGGCTGCGGACATTCGCACGGACTGTTTCACAATGACGTACCACTCTGCGTATCGAATCCAGGGTGTTTCTGTGTTTCAAAAACGCAAATTGAGGTAGTGTGGACAACAGCTGGAAGCAGTCCTTCGATGCAGTGGCAGCTAGCACCCCTGTTATGGCCTTGCCAAGGGGTTCAGCCAATGCAAGAGGTCGCAAATTGGCGACCCTGTCTGCCTGTTTCTGTGGTTTCTGCATGAATCTCAACCAGGCATCAGTCCAATCAGATGGCAAACCAGGTTGGGGGTCACTCCACCATTGACACAAATGTTGGTACAAATGAGGGCCGATGGTTGATCCCCAGCAGTGCCAGACAGGGCCGGGCACGAACGGGAAGGCAGTTGCCTTGCTGCACGGGATATGCTCCAAGGCACTGATCAGGTCTTCCTCTGCAAACGGTACTCCTGGGGGACCCCGGTAGTGGCACTGGAAGCTGTTGGGGCCGCTCCAGGTGGTTTGAATATACTCCCTGTACATGGCTTGTTCTTCAATGGAGGAGGCAAGAACACCCTTATGGTTGCGTAGGTGGGTGGGCTTCGCTACAGTCTTGGGTGTGTATCTCTTGATTATGCCATATAGACCCTGGGCATTGTGCAGTGCTGCACAGCGCCCTGCTTCAATCAAGAGTTGTTGGGCCTGGTCACGTTTGCAAAGCTTGTTATGTTTCCGATGCATGCGATCATGTTGTCGAAAGCGAGTCCAATGCATCCAGGCCATGAAAACATGTGGCATGGTGGGGGTCAAATATTGCCTCATTGCTCGAAAGGAATCCCACTTGGTGTGGATAATGGCTGTGGTGTCGTCGTCCGGCCTTGTTGGTGCTTTGGTTGGTCGAACGAGGTCTTGGACACCTGGGCCAACAGCAGCAGTGAGAGCTGGGATGTAGTCCTGAACAGCATAGTTGTGTTGGGTGAAGTTCTGCAATGCTTCGGTCACGGTGGTCATGAAGGATGTATCCCAGCTGGCGATGTGTTGATTGCAGGCTGTGCGATGTCGGTGAGTGAAGCCAACTGCAGGTTTAGTGCGGTGGGGATGCCAGTATTTGGGGATGGATGCAACTATGGGAAGGTGACCACTGGTGGGGTTGATGAAAGGCAGGTCAGTGAGAGTAGTTGGGTGTTTGGCCGTACTGTCCACTCGATTTGCTCGAAGCATGATGAAGTCAATTCGTGAGGATGCCTCTGCATGAATGTATGTGGGTAGACTAGCTGTGTCGAATGTGTTCAAGACTATGAGGTCATGTTGGTGTACTAGTGTGCCAAGGTCCGGGCTGTCTGGGTGCACCTTGCCCTGACGTGCTCGGCCAAGGTAGGTGTAGGTGTTGCATCCCACATGCGGCATCGATGTGGGCAGTCCCGTGTTGAAGTCACCTCCCAACAGCAGCAAGTTGCGGCGTGGCATGTGGTCAAGGTACTGGTCGAGTTTGTGCAGGTGTTTGGCTCGTTGTTGAGATCGTAGGAGAGTTTGTTGGAAGGGTTGTTGATAGAAGACTATGATATCCGTGTCGAATGGTTGAACATGTAACTTCATGTGGAGCAAACGGCCTGGAATCTCCACCCTCCATGTCAGGTGATTGCGCTTCACCCGATGGTGGAGCAACACTGCCACACCTGCCCCACGATCATCCGGGTCACCTGAATGGGTGATGGTCCAATTGGTGGTTTGCCATTGGTTACAGAATGTCCATCTGGTCTCCGTGAGAAGGATGATATCACAGTGGGCTTCATGGCCCCATACCAAGATCTCTTGGAGCTTCGATTGGGAAAGGCCCGAGGTGTTCCAATGGCACACTGTGAGTCTATGTTTAGGTTGTAGTTGTGGCTTAGTGACTGGCGGTGAAAGTGATGGTGGGTTGGGTTGTGAAATCTGGGGGCTCCGAGGCCCTGTGATGATTTGATTCTTATACCAAGTGAATCCATGCTGTGTGCATCTACGAAGAGCCCGTTGGTAGCTGCGTTTGCGTATGCCACGTAGCATTGTGGGATTACTATGGCCGAAGGTGTATTGGCATGTCTTTTCGCCTCTATGGGAACCTGTGGGATGTTGATGTTGGCTCCCACCACTCCCATGCCAGAGTGGTAACCCTCACCCTCATCAGCCGCACCTGGGTCAAGATCGAAGGGAAGACTCGCAGCTGATGCCCGGAATTGGGACCGGGGAGTGCATGTCTGAGGGGGTCGCTCGGCACGATAACACATGGGAATCCTATCACCGGATGCATCTGTGGTCCTAGGATGTGCACAGTGATGGCTACGGATGCTCATGGGGACCATGTGGTCAAGGTCCTCCGTGGTGGCTGTGACATTCATCGCGAGTCCCTGCAACATAGAGATGCTCCACAGGAAGGCCAAGGCAAGCATGATCAAGGAAGCAACACAGGGTTCTTTTACGTGGCCCAGATACCACGATAGGCACAGGGTTATTTTAAGTGGCCCAGATACCACTGCACAGGGTTGTTTCACGTGGCCCAGATACCACGAAAGGCACAGGGTTATTTAAAGTGGCCCAGAAACCACTGAAGAAACACAAGGTTATTTTACGTGGCCCAGAAACCACGAAAGGCACAGGGTTGTTTAGAGTGGCCCTGATACCACTGAAGAAACACAGGTTTCTTTTACGTGGCCCAGATACCACGAAAGGCACAGGGTTGTTTTACGTGGCCCAGAAACCACGATAGACACAGGGTTATTTTACGTGGCCCAGAAACCACGAAAGGCACAGGGTTATTTTACGTGGCCCAGAAACCACGGCAGGGATGGCCACCAGCACCTCCGATGTCACCAAGGGCAATGCCAACAGGATGCCAGTCGTCAAAGGCAGAAGGATCGGTCCCAAAACAACGGAGCCAGAGGGGACCGATCGCGGAGCTCACCCGCTATGGCACAGCACCCCGGGTGAAACCACTAGCACCGGCTACAGTCACAGGTACCGGGCGGCTCGCGCGCGGAAAGGTGCCCGCTAGTGGACACCAGTTTGAGCACTCAGGGCTTGTGTGTGTGTGTGTGTGTGTGTGTGTGTGTGTGTGTGTGTGTGTGTGTGTGTGTGTGTGTGTGTGTGTGTTTGTGTGTGTGTTGTGTGAGTGTGTGTGTGTGTGTGTGTCACACCCCGTTTCTAGGATTCTAGGGGCTACACGTCACACCAACAAACGCAGGGGGACAGAGCTCTCTGATGCTACTCTGTCCAACGAAGCTGTGCACCAGAGAGGGAAGCATCCACTGGCCACGGATGTGTACCTGCAATTTCACTAAAGTGACCATCACAAGCTGTTCTAATGCCGTGTTTCTGTCAGCTTCAGCCGTCCACTGCAATCGCTGTGAGTGTCAATTACATGTTGTGGAAGAAGTGCGATTTCCAGAGTTCAACCGTCAAAGATTCAACCCAGTGAACCTGTAACACAGGAAATCATTTCATCTCATTTCACCTTATGCCTTGCATTTACTCAGTGTGTGATGAAAAGAAGTGGTTGAGATTCTGCAGCTGTGGGCTTTTCATATTGGTTGTGTTCGAGCTGAAAAGTTTTGCTGAAAGGGGGGCAGTGTTTGCCGCTCCTTCCCACATCCCTACCTTTCCATTTTTTCCCACTTGCCCACCTCCGCCATTTTCCCACCTTCCCACTGTCCCATTTTCCGGCTATCCCGCCTTCCCGTTTGCCCACCTTCCCACTTTCGCGCTTTCCCACCTCTGCCATTTCCTGTGAATGATGCTGACCACCTTCCCACTACCTGCGTAAATTATGCTGCGTCCATCCCTGTTGTGCTTCAGGACGAAGACTTGGAAGAATCGGCGTCAGATGAGGAGAGCCATTGATGTGGTTTGCTGGATAGCGGACCAAAATAGCATTGATGTGCTATAGTACATGACATACTAAACAGTTGGGCCCTTTATATTTTTTACCGTGCCATGACGACTTTCCAAAGACGATGGACAAGTCTCCGCGAGCCGCGAGCAATTACAATCTTGTGGAGATATGGAAATTTTGCAGGAGCCGCCGCCTATATCGAAAGAGGGTCTCCGTGCTCGAAGGGAGGCCCGGCAGGAATGGTGATCAGTTTGTTTCAGTTTCAGCCTGCGGCATTGTTTCTCGCCGGAAGCAGGCAGATAAGCAGCGGTTGGCGTGGAAAACATATTATGCAGAGCAGGAGAAGGCCACGCAGAACCCAGGGTGATGGAACATAGTTTGATGCAGGGAAAGCCCCAAGGATTTTTGGGGGAAATCGCCAGAGGCTGCGCGACGTGAGGAAAGCCCTGACGCTATGGCGCAGGCGCGGCGGGCCCAAAAAAAAACCAATCGGCGC